>LPNX010872639.1:61871-86066 GCA_001517045.1 Pseudotsuga menziesii | reverse complement strand
CAACTTGTACATGGTGGGACTCATGGACTAGGCAAATAAGACAAAATAAATGAAATAATGTCTAAGTGGGTAAATACTATGGGTTGATTATTCTAACAGGCCTTTCACCCTAGCTATGAGCGGAAATGGATACCTTTTGTCTATAGGATGAAAGGATAGGGTCTCTATGGAAAGAACAGGAACCCTACAAGAAATTGTTAATGGAAGACTTGCAATACAATGTTAGAAAAATAAATCTGCAACAAGTGATCAGTGGAGAACCTGCAGCAAACTGTGAGAAAATAAACCTGGAAGTAAAAACAATCTATAAAACTAAACTACCAATAAGAAACAAATGGTTATACCTTCAGCCTTTGTGGAAATGGGCCACCATGCCTTTGTTTTGGAAGCATCTCTCTATGGAATGGGGTTTTTGGCTCATGAAGCAATGGAGCAAATGGAGGAGAGGTGTGAATGGCTTAAGAGATGTGGGTCTCAAGGCACTCACATGAGAATCATAATGATAGGGAGAGAAGGAGTGTTTTGAGAGTGACCCCCACCCCCGTATTTATAGTTTTTTCTTGGGTTTTAGGGTTTTAAGCCCTTGGTCAGGGCTTTAGCCCCTTTTTGGGGATTTAAGGCCCTTTCACCCATTTCTTAGCTCCTTTGGGGTTTTAAGCTTCTTTGAGGGGTTTTAGCCCCTTTTTGGAGTTTTTAGCCCCTATGAGAGCTATTTTGGCTCTTTTTAGGGTTATTTTTAGCCCTTTTTGTGTTTTTTGATCCTTTGCAAGGGTGTGGGGGTCAAATGAGGGAAATGACATGGTTTTCTTTGCAGTGTAGGTCATGTAGAGCTTAATCGGATAATTTTTTGGGTTAACAGATTGCCCCCTAATGTGTGATGGGAGGAGCTCATCGTATGGCTGACGGACATCATAGGATTTTCTGGGGAGAGGTAGTGCTTCCTGGGCTAGGGCATGGTGGCTTTTGGTGTTTGTATTAATATGGTTCCCATCAATGGGTGAGATACAAATAATGTGTGACATGTATATGGATGAGCTGGGAATCCCCGTGCTCATAATGATTTCAAAATAATAATGAGATCTAAGCTCTACAATGTAAGAGTTGATCAAGTGAAACTGTTATTACATAGTGTTTGCCTCAATAAGAGGATGAATACAATACTGATCAGAAGAACTCCTACATTGAACCCAATTCTCATGGAATTCTATATCTTCATGACCGATGGTCTGCTGGAAATGGAACAGTACATGGTTGAAGGGACTCACCGACGGAGAGTCGGGGTCTTTTTGGTATAATATGCTACATCAATCATGAATCTACACTGAAGCATTGCTTTGGGGCTTATGAACACTATATCCAATGCAACCTGGAAATCATAAGGGACATGAACCTACTTGGGTCCCTTAATAGACTCATCAATGTTATAGAGTCAGGTGAAATCTGGGGTCTTCGACCAAATATTGCATGGACCAATACCCTGTATGAATCTCAACGGTTCGATGATGTAGCTGGAGTCGAGCACGTGAGAAACAAGCATACCAAGAGGCACTAAGGACTCATCTCAAGTGGTCCAAGGAACTCATCAATGAGGTTAATGAAACCAGGATACAAGGACCTCTTGGTCTATCCTCTAGAATACATGTGTTGTTGTCGACAGAGGGAGCCTACAATTGACCAAGGAAATGGTTTTTCCTTGACCAGAAGCACGAGGGAGATAACCGAAAGATGTGAGACAATATGAGGACTGACCCATTGAATGGGGGGAGGAGTGAAACAGAGGCAGGGGAAGTGTAGTGGACTCAAAATTTCTTTGTTCAGAGTATGATGCTAGGGTGAAATAGGAAACAAATGAAACCGACTCATGGGAAAGGGATCATAGCTATAATATCAGGGATTTAACTCCAGATGGGAAATACTTGGTGGAGGTAGAAATTTTTTGAATTGATGGGATCCAAGGAAGACACATCACATAATACTCTGAACAAAGGCGACCCAAAGTGGGAATGCTACCGAACTGTTATATGTGGGATGGTGTCTGAAGACACCGTTGTGGTACAATCTAGTGGATTTTTTGGCGAGCCCAAGAAAGTAAATGCTTGATGGTGCTTTCAATTTTAGAGAGTCTAAAAGCATGAAGAAGACTCCAATGGGGGCTCTTTTTCGTTGATAGTCTCTTATGCCCAAAAATGGTTAAAAGTGTGCACAGGAGAGCTCTCCCATCCTTTAGGGGATGAGAGACTTCTTTACCGTTCGTAGTCCAATCAAGCCAAAAAAGGTTAAACCTCTACTGACTGGATGATCATTCAAAAACTTTTATGAGCATGAATGAGACCAATTTTGCTTGATAATCTTTTCTTGATGAGAAGGTTGGAAAGGAGCTTAACGATAATCCATGGTGAGATTTTTCATAAAGTTTGACCCTTCTTCTTGAGAAAGCATAAAAGGATGTAGAGGAGAACGGTCTTGGCTTGAATGTGCCATGGTGGTCCTTTTCATATGGTAGTCTACATGGTCCACAAAAGGAGATAAACGAGACGATGTAGACACCCTTTCCTATACTTTAATGAGTGGGAAAGGAAGCAGCGGTGCTTGACAATCTTTTCATTCTTTTAGGAGTCAGAAAAGAGCTTAATGGAAACTCTGGTATGGTCAACCAATCGAGGGGGCACTGAAGGTTCCCCCTTCCCGGGACTATGGACAGTGGTCCAAAGGTCATCCGTCCAGTATGGATGTAGCAGGTGGCTCTTGAACATAGTAATACATGCATGAGATAGATCACGACAGAGGCACGCAAATTAGTGCAGCAAAGGCACGTAGACCGAGGTGGCTCTCGGACAGAGGTTAGGAGAGTATTGTGTGAGTTGTGATGAACGGACTGAACTATGTATGATGTGAGCGCTAGTCTGGAGGCACTTGTATGCCAAATGGATGTGAAAGAAATGATCCGTCCTCTAGGAAGTGGTCTAGGGACACGCACAGATTGCGGTGGATGGATTAGACAGTTATATGCAAAGGGCATGTAAACTGACATGGATTCTGGGAGGTGGTCCAGAATGCGAGATAAGTTGCGGTGGTGATGTGATGCAAGTATAGGTCTGGAGACACTTATATCACAATGTGGTTCATAAACCAAGGTAACTCTCAAGAAGTGGCCCCAAAAATTACATATTAAACATGATAATATGGTCTCATTAAAAATATAGAGGACAAAATCTTGAAACCAGTGGTATGAATGGCGTCCCAAACAGACTTTGTATGGCCCAGTTATGTGAAAAAGAAGAAAATAGGTCAAATAGTTCCTATAAATGGGTGGGGACCACTTTGTGAAGTGTCATTGTCACTGTTCATTATTGAGTTGGAGAGGAGGACCCAAACTGCTTTTGCTGATTTCTTCTATTTCGACCGATGGTTTCGAGATCCGTGACTTGTAGGTAAGAGTTCTTGCAAAATCCATCTTTTTTAGTGGTTTGGTTTTTGTATTTTCTCACTCGGGGACAATTTGTGAGCTTGATAGGACTTCTATGAGCCAAGTCAATCTTTTTGAGGCTAAAGGTATGACTGGGTCACTCTTTCTGCCCAAACAGGTGCGACTGGGTTGCTCCTGTCGGGAAGAAAGGAGCGATCTGAGGTCGCTTCTGTTTGGCTGAAAAGTGTGACTAAGTCGCTTCTGTGAGGCTGTTTTGAGCGACCTGGTCGCTCTTTTTGGATTGATAGGTGTGACTTGGTCCCTGGGTGTATTTTTCACTGAAACCTGTGGTTGATAGCTGTATTATGCTTATGCAGAATGCTTGAGACTAAGTGGCATGAGAGAGACTGCAAAGACCTCCAGGAGGATGCATTACAGGACGAGAATGTGCATGGTGCACTGGCCCATTGTGGACTGCTGAAGTTCATGCAAATTCCCCTCATGAAGAGCTTATGTCTAGTGCTGCAGACATTGGTGAGCTTCTAAGATATTGGGGAGGAGGATTTCATGATCTAGGGGCAGCATGCTGAGATCACGCTATTAGATGTGTATTTTTTAACTGGGCTCCTGATGTTGGGATTCGTTCGCGACTTGGTGCCAGTACTGTCTCGTGGGGAGACATTAGAGGAGTTGTGTGATAGGCAGTGTTACACTACTGCATATGTGTGTGGTTCACACATCTTGACGTGTGACATTGAGGACTTGTCGACACGGGCTGTTACGACCATGGTGCTGCATGTCTTGGGTTCCACGGGGAACCACATGATATCGAGAGGGTAGCTGAAGATGGTAGAGTGTGACATGAGGGGCACTTACTATGGATGGGCCTAGATGTATCTACTTTCGGTTCGGAGTGAGCTAAACCATGTGAGAGCATCTGGTAGAGACTTTTGTTTTGGCTCCTTCTTATGTGCTTTATTTTTGGAGAAAGTACCTACTCTGCGTCCGCATCAAGCAGTGCGGGATAATGGTCCGCGGGAGCCACTAATGCATAGATGGTGCCAAATGATGGTCTGAGAGGGTAGTGATAGATTGGGCCACTTCTTCATAGAGGAGTTGCTAGAGCAGTGGGGATAGCTCCTAGTGGTGATTAAGGAGTACCCTTATGCGGGTATGGAACATCATGGTGACCCCGAGATTCACCGACCTCCAGGCCAGGTCTAAGGATGAGCTGGTATGTATATGTGATTTTTTTGTGTTCATCTTTACACATAGAGTAGTTTAGTTGGTTGATAGTTATGTGATTATATGTATAGACTGATGGTTTCTTTGTTTGTGTATGCAAATATTGGTCCTCGTCCACCACTCGTTTATCATAGGAAGGTGGTCGCAATTGTAGAGGTGGAGGTCCTTACGGGGAACCCTCGTAGGCGGTGGAAGGAGGTGAACACTATTATGCTGCATTTTGAGTGTCTTACTGAGGGGATGTTTGATGTGGGCTGGCATCATTTAGACAATGAGATGATTTTCGCCATTCACAGTGTGCCTCTAGAGTGGACCTCTCTGATGAGGAGGATAGCGGTGGCTTGTGATTATGTTCGTCGGGCGACGCAAGGGGATCTTCCTGTGGAGGATGATGAGTCCTCTGAGGAGGATGATGACAATGAGCCAGATGATGAGGATGAGTCTGGGTCGGACTAGTAGCCAGTGGGGCTGCCCCTACTGTGTTGGTTCACTTAGGTTTTTTTGTATCGCAATGTATATTCAGTTGAGAAAGCATATGTGGATTCTAATTTTACACTGGACATATTTTGGACATGCGACTTATATATATCATTATATATATATTTGACGCATGTCGATGTGCATTTTATGGTTTTACATGTGAGTCTTTTATGATGATGTGAATGAAATGCCTAGATGATGTATTTTTACATGTGTATGCATATTTATGTGTGATGATGCATGATGTTGTTTTTGTATGTTTCCTATGTGCGATGATGAATATGCCAGTTTAGAATATCATTAGCCATTTGATTTACTACACTATTGAGGTTTTTGGGAACATGTGTGAATGTCATGGATTCAAATGTTCTAACCATCTGTTTAGTGCACAGGAATTTCCTAAAGAGGCAAGGATCACGTACCCGGTAATAGTTGTTCAACTAAGAGACAAGCAGCTGGGAGTCTAAGAAGACATCGAGATGGTAGATGCCCATCTGGAAGGTGGTGGCCAAGAGGCCATTGAAACCATCATATTCAGCTTGGTTGTTAGTCGCAACACCCATGCATATTTTGTCGATATGGATGAACTCATGTGATGGGGAGTAGATGACCCATGCAGCCGAGGCGAGGTTTGGAGACCATCTGCTTGCTCCGTCAGCAAATCCAATGTATTGACATGAGGTAGGATCCATATGGAGCAATGAAGGAAAAAATACATAAGACTCACTTCAAAAGATGTGTAAAACAAAAAGGACAAGACTATGTTACAAGCTATATTGCACATCACTTAAAGAGGTGATGTTAGTGGGAAAGTGGTTTGGACTTTGAGAGGGTCAGCAGTCATTCCTTTGTGCGACACGATGAACCCTAGAAAACAGATGGTTGGGACACAGAAAACACACTTGAAAGGGTTCAAGCATATTTTGTACTTGCGACATTGTAGAAAGGATTTTCGTAGGTCATCCATGTGTTGTGTTTGCTTCTATGACCGATCAATGAGATTATCAAGATAGACCAACGTGATGTGGATGAGGTCATGGAAACAATATGTCATGGCATGCTGGAAGGTGGCTCCAGGGTTCTTTAGACCAAAGGGTATTACTCGATATGTAAATGTGCCCCATAGGGTTGTGATTGCAGTCTTGTAATGATCTTCTTTCAGGATTTGAATTTGGTTATATCCAGAAAATCCGTCCATGAAGGAAAAGACCTCATGTCCAGCGCACGCATCGATGATTTGATTGATGAAGGGTGTTGGTAAGTTGTCTTTGGGACATGCACAATTCAAATTGTGGAAATCTATGCAAACATGGATGGTACCCTATTTTTTATTCACGGGAACAGGATTTGAAACCCATGTGGTGTAAGTAATGGGGTAAATGAAGCCGACTATGTGCAACTTCGTAATTTCAGTTTTGACCGTGGCAGCTTTGGAGGGATGATTGGTCGTTGATTTTAGCGCACAGGGACCAATTTGGGCCATGTGTTGATGTGGTGTTCCACAATGGATGGATCCAACATGGGAATTTCGGTGTAGGACCAGGCAAAGATGTCACGAAATTCCTGGAAGAGCGCTTTGTAGGAAGCGACTTCCTTCGAGGAGCAAGATGCCCCAAGCATGATTTCTTCAATCATCTCAAGATTGGTTGAGATGTTGATTTTAATAATTGGTGAAATGTTGACCATATTCCCTTCTTCAAAGGAATCTAGTGCCGGAATGGGATTTTTGAACCAGTTGACTTTCCCATGAATAAAATCCTTTGTTTCAACAGAAAACTAGTTAGACCGTGACACAAGTTCTTCGAGGAGGAAGAATGAGTGGTGGTGCATGTCATCTTAAGGGCATTTCAGAGTGGTTAAGGCTTCAAGTATATCCATGTCATTGTGAAAGCAACGGTGAGACAGATCTGATGGATTCTCGATGATCAATGAGATAAGAGGGTCTGTGGAACTGGACATCATGTAAATGGACAAGGTGTCTGAAGAAGGAAGTGGGGCTGGATTTCTTCAATTAGAGTGATCTAAGATTCACGGGAATGTTGTCAAAGGTTGGCTAGGGTTGTTTGAAACTCAGAAAATTCTTGGAAGTGGGGAGAATAATGTCCATACAATTCGAAAAGGGTGCAATCATGGCTCGTTCTAAATGATTTGTTTCTCACCATTGGCCCGCTCAAGAGTTCAACCACTGTGATGTTTTTTGTTGTATCTATGGAATCCAAATGTGTGCAGATCCCTGGAATCTCAGGGCAGTTTTGAGTTGCATGGCCCTGTCCATCACACACAGCAAAAGGTGGAATCACCCAGGCTTCAAATGTTGCTTTCGTGTTTTTTCCCCTTGCCCTTTTTGGATGGGGCGGTGTGGGTGTGGGTATAGTGGTTTGTTTTTCTAGCCAAGTGGAGGATGAGATTCGACCACAATAGTTTGAATGGGGGTCAACACAACTTGTGACATGGGAGGTTGGGCTAGTAGATCGAGGTGCCACACGGGAATCCCTAATTTGATTGCTGGGTAAGTCTAAGGTAGCCATTACTGGCTTACTCATGACACCAGGTGGGGGAAACAAGAAGGGAATTGTATGGACTGGGGAGGATCCCAAGTAACTCCTTGATGGTTTTATGTGGGGATGGGGTTGTGGTTGCAGATGTGCATAATGTTACGGTTGTGGATGATGTTGTGGCTGTGGCTGCTATTGATTTTTAGGTGTGGCAGTGCTGGATGAGAGCATGCACAAATCTGCAGTCTCATTTGGTGTCGACGGTGGTGACACGAAGGGGAAGGAGGCCATCATGGTGGTGTCAACAAACAACATGGGGCCCACATTCAATAATGGGGAGGCGAGTATGTCGTCGATGATGGTGTTGACCGAAGGGATAATGTTGGCTGGTGTTGTTAGCCCTTGCAGATCGTGATAAGTTAATTGTTCAACCGTCATGATTTTCCCATCGTCAGAGAACATCATGACACAGAAAAGAATTGATGCTACATACAACTCTCATGGTGTACATATAACTTATTCCAATGAGAAGGTTATAGTCCAACTAATAATTGACAACTTCTATGTCAATCAATACTATTTTCCTGGCCAATGTGATAGGGACATGCGGGAGGATACCTTGGGATTTAGTGGGGTGGCCATCATAATCCTGCAGAGTAGTAGTGGATGGTTGCAAAATTGGGGATGTAAGTTTCTTCTAGACTAAGGTTGACATGACACATGTGGATGCTCCCTCATCAACGATGCACCGGTGCACGACCAAATTCCGAATGGATACCAGAATTTGGAAGGCAATGGTTGATGGAATCCACGGTTCTCCATTATCTTTATCGAACGTGATCAAATTGGAGTTAGAGGGGTCTACAACACCGAGGGCGGCTAGTAAGGATTTTCATTGTGTTTGGAAAGATTAAAGTACCTCAACCACAAACATGGCTGTAGGTGTTTGGGCCAAGTTGTCCATGATGCTATAGCTCACAATAGCTCTAGCCGTGGCATTGTTGGAAACCCATCGTATGGGGGGGCGTGGAAGAAAGGGGGGTAAGTAAAGAGGTGTATTGGTTGTTTTGGACATGGATGCCACTGATAGGTCAGTAGGTTCGGTGTTGGCTCCGTACTGATTTTTCCTGGTCTCTAAATTTACCTCTTTGGTTATAAGGACTAGCAGGTGGTGAACACCTATTTCTGTTGTCGAAGGTGTAGCTGGGGCACTGGGATTGGGTTGGGGTGTAGATGCAGTTGTTACCAGTCCTTGGACTGGTAATTGGTTTTGGAGTACCATAGGAGAAGGTCCAGGTTGTTCCAGGTTAGGTTGGGCTGGGGATGCCATATTGGTAGCATGTTGAAGCTCATTCTGAATGCCCTACTTAGCACGACCCATGAAGGGACATTCCTGTGTATAGTGCTCGTAGACCTCGCATAATTTGCACGGTTGATTTGTGCGTAATGGAGCGTTGTGTCTAGGCAGGTTTTGTTGCTGGGGGTTTTAGGATGGTCGATTCACCCCGATGTTGTTGGGAGGATTTGGTTGTTGGCCGCCTCCTTGTGGTTGGTTATTGGCTTGATTCATGGATCGGTTGTTTTTGGCTTGTCCTTTTTGGTTATTGGGGGTTGCTTGGTTGGGACGGTTTTGTTGTGCAAACACCTGTCCCAAAGTTGCTGACGGAGCTGGGGCGGAGTCTTGAGCGGCTTACACTAGTGGTGCATAGTAGACTTGGGGGGATGGGGTTGCTAAAAACATGGGAATCTATCCCACATATTGTTGTGCTAGCCAAGTAGGTGCATGGGTCTATTGCTATGGCACAGGTTGTACATAGGAGGTTGTAGCTCCGTACTATGACATCATTCTTGCATAGTTAGGAGCTTGGTTTGGGTAGGAAACACTAGGGGTGTTTCTTGGTTGTGGTGGCATCATAGGTGGTGACGGGTGATGCTGTGATTGATGGGATACAGAGCCTATGATGCCATCTGCAGTGTGGGATGCCCCCGACGCATCCCATTAGGATGTTCCTGGATGGGTAGCGTCTGGAATGATGTTGTAAAGGTATCTAGACTATACTTAAATGAGGTCAAACTGTTGGGCCTTCAAGATCGGCTCTTCCTCTATTTGGAGACATTCGGATGCAATGTCCTTGGACATGGGTGGCAGCAATATTTTTAAGAACAAGTCAAGGAATATCCTGTCATCAAGCTTGATCTTACACAAGTTGCGATGTCGTTGCCACTAATGGATGTGGTCGATGATGTGGGTCACAGTATTTTTGCGGCAAGATAGAAATATTTCCACCCTTTCATCATATTTTTCAAGGAGTTGGAAATATTGTAGGAATATAAAGGCCAAGGAGTTGAAGTCTGGGTACTTGGATTGCGGTAGCTCAATGTACCACTTGGTTGTAGCACCTATGAGGGTGCGTTGGAAAAGTATGAGACTAACTGAATCATCTACGATGTTGTTTGATGAGCACCATAGGTGAAACATCATTATATGGTTTTGGGGGAACTCCCCTACCTTCCCTTCAAACTTAGGGATGTCCGAGGGGAGCTTGGTCAGCATGGGAGGCCAAAAGGATTGATGAAAGATAGGGTCATTTGTTAACCTGGCCAAGTCAGGAAAGTTAAGGCATGCCATGAAAGGGAGGTTTGACCCAAGGTTGATGTGGGAAGGGCCAGCAATGGTGGTGGGGTTTGCAGGAACATGATGTACCTGTACGATAGGGGGTACTTGTGACACAGTTGTGGACGGTCCACTGCCCCCAGGTATGCTAAGTGGGATAGTGTGAGTGAAAGGCCCATTTCCCCTAGGTATGACAAGTGGGACAGTTTGACTGATGGGTGCAGGTGGAGGAAGCTCAGTTAGGACAGTATGCATGGAAGTATTAGGACCACCTACAAGGGTGTTGGTGGTGGTGTGAGGTATGGACCTGGGTCCACTACCAATCACCAATCCAGAAAGTGGATCCGAGTTTGCGCCAACCATGGGGATAGATGGTGCAATGTGTAAATCTGGCTTAGATTGATATATTTATGAGTCTGATTCAGAGGTTGTGTGGCCTTCTGATGGTGTAGAGAGTCATCAAGAGTGGTCTCAATGGTGTTGGTTCAAGGACCTGAACTATGGTGGATCGCCTCTAGGCATGAACAAGAGCATGGGGGATCAATTCTGTCTAGTTGGTAGATCAAGTGGTGTAATATGGTAATGAAGTTCTGGACCCCGGTTCCAGTGGCTTCCTATTGGCTTTCAGGTGGTCACTCGGCCACCAAGACTACCAGGAGACAGCGCTTGGCTTTTTCCTCATGGGAGATCTAGTCAATCAGTGGGGGTCGTTTCGCATTTCTCTTAGAAATTCCTCTCAGTGGGAAGCTAATTTGGGGTTCCCGTGGTACTCCTCCCAATGAGTTTCAGGGTTGAGCCCGAGTACTTCCCACAATTATGGAATTCAGGGACTTATGTCCTCAAAGACTACAAGGTTTTGAATTAATGTGAATTGATAGATTTTAATTGTTGGCTTAGCGTCATGAATTGAGTTTGGTTAGCTTATTTGGTGTGGTTTCTTGCATGTTTAATGTATGAAAGATTGTTCATTGTTAGATTATTTTTTGTTATTACTTTTGTGCTTCCAATTATGGTTTATGAATACTTCGCATACATTTTTGGTTTGTTATGGAGATTACAGAATGGGAAACCCGTTATGAAACTATTGAACTTTTGAAACATAAAATTTGAAACATGCAAATAATGAACCTGAACTATTGTAGACTTGCCAAGTGACTACCTTACACTTGTATTCCTTTTCGACCAGGAAAGAGTGTTGGGCTCTCAACACAGTGGGACTAATCCCACCCATAGATCCTTAGGTCACTCTCAGAGTGTAAGGTCGATCAACAGGGAGGACACGAATTCCATAAGGCCCCCTGGGCATACCACCCCCTCTACCTTCCAAGTCACCCGTTTTAAGTGGTATAAAGGAATCACAAGTGTAAGTTCCTATTACTATATGAGTTTGACCCTTTGTCTTATCCCAGAATACCCTAGAGAGTGATGACTGGGTAGAGGAGGAAGGGCTAAGAAAGGGGTTAATTTCCAATGTTTAATTAAAAACTAAAAACTAACTTACAGTACTTTAGCTAAGCCTTAAAATATATTCATATGTATTAATAGCTAATCAAATCTATCATCAATTTACAGAAATTGTATGTAGAAAGAAACATGTTGTTGGACAGTGGCGACTGAGCCGCATTGACAGTTTGAACAGCAAAAAACCGAATCCTGGGAGACAGATCACCCTTTTCGGGGAAAATGTAGTGAGGGGGTTGCACAAAAAGAAAAAACAGGCATGATCTAGCACCTGGGACTGAATTCTCTCCTTTTGGGGCTAAATGAGTGACTTGGTGGCACTTTTCAGCCCAATAAGAGCGACTTGCCTGAAAAGTGAAAAATTTTGAAATTTGAGCTGGGAACGGCCGACAGTAACTTGTACTGTGCTTGAACGGGCTTGGGTCGGCCTTAAGGGGGATTGACTGTAAATGTAAATGTAGAAAACAAATATATAAACTAGATTTAAATAAAAATCTAAACTAGGTCAACGAAAACCTGGAAAAAAAATTGAAAAAACCCAGGGATCTTGTGGGATCGACCTGGTATGGTCACCAAACTGTAGTAGGGATTTCACCCTAGCTACGAGCAGAAATGGATACCTTCCATCTATAGGATAGAAGGATAAGGTCTCTTTGGAAAGAAGAGGAACCCTACAAGAAACTGTTAATGGAAGACCTGCAAGACAATGTTAGAAAAATAAACCTATAACAAGTGATAAGTGGAGAACATGCAACAAACTGTGAGCAAATAAACGTACAAGTAAAAACAATCTATAAAACAAAACTACCAACAAGAAACAAATGGTTATACCTTCATCCTTTGTGGAAATGGGCCACCATGCATTATCTTTCGAAGCACCTCTCTATGGAATGGGGTTTTGGCACATGGATCAATGGAGCAAATGGAGGAGAGGGGTGAATGGCTTGATAGATGTGGGTCTCAAGGAACTCACATGGGAAGCATAATTATAGGGAGAGAAGGAGTGTTTTGAGAGTGACCCCCATGTTGAAATATTGTAACTTCTAAGAATATTCTATATGTATATTTTGTGGTCCCCGATGGTCCTACCAAGAGAACCACTTGTATTATCTTATACCTTGATGCTTCTAATCGGAAGAACTAATAAGAGTCATGAGGTTGTCCCCTCTAATTGTAAAGGTGGGTCATTAGCACCCCAGTGTGGTTAGTTGAACCTACATGTGTAACTTGAGCCTACATGATTAACTTGAGCCTACATGTCGAATGAGTTAATTAAAGTGAACGTATGAATATAAATAGAGGTGTAGATCTCCTCATTTGAGCACACACTCTCACTTGTGTAGCACATTAGTGAAGAAGAGAAGAGTAGCTGGAGAAGGAGGAGGATCAGGCTTTGATCTCCTTGTTGGTTTTACCTTTTATCTTTTTGGGGCATCTATATTGAGGAAGCTTTTGCTGGGTTTTTCCCTTTCGGGTTTTCCCATGATAAATCTTTGTGTTCCTTTGTATGGTTGTGCTTGTCTATCTTTCAGTGATCCTATTTATATGCTTTTGTTATGAATTCGAAATGAAATACTAATGATCTAGCTTAGCATATGAAAATTTAACATGGTATCAGAGCCAACCTAAAAGAAGGCATTATGCAGCTACAGAATCTAGGGCTTCTTACTTTTTGATTCTCTCTCCGCAATCAATCAGCAAAAGAAGGCTAGGCTGACTCTCCATTGAAGGTGCATCTTTATGTCAAAGCGGAATTCGATTCCGGGCATTTTCAGTTTTCGGCGCGGGAAATTAGGGCTTCCTGCAGAAGAAGAATTTTTTAGTGAGCCCAGCATAGGATTTCTCTCCTCATTAAAAATGAAGTTTAGAGACCTGGATCAAGAAATTTGGTTGGGTGAAACTCTAGGAAAGTCAAACCCTAGTTTGACCCCGATCTAGAAAAACCCTAAATACTAAAATTGCTAGGTTTTGGTACATTGGCTATCTCCTGAGATTGGAGAAGGCTCAGGAGTTGAAAATTGTAGAGACCAAATATAAAATCCTGATTTACACTGTGTCGAAACTTCAGCCTCATATTCTCTATATTATGGAAGATATGATCCCTCCAAGTTAGGGTTCTAGCCTCTTCCAGAATTCATCCCTAAATAGGACACCTGGGGAGAATTGCTGTAGCGTGGGCTACAAAGGTCGAAATGGAATTACAAAAGATGTTCCAGAAATAGAACATACTTTAATTTTTGTGGTCCGAATTTCAGAACCTGAAGATGAACCAGTGACATGTGGAATGCCATACAACTTCACTATACTGAACAGTCCTATAACAAGTCACCTTGGGAAAATGATCATAAATCCCAATTGGAGAAACAAATTCTAATGAAAAATATGGTGTTGGATCAAGGACATACGAGGTTACCCCAGTGAAAAATTTCAAACATAGAGGAGTAGTAATTTCAGAGATATCATAGAAATAGTAACAGGCATTTCTGCAAAAGAAATTGGAAAACTAGGGCTTCCTATTCCAGGAGCTTCCCTCCACTGTTTTCAGAAAAGGAGCACATTGGACAGCTCCATTTAAAGAGATCTATCTTTATATTTAATCATATTTGAAAGATTCCAAGTTTTGAAAATTATGGTTTCTTAGACAAACCCTAGATCAGCCAGCTCCGGAAGTAGGACAGACACCTCAAATCGGTAAGATCTAATCTTTTGCTATTTGCATTTGAGGTTCTCATTTCAAAGTGATCTATCACATCAGCTTGATGATAATCTTGGTGAAGTTCAAAAATTCCAAGCATGGAAGTATTTTATCTCTCTGAAGAAAATGAATTGGACACCTACATGAGTAGAGAGGTTCTAGTTCTAGAGGGAGATGAGCCTCAAAGCCTTACACAATAAGAACTCGATCAAGGCCAAGAAGATCATTGTTGATTCAATCACGGATCAACTTGTACCATAAGTTTCTTCCCTAAATACACCGAAGATGTTTGATTCCTTGATCAAGCTATTTGAAGATAATAACATAATTCAGAAGATGGATTTGAGAAAACAGTTGAAGAATGTGAAGATCTAGAATGCAGAACAACTTGAAGCGGTAGAACAAGAAGTATGCAAAAGTGGTGATAGCCACCTTGAATGGCCTCCCAGGATCATGGGATTCATTCATGTGAAGAATGTATACCATAAGTAAGTGATTAATTTCAGCTCGACTAATAAGAAGAGAAGAAGAAGATGGGAGCAATTGAAGATCAAGCTCTCACCATTCAAAGAAGATCCCTTAAGCGATGAGGAATATGAAAAAATCAATTCTTGAAGAACCTCTTATTCATCTTATCATTTGGATAAGAAATGATGATTTCATGAATGAAGAAGATGATAAAGTAGAATGATCAAGATGGAGTCTACCCATGAAACAAATAAAAGATAAGTATTCAATTGCCATTTCATGATATTGTTTTCTTATACATTTGATTGTATTCAGTTGATGTGTTATGCATGATAGATTGTTTACATTAATACTACTAATATGCATGTGATGGGTAAGTAGCTCATGGCGTTATACAACTCTCCAGTGCTACTTATCAAACCTCTTTGCTGACATATTGGATTAGTGCACAATATCAATGATGTCATGGTAGAGATGGAAGGCATCTAGAAAGTTTCTGTGAGATATGGATGAATGTTGTATTGGCTAAATAGTTGCATGATACATAAGAATTTGTCGTTATGCATATGTTTTATGAAATAGTTCTAACCATGCAACTGGTGCATTTGAATTGTAGGAAAGGTCCTATACAACCTCCTACAAGAAAAGAAGGACGAGACTTGTTCCGAAGAACAAGTGATGACAATTCAATAAACATGAATCTGAAGCTCCCAAGGCTAGAGACACCATAATGGAAGAAAGAGCTTCAGAGAGCAGTAGATCCACCTCAAAGTATGAATACCACCATGGGTATGAGAGATAACTCAAGATGAAGAAAAGAATGCCATGAAAGAAACTATGATCAAAGAATAACAGTTGATCATGGGGAATGATGTATACGATATGATTTCGAGACATAAAGGGAAGTACATGGTATCCTCCATATGGATTTACAAGAACAAGTGTACAAAGAAAGGTTGATGATTTGCCTCAAAAATAATAGACTATGACATGACATACTCTATTGACCAGTATATATCAAGCATAGAACCACCTGTACAGAATGAAGAAGGAAGATAATACTCCACTTCAGGGGAGTGACTACAGAAGATATCTGAGTTCGACACGGTACGACATGATGGACAACTTCTTGATGGATTGAGACTTTACCAAGAGTAAAGTGGGTTCCAAACTTCAAAGTTGAATGCAAAATACTAGGATATGTTGATGATCTGACAAGACAAACTCATGGAAGATGTTATGATGCAAGAATACTAGAATGATGTATGGGATATAGTTCCCAAAATAGAAGAAAAGAGTATTGTATCCTCCAAATGGATATACAAAATAAAGCATGCAGCTGAAGGAAGTATCGAGAAGTATAAAGCAATATTTGTGGACAGAGGTTTCTTTCAAAAAGAGGGAATTAATTCTGAAGAGACACTTACTCTAGGAAGCAAGGTACACTTCCTTCAGAACTGTTGTCTGCCGATTCCACACCAGTAGCAGAAATCTTCTAAAAGCTGTCTCCTCACTTGACAAAGTGGGAGAGGTGTGACCTTGGGGGCAAGCACAGAGCTAGGTACTGTCACCTATTCCTAGCTCCTCCGTTTAGGCTAACTCCTAACGAAGCCAAGGGGGGTAGTCCCTACAAAAGAGATTCTATGGCTCTTAAGTTGTTAAAGTGTTTTGATTAGTTGCGGATGTGGATGGGTGTTGTTTAGGAGTTATTATGATTTAAAATGATTAATATTAAGGGGATGATGATTAATTAAAGCAATCCATGTTGCTAATAAGAGATCACACATATAAGCAAAGATTCCAAACTTATAACTTAAGCATTCAAATATAATCAATTGAAATGGACCATAGACAATTGATCAAGATAGAAAATTAATCCAATATAACAAAGGACCAGTGCCTTATGGAGTCAAACAAGCACGTGAAATAAAGTCTAGGAATTTAAGCTAGTGAGTATTAGGTTTTGTAAGTGCTCTTGGTAGATTTTAAGAGTTTTTTGTTTGTGATCTTCACTTATGGTGGCTGGATGTCCTAACCGGTAATACCTTCAATGGCTCTGTTCGAAGACATGACGGACCTATCTGGGGTCAAAGGTAAGTGTTCAATAACTTAACTACCAGTGCCCAGATTAGGTATCTTGGCGCCCACACTTGGAATTTGCCCACATGCCTCGGTATTTATCGAACAACGCCGATGCGTTGGTTATGGGGAAAAGTTTTAATTAAGTTCCTCTTGTGGGGTTTAAAGATCCAGTGCCATTTCTGGGTAGTCCGATCTAGGATCGGTCAGAGCATACTCTGGCAAGGAGGGAGTGGGGTTAATTAATTAAAGGGGTGTGAGTTGCGAATTTTATTCAGTTAATTAATTAACACTCTCCGATAGAGAGCGCTCTTGACCTTGTCTTATGACAGTGGTTCAAGAGACTTAGATAATCTAGATGATACTAATGTAGGGGTTGTGCAAACCTAAGGTGCTCTCCGATAGAGAGTGCTCTTGACTTGTGTTTCTGCAAGTTCAAGAGTCTTACTTATGGATGATTTGAATTAAACAAACACAATAATTAATATGAAAGGTGGTTGATTAAAACTCTCCGACAGAGAGCACTCTTGATCCACCTTATGGTGAGATTCAAGAGATTTTGGTTCTTCTTATGATTTAACAATTTATAACAAGATACCAACCAGCAACGATGAATCTAGAAATTAGTAAGAATGAAACTAAGTCTAATCAAAGAATTAAACTAATTGCTGAAGGAAAACTATACTAAGTAAATCATGAAAATGAACACAAGACACACTTCCCCAAAATAGGGGAAGTAGAAAAGGAAGGAGACTTCCTCCCACTCAGCTCTTTTTATTAATATTTTACAATGATGATGTGTTCTTTGCTTCTTGGAAGAACGGGGAAAGAAGGGGATGCAAGAAGAGGGATAGCAGTATTTTTGTTCTTTTTGCACTCCTTGTTCATTTGTAGCCTTTGTGCTCTCCTTCACCTGTCTGCAATCTAAGAGCTCTAGACACACTTGTTATGATATTAGTTGATAAAAAATAACTTGAAATTTAATCTATAAACTAGCTCAAAACATTTACCCAAACTCACCAAGAAGAAGGAAGAAAAGAGGCAAGAAAAAGGAAAGGCAAGAGGGGTGAAAGAGGGGTGGAAAGAGAGCAAAAGGAAAGTCAAAAGAAGGCTGGAAACTAAGTGAGAAAGAGGGCTGCAAATAAGAGAAAGAGGGCTGCAAAATGAGGGTGAAAAAGGCTGAAAGTACAACCCAAAATATGGATGAAGAAAAGGATGGAAAAGGGCTGCAAAAAGAGGAAACAAAGAGGTAAAAGAGGGTTGTCCAAAAGGGTAAAAGTGGGGAAAAGTGGACAGCGAACAAAAGGAAGGAAAGGCTGCAAATAAAAATCCTAAAAGGATGAAAATACATCCCAAAATATGGCCCAAAAAGAGGATGGAAAGGGGCTGCAAAAAGTGGAAACAAAGAGGTAAAAGAGGGCTGTCCAAAAGGGTAAAAAGTGGGGAAAAGTGAACAGCGAACAAAGGGAAGGAAATACTGCAAATAAAATGCCTAAAAGGCTGAAAATAAAGCATAGGGCAGCCAACCGGGGCAAAGGCTAAGTGAATGAATGTTCACTTCAGCCCAAACGTGCCCTAATCCAAAGAAAATAAAGACTTTTTAATTTGAATGATGAATAAAAGCAAGGAGAGAATGGTCAAACCTGTGGATCTTTTTGAAGCACTTGGATCTCATGAAGCATGCGATTACTGAAAAAGCGTACTTGACTCCAAGAGAAGAAGATGCAGGTGAGCTCGAATTTCTGCTTGGTTGGATGGAAGGATCTGCAAAATAACACTCATAGACTTGCCATACAAAGATTATATCATGTATTGTTCACAAATTGAAATAAAGAAGAGCATGAACTACAACTGAATAAAACAATGCTCTTTTTTTAAATTCTAGAAGTAAATCAATAAACAGATAACTTGCAAACCGCAAATACCTGTTCTTATGTGCTTATAGAAGCCTTCTAAAGCATAACATCATAATCTCAAATAAACAAGAAAGAACAACATTAAAACAACATCACCTCATCCATTAAGTGCAATCATCCAAAGAATCACACCACATGAGCCTCCAAAGCCTTAATTTTATTCCAATTGTTGCATAGAAGCAACAAGCAATTACAAAAGTTTCACCAAAGTTTCTCTACACCAAAATCCATCCAAATAGAGCTGAAAGAGCCTCTTTTTAACAAATGAGAGAGTGCTAAAACACTAAAACCAAAAAACCAACCCTAACCAGCTTAGCCACCTAACAAAGAGCCCAGACCTAAACTGGAGAACCGGGAGTGAGGGGAGGCCTCCACCCAGGCAAGGTGCCCCCACTCCAAACCTGTGCACTGAAAACAAGACAAGGATGAGGCCACATGTGTGAGTCTGGATGTAGGTAAGCCCATCCTTTAGGTCTGGCAGGAGCCTGAGCTAGGTTTGGGAAGCCCACTGATGGTGCAAGCTTTAGTCTTCATCTCAATAAAATCACCGGACCAATGAGAGCTCTCCATCTCATCTTTAGCTGGAGATGACATGTCTAATAACTGATAATAAATTAATTGCTCTTCTTAATGATGACTGAAGCTGAGTTATGATAACTCCAATCATCATAAGTGTTCCATGAGATGTCATTTAGTCTTTTATTTCACTAAATTTGGAT
Source organism: Pseudotsuga menziesii (assembly GCA_001517045.1). Taxonomy (NCBI): domain Eukaryota; kingdom Viridiplantae; phylum Streptophyta; class Pinopsida; order Pinales; family Pinaceae; genus Pseudotsuga; species Pseudotsuga menziesii. The sequence continues at coordinate 66,488 of LPNX010872639.1, read as the reverse complement.
TAATTTGGAGAGTTTTAATTTTCTCCAAAATAATTATTTTTTTTAATAAAAATCATTTTTTAATAAAAAATCTTTTTTTTACTAAAAATCATTTTTTACTCAAAACTGACTTTTTTGAGTAAAAAGGCATTATGTGTCCGATTGCTGATCTGAAAGTTGGTTCTGACTAGCTGGCTGATCAAGAATGACTTTTGGCTTAAAGTTAGAGCCTTCAATCACTGAATTCTGAGTCCGGATCACGAACGAGTTTTTTCCATTTAATTTATGGAAAAATTAACCCAAAAAACTTAGGAAAAGTAATTAAAAATTAAAAAATAAAATTTCACTGTTCGAAAAAGATTTTTTTGAAATTTTTTTATGTGACCAGATGACTTAGGACATGACCATGATCTATCTAAATAATTTCTAGTAGGCTTATAACACTCAGTTGGGATCTAATAACCCCCCAAGGCCCAGAATTCAACATCAGGCATTCCAGCTTTGGAGGAAGCGGGAGAAAAACTCGTCAATTATACTCGGCTGAAGGCAAAGCATAATTGTCAGGGGCAAAAAACTCCCTGGAATACCCTATTTGAGATTCTAAGTCTTAGGAGACCGAACCACTCAAAAATATCCTACTAGCACATTTTATTACAAACCTCGCGGGGCCATGGTCAAAATTATTCAAATATAAAAGTGACTAGCCAATATTGGCCAGACAAGCAGACGGATCAACTGATACAATGGAATCAGACTTTGATCAAGTCTGTTAAATGGCGGCTCCTCAAGTAACCCAACTTATGGTACAAAAAGTTGGATAACATCTGGCTCCAACTGCGGGACGTGTGCTCGATCTAGTCTCTTATGCAAGGAGAGCATACGAGAACCCCAGAATCTCTGGTTTCCATATCCTGTAAAAACATCTCAACTTGACAAGAAAACCTTAGTAGCACAAGTTTTATGAAAACGAGCCAATGATCCAAAAGTTACTTTATTCAAAAAAATGGCAAAACTTATCTGAAAATTTTATTTATTTCTAAGTACAAAAAGAAAATGCTAAAGTAAATGCTCACTTTAAGGAGCCTATTTTCCTACTCTAAGCATGATACAAAAAATGTTAGGTGTAATCATAAATCCAGTGTAGACACCTAATCATTTTATTAATATAAAAAGGTTTTTCCTTGTCTTTGGTTACCAGCCAAGGTAAGGACACAATTTCCAAAAAATGCAAACCTGCGTGGTGATCCAGAATGGGCGGGCTGGATGGGGAATCATAGGCATGAAGAATGTCATCAAACTTCTTCCCAAATTGGTAGGTGCTCGCACGGGCTACTTCTATCCATGAATGGATAATGCTGATATGCAAATCGGGATGTTGCGATAGGTCAACTACTCCATCATGCTGATCATCAAGGCTTCTCAAATAATAACTCGTTGTATAAGCCCCAAGCTGCTCCAAAACATAAGGAACATCTATATGTGAAGATGATGGCCGAGAAAAAACTTCAACTGGTTGTATCCCATCTGATTCTTCACTGCACTTCTTTTTCAAATCCTTATTACTAATACTCAGATAAAATTCTGACTGATGATATGAAAACTCCGACTGCTCCTCTTTAAAACTTTCATAAGTCTCAGAATAACAACTCCCCTTGCTGGACACATCGTAGATGAGATTCTCAAAAATATTTTCAAAAGTATCATAGGTCGGATTTTCAATAAAAGTCCAATAATTGTCATCGCCATCTATGTCGGATATGAGATATTCCTCATCACTGGTATCAAGTCCCTGGCTACACTCCTCATTCTGATCAAAACAATCTTCTTCAAAAAGCTGGGTTTCAAAGATATCACAGGGGACCCAACTTTCCAAATATTTTTCATCCGATGGAGAGCATGGAGGACTCTCATCACATGAGACTTCTAAGATTTGATTTTTAATTAAAGTCTCAAAGTTATCATCCATCTCAGATGTAAGGGATTCTTCCTCACTTGTATCACATCTGATTCTATATCCCTCCTCATGATCATAGTCATCTTCTTCAGAAAAAAAGGTCACAAGGTAGTAAGCCTTGCAAACTATCATCATTATGCTCATTAGTAGGATTAGTGCTAAATTTTTTAGTGAGATCATCCAATTGCTGACTATAATATTCAACTTGACCCCGGGTTTCTATGGTGAAAGAATGGATTTGTCCAACTATGTTAATGTATTCAGGCTCTCTTGAATATTGTTTTGTCTCTCTCCAACTTTCTCCGGAAATACCATGCATGTCATCTACACAGTTTATGTACTCAGGCTCGCTTGATGATGCTTTAGGACCACAACCCTCTAGAAAACCATGCTCCTGAACATAGCATGCATAATAACAAGAATATTCTTCATGAAGGTCTTTACATTCCCTACAAAATGGCTTATACTGCTCAACCATGTTAGCGGCATCTACCTGATGAGGAGGCCTCTGCTCATGGTTGGGAGGCTTTCTTTTCCAAGTTGGCTTGGTAGGAAAGGTTCTAGGAGTGGAGTGAGTTTCAGTTCTTTCCATTGTGATCACCCTATTTTGAATTTCTTTTAACTGTGCTAAGTGTTTCTGCTCTGCCTCCTCCATCATTTGTTTTTCATAGGCATCCTTCATAGCTGATAAAGGATCCTTGTATTTTGGTTCACTGATTTTCAACGGATTTGAAGACCTTGAATAACCGTGGAGGTTAGATTCACCAGATGACTGCATGTTGAGATCAATCTTGATTGCCATCTCTTGAGCTTGGAGCAAGTTAGCAGGTTCCTTGTCTCTGATCTGGTACTGCATTTTGCCACTAAGTGCCTCAATGTAATAGAGCAAGATGGTTGGTTTAGTTGGGGCATACTCAGTAGGGATGGAATTTGACAATTCCGTGAACCTAGTATTGAACTCATCCATTGTTTCTGTGTCTCTCTTCTTTATGTTGGTCAAGGAATCAAGTTGATGCCAAGGTTCTTTCTTTTCACCGAACTTGTTGGTGAAAGAAGTTTTGAAAGCTGCTAGACTATTAAAGGAATTGTCTGGTAAATTGCTATACCAATCGCCTGCCTTTCCATCCAGAGATAGAGCAAATAACTTCATATACACGTCATCATGTTGGCTAACCGAATCATTTATATAAGCATTGATACACCTAGAAAAGTTCCTAAGGTGCATGGAGGAGGTAATGGCATCAGTGCCTGTATACATTGGGAGCTTCTCGACAGCTTTGTCTGGAAGACGATGGGGTTGACCTGCTATCTGAGAAAAATCAAGCTGAGTAAAATACTCACCCATTATGTTAGAAATAGTGGTATTAGTGTTTTCTGGAAATAAAATGTGGATGTCTGAAACAGACTCAGATCCAAGTTCTACAAGGATCCTGCGAGAAGATAGTTTGTTTAATCTCCTCCTTAAGACCTTTTCAGGGTCAGGGATGAAATCGACCAAACCTACAGAGTTTCTTCTAGTAGAATACCTTGAGGTGTTAACTGGCAGTGGAGTCACTAGGTGGATTTAAGTCTAATTTCAGAGAGTGACTGGACTAAAAATATACCAAAAAGGATAAAAAGGTAAAAAACTAAAAGAAACAAAGGCCGTCCAGGAACAAAAAGATTTGTCCCTGGAAACGGCACCAAAACATGTTGTCCGTCGATTGCACACCAGTAGAAGAAATCTTCTAAAAGTTTTCTCCTCACTTGAGAAAGTGGGAGAGGTGTGACCTTAGGGGCAAGCACAGAGCTAGGTACTGTCACCTACTCCTAGCTCCTCCGTTTAGGCTAACTCCTAACGAAGCCAAGGGGGGTAGTCCCTACAAAAGAGTTTCTATGGCTCTTAAGTTGTTAAAGTGTTTTGATTAGTTGCGGATGTGGATGGGTGTTGTTTAGGATTTATTATGATTTAAAATGATTAATATTAATGGGATGATGATTAATTAAAGCAATCCACGTTGCTAACAAGAGATCACACATATAAGCAAAGATTCCAAACTTATAACTTAAGCATTCAAATATAATCAATTGAAATGGACCATAGACAGTTGATCAAGATAGAAAATTAATCCAATATAACAAAGGACCAGTGCCTTATGGAGTCAAATAAGCGCGTGAAATAAAGTCTAGGAATTTAAGCTAGTGAGTATTAGGTTTTGCAAGTGCTCTTGGTAGATTTTAAGAGTTTTTTGTTTGTGATCTTCACTTATGGTGGCTGGATGTCCTAACCGGTAATACCTTAAGTGGCTCCGTTCGAAGACATGACGGACCTGTCTGGGGTCAAAGGTAAGTGTTCAATAACTTAACTACCAGTGCCCAGATTAGGTATCCCGACACCCACACTTGGAATTTTCCCACATGCCTCGGTATTTATCGAACAACGCCAGTGCGTTGGTTATGGGGAAAAGTTTTAGTTAAGTTCCTCTTGTGGGGTTTAAAGATCCAGTGCCATTTCTGGGTACTCTGATCTAGGATTGGTCAGAGCATACTCCGTCAAGGAGGGAGGGGGGTTAATTAATTAAAGGGGTGTGAGTTGCGAATTTTATTAAGTTAATTAATTAACACTCTCTAATAGAGAGCGCTCTTGACCTCGTCTTATGACAGTGGTTCAAGAGACTTAGCTAATCTAGATGATACTAATGTAT
>LPNX010872639.1:8650-61505 GCA_001517045.1 Pseudotsuga menziesii | reverse complement strand
ATGATGTGTTCTTTGCTTCTTGGAAGAATGGGGAAAGAAGGGGATGCAAGAAGAGGGATAGCAGTCTTTTTGTTCTTTTTGCACTCCTTGTTCGTTTGTAGCCTTTGTTCTCTCCTTCACCTGTTTGCAATCTAAGAGCTCTAGACACACACTTGTTATGATATTAGTTGATAAAAAATAACTTGAAATTTAATCTATAAACTAGCTCAAAACATTTACCCAAACTCACCAAGAAGAAGGAAGAAAAGAGGCAAGAAAAAGGCAAGGCAAGAGGGGTGAAAGAGGGGTGGAAAGAGAGCAAAAGGCAAGTCAAAATAAGGCTGAAACTAAGTGAGAAAGAGGGTTGCAAAATGAGGGTGAAAAAGGCTGAAAGTACAGCCCAAAAGATGGTTGAAGAAAAGGATGGAAAATGGCTGCAAAAAGTGGAAACAAAGAGGTAAAAGAGGGCTGTCCAAAAGGGTAAAAATGAGGAAAAGTGGACTGTGAACAAAAGGAAGGAAAGGCTGCAAATAAAAGGCCTAAAAGGCTGAAAATACAGCCCAAAATATGGCCCAAAAAGAGGATGGAAAGGGGCTGCAAAAAGTGGAAACAAAGAGGTAAAAGAGGGTTGTCCAAAAGGGTAAAAAGTGGGGAAAAGTGGATAGCGAACAAAGGGAAGGAAAGGCTGCAAATAAAATGCCTAAAAGGCTGAAAATAAAGAATAGGGCAGCCAACCGGGGCAAAGGCTAAGTGAATGAATGTTCACTTCAGCCCAAACGTGCCCTAATCCCAAGAAAATAAAGACTTTTTAATTTGAATGATGAATAAAAGCAAGGAGAGAATGGTCAAACCTGTGGATCTTTTTGAAGCACTTGGATCTCATGAAGCATGCAATTACCGAAAAAGCGTACTTGACTCCAAGAGAAGAAGATGCAGCTGAGCTCGAACTTCTGCTTGGTTGGATGGAAGGATCTGCAAAATAACACTCATAGACTTGCCATACAAAGATTAGATCATGTATTGTTCACAAATTGAAATAAAGAAGAGCATGAACTACAACTGAATAAAACAATGCTCTTTTTTTAAATTCTAGAAGTAAATCAATAAACAGATAACTTGCAAACCGTGAATACCTGTTCTTATGTGCTTACAGAAGCCTTCTAAAGCATAACATCATAATCTCAAATAAACAAGAAATAATAGCATTAAAACAACATCACCTCATCCATCAAGTGCAATCATCCAAAGAATCACACCACATGAGCCTCCAAAGCCTTAATTTTATTCCAATTGTTGCATAGAAGCAACAAGCAATTACAAAAGTTTCACCAGAGTTTCTCTATGCCAAAATCCATCCAAATAGAGTTGAAAGAGCCTCTTTTTAACAAATGAGAGAGTGCTAAAACCCTAAAACCAAAAAACCAACCCTAACCAGCTTAACCACCTAACAAAGAGCCCAGACCTAAACTGGAGAACCAGGAGTGAGGGGAGGCCTCCACCCAGGCAAGGCGCCCCCACTCCAAACCTGTGCACTGAAAACAAGCCAAGGATGAGGCCACATGTGTGAGTCTGGATGTAGGTAAGCCCATCCTTTAGGTCTGGCAGGAGCCCGAGCTAGGTTTGGGAAGCCCATTGATGGTGCAAGCTTTAGTCTTCAACTCGATCAAATCATCGGACCAATGAGAGCTCTCCATCTCATCTTTAGCTAGAGATGACATGTCTGATAACTGATAATAAATTAATTGCTCTTCTTAATGATAACTGAAGCTGAGTTATGATAACTCCAATCATCATAAGTGTTCCATGAGATGTCATTTAGTCTTTTATTTTACTAAATTTGGATTAATTTGGAGAGTTTTAGTTTTCTCCAAAATAATTATTTTTTTTAATAAAAATCATTTTTTAATAAAAAATCATTTTTTTACTAAAAATCAATTTTTTACTAAAAATCATTTTTTACTCAAAACTGACTTTTTTGAGTAAAAAGGCATTATGTGTCTGATTGCTGATCTGAAAGTTGGTTCTGACTAGCTGGCTGATCAAGAATGATTTTTGGCTTAAGGTTAGAGCCTTCAATCACTGAATTTTGAGTCCAAATCACGAACGGGTTTTTTCCATTTAATTTATGGAAAAAATAACCCAAAAAACTTAAGAAAGGTAATTAAAAATTAAAAAATAATTTTTCACTGTTCAAAAAAGATTTTTTCAAATTTTTTTTATGTGTCCAGATGACTTAGGACATGACCATGATCTATCTAAATAATGTCTAGTAGGCTTATAACACTCAGTTGGGCTCTAATAACCCCCCAAGGCCCAGAATTCAACATCAGGCATTCCACCTTTGGAGGAAGCGGGAGAAAACCTCGTCAATTATACTCAGCTGAAGGCAAAGCATAATTGTCAGGGGTAAAAAATTCCCTGGAATACTCTATTTGAGATTCTACGTCTTAGGAGACCGAACCACTCAAAAATATCCTACTAGCACATTTTATTACAAACCCCGTGGGGCCATGGTCAAAATTATTCAAATAAAAAAGTGACTAGCCAATATTGGCCAGAAAAGTAGACGGATCAACTGATACACTGGAATCAGACTTTGAACAAGTCTTTGAACTGGCGGCTCCTCAAGTAACCCAACTTATGGTACAAAAAGTTGGATAACAAGAACTATCATGGTAGTTTCTTCCATGGTGAAGTAAAGACAAGCCTTCCTTAATCGTATGATTAAAATTTTTTTTTACGTCGAATAGTCATGAGGATTTGAAGTTGAAGCCAGATGGAATCATGTATGCAAGTTGAAGAAGGCCATCTATGGTCTGAAGCAAGCTCCCAGAGCTTGGTATGAAAGAATAGATAATTTCTTTTCAAGCATGGGATTTAGCAAGAGTAAAGCTGATCCTAACCTTTATCTCAAGGTTGTAGAAGATGACCTTGTCATCCTATTATTATATGTGGATAAATTATCCTTGACAGGAAATGAGAAACAGGTCATGGAAAGCAAGAAGAAATTAGCAGAAGAATTTGAGATGAAAGACTTTGGGTTAAAGCATTATTTCCTAGGTCTGGAAGTATGGCAAAGTTTAGAAGAAATCTTTCTCAACCAGGGAAAGTATGCAGTAGAGATATTGAAGAGATTCAATATGTTGGAATGCAAAGTCATGGCCACACCCATGGACTCCAACCTGAAGCTGTTAGCTGATGACTCATCAGAGTTAGTGGATATGACTCATTACAGACAGATCATTGGGTCATTGATGTACTTAACAAATACCAGACCAGACATTTGTTTTGCTATGAACACCTTAAGTCAATATCTTGTTAAACCAAGACGGGTTCACCTAGTAACTTCAAAACATGTGATGAGATATCTGAAAGGGACTATAGATTTTGGTTTATATTATGATGATAGCCATGAGTATAGATTGTATGGCTACACAGATGCAGATTGGGCTGGAGGTATCTCAGATAGGAAAAGCACATTAAGTAGATGCTTTTGGGGTCTTCTATGAGTTCATGGTTTAGTAGTAAATAGTCCAATGTTTCTCGTAGCATGGCTGAAGCAAGATACATAGCAGATTGATCTGCTAAGTTGTGAAACCATATGGATTCGGAAGTTGATATCAGGTCTCTTTGAACTGAAGATGGATACTACAATGATTCTATGTGATAACTAGAGTTGTGATGACAGAGAACCCTGTGTTTCGTCGTAACACATAGAAATCCAATATTTCTACATAAGAGATAAGATGCAGATGATGATGTTTAAGTATTCCCATACTGAAGATATAGATGATGTTTCAGTATTTACATACTGTAGATGCAGATGATGGTGATTCTGTATTTCTATGCTGAATATAGAGATGATGATGCTTTCAGTATTTCTATACTAAATATATAGATGATGATGCTTTCAGTATTCACATACTGGAGATACAGATGGTGATAGTTCAGTATTCACATACTGAAGATGTAGATGATGATGGTTTGGTTGTTGATGTGCTAACGAAGCCTCTGTCTCGAGTAAAGTTTGAACACTTTTGAGACAAGCTTGGTGAGGTTCGGAAGAACCTTCCTCGAAAGGGGGAGTAGTGATGTTACAGTGGGATTGTATCATCCCTGGGAATCTTCCCTAAAGTGATCCGGTGACCTCAGTCCTCGAGAATGAAGAGGGATTGTATTATCCTGGGACATCTTTCCAAAACCTCTGTATCGAGTAAAGTTTGAACACTTTCAAGACAAGCTTGGTGAGGTTCGGAAGAACCTTCCTCGAAAGGGGGAGTAGTGATGTTGCAATGGGATTGTATCATCCCTGGGCATATTCCCTAAAGTGATCCGGTGACCTCAGTCCTTGAGAATGAAGAGGGATTGTATCATCCTGGGACATCTTTCCAAAAGTGATCTGGTGACCTCAGTCCTCAAGAATGAAGAGGGATTGTATCATCTTGGGACATCTGTCCAAAATAGATCTGGCGACTTCAGTCTTCGTGAATGTGGTAGGATTGCATCATCCCTGAACTTTGGTTCAAAATGTATCCGGAGGTCTCATCCCCTGTGAAAGTGGTGGATTGCATCATCCCTGAACCTCAGTTCAAAATGTATCCAGAGGTCTTGGCCCCCGTGAAAGTGGTAGGATTGCATCATCCCTGAACCTCGGTTCAAAATGTATCCGGAGATCTCGGTCCCTGTGAATGTGGTAGGATTGTATCATCCTTGAACTTCGGTTCAGAACGGATTCAGTGACTTCAATACTTGAGAACATGTGTTGATCCTGTAATTCCTAGAGGAAGGATTGTCTGAGTTCCACATATGTGTTGATCCCGTAATTCCGAAAGGAAGGATCATTATTAACTCCGTAAAGACCTAAATCCTGTAATTCCGAAAGGAAGGATCATTGAATTGATCCCGTAATTCCAATAGGAAGGATTGTTTGAGTTCCATAGATGTGTTGATCCTATAATTCCAATAGGAAGGATTGTCTGAGTTCCACAAATGTGTTGATCCCGTAATTCCGAAAGGAAGGATCGTTAGTAACTCCGTAAAGACCTAAATCCCGTAATTCCGAAAGGAAGGATCGTTAGTAACTCCGTAAAGACCTAAATCCCGTAATTCTGAAAGGAAGGATCATTAGTAACTCCGTAAAAACGTAAATCCTGTAATTCTGAAAAGAAGGATCGTTGGTAGCTCCGTAAAGACTTGATACCGTAATTCCAACAGGAAGGATTGTCTGAGTTCCACAGATGTGTTGATCCCGTAATTCCAATAGGAAGGATTGTTTGAGTTCCACAAATGTGTTGATCCCGTAATTCCAATAGGAAGGATTGTTTGAGTTCCACAAATGTGTTGATCCCATAATTCCGAAAGGAAGGATCGTTAGCAACTCCGTAAAGACCTAAATCCCGTAATTTCGAAAGGAAGGATTGTTAGTAGCTCCATAAAGACTTGATCCCATAATTTTGAAAGGAAGGATTGTCTGAGCTCCACAGATGTGTTGATCCCGTAATTCCGAAAGGAAGGATCGTTAGTAACTCCGTAAAGACCTAAATCCCGTAATTCCGACAGGAAGGATCGTCTGAGTACCACAGACATGTTGATCCCGTAATTCCGAAAGGAAGGATCATGTTGATGTTTTGATGATGATGATGTTGATGTTTTGATCATGTTGATGTTTTGATGATGATGATGTTGATGTTTTGATGATGTTGATGTTTTGATGATAATGATGTATTGGTGTTGATGATATTTTAATGATGATGTTTCTGATCAAAAGATCAGAGTATGATGATGATGTTGTTGCTGATTGAAAGGCCAAAGTGCTGAAGATGATGTTGCTGATCGAAAGGCCAAAGTGCTGAAGATGATGTTGCTGATCGAAAGGTCAAAGTGCTGAAGATGATGTTGCTGATCGAAAGGTCAAAGTGCTGAAGATGATGTTGCTGATTGAAAGGTCAAAGTGCTGAAGATTATGTTGCTGATCGAAAGGTCAAAGCGTTGAAGATGATGTTGCTGATCGAAAGGTCAAAGTGCTGAAGATGATGTTGCTGATCGAAAGGTCAAAGTGCTGAAGATGATGTTGCTGATCGAAAGGTCAAAGCATTGAAGATGATGTTGCTGATCGGAAGGTCAAAGTGTTGAAGATGATGTTGCTGATCGAAAGGTCAAAGTGTTGAAGATGATGTTGCTGATCGAAAGGTTAAAGTGCTGAAGATGTTGTTGATCGAAGAAGTCAAAGTATTAATGATGATGAAGACTGAAGATTGAAGATGAAGACTACATAATGTTGAAAAGCTTCCAATGATTTATAGATGTATTACCCTGATGATGTTGATGATGTCCTCTATCTCTCTCCTACTATTGTTGTTGTTGATGTTGTTGTAGAATACCCTTCTCGTTAAGGGGGAGTGTTGAAATATTGTAACTTCGAAAAATATTCTATATGTATCTTTTGTGGTCCTCGATGGTCCTACTAGGAGAACCACTTGTATTATCTTGTACCCCGATGCTTATAATCGGAAGAACTAATAAGAGTCATGAGGTTGTCCCCTCTAATTGTAAAGGTGGGTCATTAGCACCCCAGTGTGGTTACTTGAGCCTACATGTGTAACTCGAGCCTACATGATTAACTCGAGCCTACATGTCGAATGAGTTAATTAAATTGAACGGATGAATAAAAATAGAGGTGTAGCTCTCCTCATTTGAGCACACACTCTCACTTGTGTAGCGCATTAGTGAAGAAGAGAAGAGTAGCTGGAGAAGGAGGAGGATCAGGCTTTGATCTCCTTATTGGTTTTACCTTTTATCTTTTTGGGGCATCTATATTGAGGAATCTTTTGCTGGGTTTTTCCCTTTAGGGTTTTCCCAGGATAAATCTTTGTGTTCCTTTTGTATGGTTGTGCTTGTCTATCTTTCAGTGATCCTGTTTATATGCTTTTGTTATGAATTCAAAATGAAATACTAATTATCTAGCTTAGCATATGAAAATTTAACACCCCACCCCTGTATTTATAGCTTTTTCTTTAATTTTAGGGTTTTAAGCCCTCAGTCAGGGATTCATCCCCTTTTTCCCATTTCTTAGCTCCTTTGAGGGTTTTAAGCTCCTTTGAGGGATTTTATCCCCTTTTTGGAGGTTTTAGCCCATATGAGAGCTATTTTGGTTCTTTTTAGGGGTTTTTAAGCCCTTTTTGTGTTTTTTGAGCCTTTGCAAGGGTGTGAGGGTCAAATGAGGGAAATGTCATGGATGTCTTTGTGGTATAGGTCATGTAGAGCTTAATTTAGAATTTTTTTGGGTTAACAGGAATATCTAGGGATGATGATTATGGAAGAAATTGGAAAAAAAAATTCCTATGGTAGAAGTAATAGGGAAGGTAGAACAAGCAACTAGTGAGATTCTGGAAGAACCATAGACAAAGGAACCCTTTCCTTAACTTAATGCCCTCCCGATAATGCAAGCCATGGGATACTTAGAAGAAAAGGGGTTGGGAAAATAAGTCCAAGGAATTGTAGAGTCCATCACCTTAGAAAAAATGTTAATACTATTAGAATTGGGGGTAGATCCAAATGTAGATTTGGTTGGGAAGGTAGCTTTGTTTGAATCATTTACCTTCCTTGTCTCATGAGTCACATTACCCAATAATTTGGATCAAGGTGGAATTGTTGGATCTAGGAATGGCTATAGAGGTTTTAAGCAGATAGGGGAAGGGAAGGTGAAGCTGTACACAACACATGATGGAGAATGAGTACACACACCACTCAGTTATTTCCATTCTTGTAAGGGATGAAAACACATTAGTTTGGGACTCCTTCAGCTCTGATCTCTCTACATGGTCTTCACTTAGTGAAACCATGTCATAGCGCCTTCGTTCATGGGATATTAAAGAATACCCCTAGATTCACTAGATATTGATAATTACTTACAAAAATCCTTTTGTTTATCCCCCCTCCCAATACGTATTTCCAGTTAAAAAAACTTAGTTTTATGATATATTCCTTATTTTTAATAGAAACCCTTTTTATACCCCTCCCCAATACCTATAAAACCCCCATACCCTATTCCTCGCCCCCCAATACCTACAATATATTGACCTTATTTTTCACAACAAAAAACCCTCCCTTTATGAATGAACATCATAAGATATTGCTCAACAAGGTGAATCCCCCATGGATATATCACTATTCTGAAGCTACTAATTCATTATTACAGATCTATATCAGCATGTCAAAACAACTAGTAGTCATAGCCTACTCCAAATAGTTGTAAAACAATTGCACCCTTTTCTAACAGGATGAACAGACCTTAGGAAATTTACGGTTCAAACTTAGAGGTCTCAAAATGATCACAACTTAATCCAAACATCCTTTAAACAATCACAGATGAGTTTAACAATTTAACAAGTGTTCATGTTTCATATTTATAAGCCCACAAGGTTCACAAGCCATGTCTAGAATCCCAAAAAGTCACGACCCTATCTACAACAACCCACAAGGTCAAGCAAGGTCAAAATGTCACGAACCAACATAGAATCATCAGTACAGTCACATATCAGCTTAGGAAATTCCAGTAAGGTTTAGAAGCCTGATCAATACTACAACCCAGCTCTAGGAAGGTCAGCAAGGTCACAACTAATCTATTAAAATATTAAAATAGCTTTTTTCATAAATTCATGCACCAATTGAATCTATGTTCAAGGTTGGGATATGCTTTTGGGATCTTGATCTCTTAAGCCTTAGATCCTGATTCTTGTGTACTATGTAATAAATATGACCCCATCAATATGTTCTCTTCTGTTTGGTCTCCAAAAGGGGATGTGCTCAAATTAGAAAACTAATAAGAATTCCCCTCCACCAAAATCCTTACCCCTACACTCAACAAAAGCATCCACATTCACATATAAAATGCCCAATAGATCACTGAATCGTTCTGTTGATGCTGCTGACCAGAATGTGTGGGAAGAGGGCCCATGGGATAAAAGTGAAGGAATAATAAATAAAAAGAGGAGGAGATCCAGTAATGGAAGGGTTGCACTAGCATAGTTATTTTCTTTGGACAGAAGCCGAGAAACCCCAATTACTGAAAAACAACAAATTCTCCTAGCTATTGTTTTTAGACTGAAGCTATCTAGTGATTACTACAAGGAACCAATGTGGAGGTTGTGATTATGCATGGATGGAATTGAGAAAGGTGTGGGATCTCCATCAGTAGGAAATGGCTATATAACAGCTAGATTTGTAACTGAAAGATATACGACTAGAATAGTAGGCTATTACATAACACTTTTGACTGTAGGAACCCACGCTAATCTTGGAACTATCAAAACTGAACTACTCCCTATCTATAGTGCGTGAAAGGTTGTTGACGGGACTCTTTCAAATTCAGATTTTTGGATATTTTACTTTAGTGATAAATTGAATGAACAGAGAGTAGACTATACTAGGGATTTAAATTCATACATTATCAGAATATCTTTATAAAAAATAAAATGAATTACGATAATTCCTTCCTATATGTTTTATATATATTCCAGTGAAATGGGACAAGGGTAGAGGGCTTGGAAGGCTATCTCCTCATATTCTTCTCCACCAATCTATTAGGAAAGGATGCCCCCTCGCACCCTATCTATATGTTTTTTCTGCTGATGCCCTTGGATTTTTGTTAGATCCAGCCTATCTCGAAGTGAAAATTCAAGGAATTTCACTTCCAGATGCTTTAGAGATGGTGAATAGATTCGAGATATTCAAGTATATAATCAATCATGGTGAAGTATAGTGGGTAAATTCCTGCTAAATATCGGCTAAATATCGGCCGAGTGTGAATCGTGATGGTATCAGACTAGAAAAATTTTGTATATCAGCTTCAACATTCTACTATAAACCATAGAAGAAATAATTTAAAGAAGATTCAAGAAAATAACCTGTAAAAATCCTGCAGATAGAAGAAACCTTGTGAAATTGTTTTCCACGAATCCACTTAGCCACTCTAAAGACATGATTTGCAATTGAAATCAAGTTTGATGTTGAGCATGACTCTTTTAGCATTATGTAAGTAAAAAACATCCTCACTTGACTAAATATATCCATGTTTTTCTCAAATATGGGCCAAATCCAGTAAAAAACTCCCCCCAATTGACTAAATCTCCATGTTTTTCTCAAATAATATTCCAAAAACCCAAATCCAAGATGAGCTATGTCCAATTTACCCCAATCGAGGTTGAAGTAAGACTAGTTTACCCAAATATCCATAAATCCCCATCGAAATACCAAAATTTTAACCTATTAACCATAAATCCGGGGCGAAATACCATTTTTTTAACCTATTATCCATAAATCCAAGGTGAACCATCTCCGTTTCTTCTCCCAATCAGAAAAATTAGGGTGAATATGGGAAAATATTAATATTTTCCTCAGATAAATTTCATTTCCTCATTTTTCCCTGTTTCATGATGAAGGTGATTTAACTTGGGCCAACTATATATAAAATAAATAATGGGCTAATTTATTAAATAAAAAAACCATTTTAATATAAAAATTCACCCACCTTTTTTTGTATACATGTTAAAATTTTCCCATGGGCTAAAATTCACCCTTAAAATAATCTGTTTCAGTCACAGTTAAAATTTGATTGTCTGGTGGAAAAGGAAGAGCATGAACAAACCATTAATGCATAGCATTGTAAAAATGAATTCTGTATCAATTTTAGAAGAAATATTTGGTGAATATCTAAAAAGAACAGCTAGAGCATAGTAAATATGAATTCTATATTGTTATACACTCATTCTAGACATGAAGGAATACATAATGAACAGGTAAAACTGGAAAAAAATCACATTAAGAAAGGAAAGTACAGACTGTAACATGGAATAACATAGGAATATTTGCCAAACATCAACTTTCGGCTCTGTAATTTTATTAAAAAGTACTTGAATACACACATCTTCAAAATCTCATGGGTTCCAACCCTTGCTTAATCAAAATTCTGAATACTTATACATTTCTCCTTTAGTTGAACAATAACCTACCTATCTAACTGTTTGAACCATTTATTACATGTGTCAAAGTGCTTTCCTATTACAAAGCAACTCTGAGATAACAAAATTATTAACTAAATGAAATTAAAATAACATTTTATCATAAAAAATCTTTCACTGAACTCCTCGATGTCTTCATGGATGTATCTTATACTTTGTTGATCCGTATTGCTGAACTGTTCTCCACTAACTTAGGAAAATCAACAACAACCATTTCATGCACCAGAACTCTAAGCTCCATTCTCTCTATGTAGGAAATATTAGGCACCTTGGTATAAGTATCTTTAAAATCAAATAGTAACTCAAATTCTTCAGCTAACTTATCAAATACAACTCTTCCGGAAAGAGCTTGCTGCATATCTTGGAACTTACTATGATTTGACCTTGTTACTTAGAACAGTGTTCTAATTTTTTCCATGTTGGCGCTTGGCGTATAGTCAAGGTTCTTCGTCATTTCTATTGCTCAGAATAAAACAAACCTTGATACTCCACGTAGGTATTTCTTACAAAATTTTATGTTTAATAACCTTCGTGCTTCTGTTGCAATCTGTACCATAGATATGCTCTTCTTTGAAAGCTAAGCTATTGATGTACAGGCCCTCCACACTGAGTCTCAATACTATCACCCTACATAACTTGGTTTGGTGGAATCAATTTCAACCCTTGATCTATGAACTACTTTCATCGGAGCCGTCCAACCATGAGTACTTTAACATTTCACTAATTATTTCACTTTTGATCGACTGAGGAACTTCAATTCATGGAATTCACCTTATCTGTCAATCAAACCCAACCTCCTTTTTCAATCGTTGATCTACATGACCCCTACCACTTTTCGTGGATTGAAATCCTGACTTTTTTTTGCATTAGTTCAATCCGCAAAATTATTTCAGACCATAGATCTATCTCCGCTCTCTTCTCCACCGTCCGATATTTTCACCAACTAACCCATTCCACGATTTGAAAAAATTTCTTCGTTTGAGCATGTTCACTGCACATAATGCTTCAATGCCGTCGATATACTACATTTTGAATCTGAGACACAGACACTTGACATCTCCTACCTCTATTCTGTCAGTGAGAATATTTCGATTTCTCCTACATGTTGCAATAGAGAAATTATCTACCACCGTGGATAAAAACCTTTTCCACATCCAACAACCTACTACGAAGGATCATGCACACCTATTAACTTAAAGAGCGCCTCCATAAAATATTCAAATAAGTTTATTTCTGAAACCCTTAAACAATCCAAAATTTTCAAATATAGTGCTAACAGTTCCTTTTATCTGTGTTAAGCTCATTAAAAAATGAAACAAATGTCCTTAAGCATAGTTTATTTCTTGTTTTAAGCTCGTTAAAAAATAAAAATTGGCCCTCAAGCAAATTTTACCTTTTGGTTTCAAGCTTGCATAAAAATGAAACCATTCTTGAGTATAGTTCGTTTTCTATGTCAAGCTCATTAAAAAATGAAATAGGATTTCTAAAGAAAAGTTTACCTTTTGGTTTCAAGCTTACATAAAAATGAAACCATGTTTCAAGCATATTTATTTTTTGTTTCAAGCTTGTGTAAAAATGAAACAGGTCATTTAGAGCATAGTTCTTTCTCTGTTCCAAGCTCGTTAAAAAATGAAGCAGATACCTTTAAGCATTCTTCCAATTGATCTTTGAGCTCGCTAAAAACAGTAAGATTGTGTTGAGATTAATTTTCATTTTTTGTGCTTTGGTTAAAACATGAAAAGTGCTTCGAGCTTACTTTTCACTTTTTCATGCTCTAGATTCGAACATGAAAAAGGTTAATATAGTCCTCTTTAAGCTCTTTTCAGACTCTTAAAATGTGAAATTATTGCTAAGTGAACTTGTCTTCTTCATGCACGTAAAAGGACCTGAAGAGTCATCTTCCTGGTGATAGTTTACACCTTTTTTGGTCCAGGAGGCACTACTTATGAAAAAGGTACACTCCAGCCAATCATGACTGGAAGAGTTCTCCTAGGAATCATTTTATACTTTTTTAGGACTTTAGGACTAAATTTACGAAAAATTCCATTCTGGAGTCTTCTTAGTCATTTCAGACTCTCTAAACATGAAATGACAAATGAGTTTTCTTTCATCAGACTCATAAAATCAAACGATGAAGGACCCTCTTTTGGGAATGAACTGCTCCTTTCTCAGGTTCGTAAAACATACTAAGTTTGGACTTTTTCAAAGGATGAGCTATATCGAGTGTTTTTTACCCTCTTCCATCTTGTTAAAAATCAAAGAGGAACTCATCGATCATGATGGGGAAATTAAAGGAAAGGGAAAGCATTTTGCAATAATGGCAGTTTTTAGTCACCTTTGAACATGGTACTTGTATGCATTTCATTCAATCAATTGGGTATTCATCTTGTTTTCGAGTCGATCCACTTTCATGAGTCATGTCACTCCTTTGAGTTTCTCAAATAATACATTGTCCTTTGTGGCATTGTGTTTCCTCCTCGTCAAGTCAATGCTGCCAAGTCTTTGGTCATGTCACCTTATGTTCAAAAGGGAAATTGTTTTGATATTTCACACCTCTAGTAAATAACAACTTTTTGTGTCAGTCAATTTTGAATCATTCCTATGGTTACTTCATACTCAAAATTCCTGAAATTTTTTCCAAGTTTCCTATCGTCAATGTGGGATTCATCATGGCCCTCCTTCAATGAGACTATTCATGTCAACATCAGCTCATCATCCAAGAATTATTCTTAGAAACAAAGATAGTACCTTGAGGTATGTATGCATTAATGACATAATCTATCGCTCTCGACATATGTTCACATCATTGACCTTTGATCAAAATATTCGACTAAGTGTTTGACATCAGATCATCCATTCACACTCAGGAGATTGTACTAGGGTATCTTGGGAATCATTGACATTAATGGTGATCTCCCTCGCACTTGTTAATGATTATCATCATTGACGGGTAATCAAGTGGTTTCTACCATGTTCGAATCAGGACATTGTAATCACATGGATAGAATTGTACTTTGTGGAAGACAAGACGAAGACCCTGGGTATTTGTTAAGCGTTCATTGCTTTCCCCAGGTTACGATGGAGTATTTTGTATGAGTCCTAGCATGTATCCACATTGTATGTTTATGGTTGTGCTCATATTTTCATCTGTATGACATAGATCTACATCATATGTCTGGTAGCTATGTCCAAATTTGAGTCTTCTTTGCATGGATCTACGTTGTAATTAGTAGCCATGAATTTTTTGTATCTCACATGGATCTATGTTGTATTGGTCGGTAGCCATGTTGTGAGTCATTTGGGACAAATGTAAAAGGTGTTGCAGAAAGTTTGTGGTGCTTGAGAAGTTTTAAGCATTGGAACTTTTCCTCGATACTATACCTTGTTCTTTCAAAGTATTATGCCTATCGTTTCCCTCTAGCCATCATACTTTGGGGGGAATCTCTGTTACACCAAAATATCATCACCATCATGTTATGAGATAGGTATTCCCTTGTCTTCTCCAATCCCTCAAAGTTCTCCCTAGAGAAATTAAGGTTCAAATTATCTCTTTGCAATTTTTCCTTGTTTTGAGCTGGTAATGCTCCTCTTCCATTGACAAAAAGCATTACCTAAGTAAGCAATGCTCCTGATACATGAGAAAAGAGCGGTGCCACCACTTTCATCCTTATTTCAAGAAGATTTACCCCCTTAGCACCACCTATTTGCTTCATTGGAGGAGCGATGCTTGAGTTTTCAAGGAAAAAAGAGAAATTTTGAGAGGCTTCCTGAAGCTTACCTCCATGAGGCCTCATTCCTATGGTTTAGGACCAGCTGGAGCTCGAGATACCCCCTTTTTGGATCTTATCTCCACCTCACCCATGATATCCTTAACCATACCTATCCTCCCATGCCTTTAAATATTGGCTCATCCCCCATGGGAAAAAAGGAGGAAAAATTATATTGCACACCCAAACTCTGTCAAAATCATTTTTGAGTTTATTGGAGGCAAGGTGAAGTTAGAGGAAAGGATCAATTGGATGGGACTCTAAACACCAAGGCATCAAGGTTGTAGTCTTTCCAATCATTGTTAATAAAGAATGTTTTCACTTTCCCATATATGGTGTATCATGTGCATGTATTGCTTGACTCCTGGGTCACAAGCATAGATCTAGTTTCTATATCTTGTATGCTATCACTTTATATTGTTGTCTTGTATTTTTGTAGGTAAACAGAGGGAAAATATTCAAGGATAGTGAGTAAATATGTTAATAGAAGAACCATGGCAGCCCATTCAAGTGTTTAAATAGATCTAGAGAGAGTCTAGCATTCCATGTTTGTGTTTTGTTCTAGATTTGAACCATTCAGACTAGGGAACTAGCTCATGTCTGCAGGAGGTGCGTATTTACGACTAATAGTTTCTAATATCTCTATGGGGATAATTCCTTCCAATAGATGCATTCCAAATCTAGTTTGGAATATATTCCAAATGAATCTACTTGTACAACAATTCATAGTCTCCCACTTCCACCAAATCACATGTGGAAGCATATTAGCTACCCTAACTCCCTTGAGCTCCCTCTTGGAGCTATTTTTATCCCTGACATGTCATATACATCATATTTTATTTGTGTCATAGGTTTCATAGCATCTTCATAATTGCTGTCATAGAGCTAGGGAATCTAGTCTAAGTGTCCCACTAGCTCCAAAGTGCCTATTCCTCTTCCATGGGAGTTACTCTTCCACTCCAATTCGACCTTAATTGATTAATTTCAATTATATTGACCTTCAAAATCATCCCAATACCCTTGTGATTCTTATGGATTCGAAATGACAAGAGGAAGATGCCATGTGGCATAGAAAATCTAGCTTGTGTGGGTCCCACATCCTCCATATGTATTCATGATCAATTGCCACTTTTATTTTACCTTGTATTTATTTTATTTATATCCTTTATTAAATATTTATTCCATTCTAATATTCAAACATAATTTATTGTCCCCCTTATTCCAAATCCCAAAGCTTCCACCCCCAACCTAGGAAACTAATACTTTTCCTCCTTGGCAATTATTTGACCGTTAGCATCAATTTAACAAACTCTCATGAATATGGAAAATGTGATTAGGAAATTATTACCAAATGTGAAATTTGGGACATGACAAATCCTCCCTTCCCAATATTTCTTGTCCTCAAGCAATTTCAAACATGGGTGTTGAAGAACCTTCTTTCTGTATGATTCTTTGAAGTTGCCATTGAGTTTCCCAACTTTGAGTCTTTGAGATTACATGAATATTTTAGAGAGGAACCACCATTCTTGCTGCTGAACTATTTTGATTAAAATCACTTTATTAAGTGGGGAATCCATCTCCCATACTGCTTGTTTCCCAAAAAAATTGAAATCAACGGGACTAAAAACTACCCCAGGGTCCCATTGCTTGTATTGCACTCCATCAATTAAGAGTTCTCTCGAACCCATACCATTAGGAACGACAATTCTGAGATCCCATTTTATTGTATGCATTCTTCCAAACATAATGAGTACATAATATATATCATCAAAGTACATAACAACATAGTAAAAATATAGATCAAGGAGGTGCCTCATCAAAAAATCATGAAAGTGCTTATACCTCCAAGTAAGTAGACCACCATTTTCCAAGTGCATACAAGGTTCAAGTGACCAATAAAATATGCTCCAATGACATAGGTGAGGATACCATGTCCTATAATTCTACTCCAAAAGGATGTGATATGCATCAAAATATTATGCCATGCATTCTTTCATCCAAGAAGTGAATGAAGAATCTCCACTAAAATTTGAACCAAATAATGAGCAAAAAAAACAAGGATACTTTAAATGACTCAAAGAAGTCTCACCCATACATCCATGAATGAGATAATCATAAAGATATAAAGAATTATGTGTCCGGAAGAAAAATTTCCAATCATAAATCTATTTACCCCAGTGTTGGATGAAGTTCCTCCAACATCAAATGAACCAGATGTTGAGCAAGAAAAAACATGAGTCTGCAAGTGACTCAAATGCATATCATAGGTGCATCCATGTATATCTGTAGCATAATAAAGTAACAAAGGATGCTGCTACAAATGTGAATAAGAATTTTCTCCAACCATGTCATCATAAAAAGTAAATCTTGGAGTTCCATACTTCTCATGCGGAACCATAAAAAAGAACCCATTCACCCATACTTCATTGAGACTAATGTTGCAAAACATGGAATTGTAGGATGTAGGAGAATGAACTAACTCAACCAAATGATAAAAAAGTACATAATTTTCATCATAGGAAGGATCTGTATGGGTAGTATCATTCAACTCCTTCAAAAGTGTGAAAACTTTGTCATACATTGGTTCCAATGTAGAGAAAACACGCTCTTCTTTAAAAATTACATAACCTTCATCAAGAGACAATTCAAGTTCCTCTTACACCACATAAAGTGTTTGGATCTCTTCAATTTCATATTCAAACACATTAAACAAATTCAAATTTCCACATTTCTCAATCCTCCAAACAATCTACCATTTGACAATCTGAAACATAGGAGGAAAAAAAAGTATCTTGCAACTTTTCAAGAAGTTGCTCATTTTGAATTGTGAGCTTATGATTATCCTCATTATTATTCAAGTATGCATAATGTAAAAATTCATTAATATCAGAAAAATGGTTTCTATCAAAAATAAAAGACATGGAATTACCTTTGATGTGGCACATTGCTCTCTGAATATTCTCTAGGTATTCAAGGAAGGATGTTTCCTCCAATGAAGTAGCTCTCCAACAAGAATTTGACACTAATGCTTGAGTGTCATGGATTATTCTAAGGTAATCTTGGATCTTATTTTCATTCATCTTTAAGGACCCTTCAAGAAAATGAGGCTCTTGCAAATGAACCTCCTCATCTTCTTCCTTCTTGCTTGGACCAACTTCATGAAGCTCAAGCGGTGATGGGGAAGTTGATCTTGTTTCTTCTTCAACTAATACAAGGTATTGATTTTCATGTTTAATGGAATTTTTTCTTTCAGAAACACTTTCAAAAGTGATCTCTATGTCACCAACATAGAGGTGTGAGAACCCATCAATAGGTACTCCTTCATAGTTCAAGCATCCATTAGTAGATGCTCTTTGTTTCATTTCCAAGGTAGAATGTGTCTCGAAATGATCTTCAATATTTTCAATAGAAACCTCTTCATACTCATGTGATGTCTCTTCATCTTTTTCAGAGTCACTTGGGAGTTAATTTTGATCCTAATCATGTACTACTTCTTCTACTTCACCTACTTCAAAACTAGGTGGTTCATGGGTCTCCTCCTTTTGCTCCTTCAAGCAAGTTGATGCATTTTTCCCCTTGGTTTTCTTAAGATCAATATTTTTTCTCCCAAGTTCTATATCCAACAATTCGAATCCTTTCATAATATTCTTGGTCATGTATTCAAATATAGGTTCCATGATTTTTATATGCTCCTCACCATTATATGAGGTTTCCTTTTCATCCCTGGTTATAGTTTCCTCAAAAAATTTCCTTCTTCACCTACCTTTTTTTATCTTCAACAAAAACACTTTTGGTTTCAATATATAATTGTGGTCCCTAGCTTATTTTCTTCCTAAATATCATTCCACATTAGGTTCCAAGATCATGTTCTAATACCACTGTAATGTACCTTGTGAATAATTTTCCCAAAGTGCTCAAATTCACCAAATTTCAACTCTCTGTATAAGAAATATAACCATGGTATTCAATTTGCAAGGGAAGAACTTTTAGGACAAGACTAGTCAATTTGGGAGGTGGAAATCCCCCTTGGGTCCTCGAACAAATATCTTCCAAACACGATACAAAATCCACTAATGGTTGGTATGATACTTTTATATGTTATAATACATTAATTAAAATATGTTTTCATCATTATATGTGGTTTTTGGGTCGAGTAGGTATCCAAGAAACTCAAGGAATTTACTAGTAATTTTGAGGCTCAAACCCCCAATGGTAGATGGCTCCAAATAGCTCCAAATGATCTCAAATTGTATAATAAGGTGTATGAATGACATTAATAAATAAAAAATGTGTTTATAGGTTTCCTTAAGCCATGAAATGACTTTTTCAACTCACTTTGCAAATATGGTCAATGTATGGAGTTTTACGAGCAACTTGTGGTTCAAATTCCCTAGGGGTAGATGATGAAAATGACTATCCAAATGCACTCAATACAACTAGAATTTATGGGTGGAATTAGGGTACATATAAAGGACATAAAAATTAACTCATATTCATCACCATTCAACTCTTAATGTCTTCTATTATGCCCTTAAATCAAAAGCAAAAAGACTAGTTTCAACCTTGGGGGAAATCATAGGCAATCTTCTCCAAATTATATGAAACTAAATGAAATGACTCTAAATGATTTTGTAATGAAAATTAAACTCATATAATAAATAAATAACATTCCATTCATCCATAAACCATCAGTATTTTACTTATCCATTCAAATCCATCAACATGACATTGGTTCACAATAAGGTAGTGGGGAAATAGCACTGTTTCTTCAATATTGTTTAACATTTTTACGTGAAATATTTTGGGATTTATACCTGAGTGTATTCTGAAATTTAAATAAATATAATTTAAATAATAAAATAAAATAATGGGGCTTTATAAGCTCCCCCAAAGAGATCAATATCTCACAAAGTGCAGCTCACTCCATAGAGCAAGAATATGATGAGAAAACTTGGAATAGATGAAAGAACAAGATGATATTGAAGTGTCCACGAGATTAACTGTAGATTTAACCTGTAAATTATGAATCCATTAAATATCCATAAAATACATGAGTGGCCTTTCCACACACCAACTTGGATGGGAATCTTTCACCCTCGAAGTTGGATAAGGCAAGAAGACTAGTTTTCCACTAGCTCTCTGTCTTCACAAATGAAAATTATCAAATGATAAAAAGTTTCCTTAATTATTTGTTATTGAAATTAATAAATTTTACAATCTCTAAATGGGTCTAATTCCTTCCAATATATGCATTCCAACTCTAGTTGGGAAGATATTCCAAAGAATGCCACTTGTACAACAATTCCTAGTCTTCCACCTCCACCAAATCACATGTGGAAGAATATTAGATGCCCTAAATCCCTTGAGAGACCTATTGGAAATAATTTTAGCTCTAAAATTTCATATATTTCATATGGAATCCTTCAGATCTCATTTTATTCATAGGTGTCATATCATCTTCATCACAGTTGTCATAGAGCTAGGGAATCAGGTCCAAGTGTCTCACTAACTCCAAAATGCCTCTTCCTCTTCCATGGGAGTTACTATTCCACTCCAATTAGAACTTAATTGATTCATGCCAAGTATATTGACCTTTCAAATCATCCCAATACCCTTTGGATTCTTATGGATTCGAAATGATAAGAGGAGGATGCCATGTGGCATAGAAAATCTAGCTTGTGTGGGTCCCACATCCTCCATGTGTCTTCATGATCAATTTCCACTTTGATTTTCCATTGAATTTATTTATTTATATCATTTATTAAATATTTATGCCATTATAATGTTCAAATACCATTTATTTCCCCCCTTATTCAAAATCCCAAAACTTCCACCCCCAATATAGGAAAGTAGTACTTTTCCTCCTTGGCAATTATTTGACCCTTAGCATCAATTTTACAAAATCTCATGAATATGGAAAAAGTGATTAGGCCATTGTGATCCAATTAAAAATTTGGGACATGGCATAGGTCCATTCCATTTATTTTCACCTTAACAATGGTACTACTAGGGTCAGAGTACTTAGCAGTAGGAGTGTTCCCCAACATTAATTCTTCCAAATATCCTACTACACGGATTGTTGGGGGATCCTTCCTTTTTGTTCCCAAATTCCTAAAACATAACTCTAATGGATTTGGAATAAATGGAAATGTCTCTAATAGCTTGGAATAATGGAATTTTCACACAGACATTTCACAATTCCCCTAGGAAATCATATTCTGACTAATGCATTAGTTTGTCTATAACTAAGCGCTAAGGGTATGGCAGAGGTTGTTTTTTCTATGTTTATTGTGGTTTCCTAGGTGGGATGGATGGGATATTATATTCATATTGGATTGGTGAGGTCTGAGTTGTTTCTTCATTTTCTTCTTCTATAATTATGAGAGAATTTTCTTGACATTCCTTCCAGAACGCATTTGGATGTTGTGAAAGTCTACTGTGGAAATGGAATAGGATGGGTAATTTGATCGCTCAACAAGCATTACAGGTCATCTAGCCTTATTATTGGGGTTAATATTGGGTTGTACAGGAATAAGTGGTCTAGGAGGTGGATTTTTCAATGGTAGTGTTAACTAAGGCTATGGAGGAGGTTGCATTGATGGTTATACTGGTGCAAATTGAAATTGGGGAATTTGAATTTGAGGAGGGTATTGTTGATTCCCCAAACCTAGATTCAGGGATAATTTGAGGGACGAAATTTACCCATGTGCTATTTTTAGGGGGTTTTCTTCAAAAAAAGATTCGCCATTTTGTAATTTTTGAAGCCTTGTTTCGCCCAATTTTGATGGGGTAAACGTTTCACCCTAAAATCACCAATTTATTATATAAATGATATAAAATACTTGGAAACTAAAATATTTTTTGAAAAATATCTCCGAACATTTTATAGTTGGAGTTTCAATAATTGGTAATATTCACCAACATTTATACACTTTTAAATAACTATGGTTACTTAAAATCATCCCTACCTAGATCTCTCCAGATTGATTGTCAAGGTTTGTTTTGTGAGTATGGAGGTTCCCAGGTTTGTTATACCATAGGAAGATACCAAGATTGGGAGTTTTCTGGAACTTGTGGAACTTGTGAGACTTGTGGTTGTTGTATTTGCTTATTAGTGCAATAAGGATTTAATTATTGCATAGGATCTAGAAACATACCTTAGGGTCAATGTTTCCATGAGAGATTTTGATATATGGAGAAAATAAGTTATGCATATGTCCTTGATTATGGATATATATCCTTAAGTCCTGGAAGCGAGGGGTAGTCTTTTGTAGGAAGCAACTTATTGCATAGAAGGAATATTTCCACTTTGACTAGTGGGACTCTCTTAAGGGGGTGCCTTTTTATCCATTTAGGGGGGAAAGGGACAAATATTGATCTTCCTATTTTTTTATTTTTATTTTCCTTAAGTGCATCCAATTGAGAACTCAGAGAGATGAGTATATCATTTTTAAAATCCTCTAAGAGGTTTCCAATCTCCATCCTTGAAAATCCTTCCCTTGAAGTCTTGTTGGTTCTATTTACTGCATCCTAGATCCCTCTTCATGATTTGGAGGATTTTCTTGAATATATTCAGCAAAGGTCACATATTTCTTCATACTTTGGTAAGGACACATCCCCTGCACCCACTAAATTTAGCAGATCAATGCAATCTTCTCTAATTCCTCATAAGAGCATAATATTCAATGTATCATCGTTTAATGTGGTCTATCTTGATATTTGAAAATTATATTGAAATATCTCCACATAGTCCTCTAACTCTTCGTCCTCTTGATGGGTCATTTTAAAAATTTCTTCCTTCTAATCCTTACCTTTGCAATATTCTTGGTATTTATCTAGTAATAATTTCTTCATTTAGGCCTAGGATGAGATGCTATCTCCTCCAATCCCCATGAACCACCTAAGTTCCAGGTTTTCCAATTTAGCTGGAAAATGTTTTAGTTTATTTTGATCCATAACATAATCATAGATCCTGTAAAGGTCATCAAATTCAAACAGAAAGGTGTATGGGATCCCACTTGCCATACCATGAAAATTTGGCAATGCTAAATGTCGAATGTTATTCATATGGTTTGTAAGTGTAGTTCTTACATTTCTGATTGGGAACTTGAAGGTATTCGTTTTAATACGTGATTCTGCTCCATTGGTCTCTCCTCGATTGGCTTCCTCCCTGGTGGGAATGTGCTCTTCCTTTCCATCCATATTTACCCAAAAAAATTATAGTGTAGATAACCTAGCTCACAATGGAGAGTGAGTAGATTGTTGTTCCTCACTCAACTCACTGTCAACACTTACCTTATTGGGAAGTTGTTTTTCCCGGACAAATTCTTCTTCCTAAGAAAATTTCATCACTAACAGATCCTTTTCAATGTGCATTGGTAAAATTGTTCTGTCAGTGGGATTAGCAGCATGTATAGTATTCTATTTATTAGGAATTATAGTAGAAGGTGGCGTCCTCCAAGTAAGACCTCCTCTAATTGAGCTTCCCGTGCTTCCTGCATAGTTAGTGTCTAGGGGGTATTGTATGCATATACAATCCTACATGTACCATCTCTTATTCTAAGCATGAATAATTGGCATGATTCTGAGTCCCAGGGACCCGCGATGGGAAATAATACAACATAATTGTATGTGCGCCTTAATCGTCCCTCCTTGGAAATCACACAAGACTATTTTTAGAAAATATCATACACAACACATTCCAAGAAGAAAATAGAAAGTCACACACATGAACCCAGAACAATCAACCAAAATTACAATGTCCTTGACAGCTCCTCGACAATGGCACCAAAATGACGAGTGTTTCCTTTTCCCTTTTAATTAAGTTGTAATTGAAAGTTGTGCATGAATTATCAACCTGGGGACACAAAGGATTATGAGCTACTTGACAAATTTTATGTCAGACACTGTAATATGAATGATTTTTAAAATAGAGGAATCCAATGAATTGATAAATCTAGATTAAAATTCAATGGTTGGTGAATGCTTCCTTAATCAAATCATGGTTACAAAAAACCTTACAATTAATTAAACTAGAATCACTGTATCTCAAATACAAAACATTATCTCACTATGATATTAAAGGAAATTCAATGACAAGATCTGATTTAAATGATTATGAAATTCTAAAGAAAATAAATTCTATGGAACCAACAGCTACAACAATTGAATCAAAATGGACTAATCAATATTTACCAACATGCTTCTATTATTACTGACTAGCAAAAGAATTCTAAGAAATCTCTAATGTGACCATTCACCACATAGTTGTCCTCTCAGTTCCAACATTCACAATCCACACATTCCTCAACATTCAATAATAATAATAATAATAATAATTATACTAATTGTATCCCAATTTAAGAATTCACACCTCGCTATAATAAAAACACTAAATTATGAAAGAAACAAAAAAAATAAATTACCAAACTACATGCATAAATAAATCCTAACTACAACATCACCTACCACAAAAAGAGGGCCCTTCCTTCATAGATCGGAGCTGGACAAGACAATCACTCACACAAAAGTGATTAACACATCCAGAATCAGGAAAATAAAAGTTTTATATAATGAAGTATGATTACAGTAGTGTTCAATATATTTGTATAAAACTATGGCTAAAATCCCCTAGAGGAGATTCATTTTTTTTATACATTAACACACACATGAAGGATTATAAAAAAGGTGTATAGTTGAAAACAGTTTACAAATAGAGCTTATCTCCTTATTTTCAAAGGATCTTGTGAGCCAATCCAGAATATGGTACCATGAAGAGGGTAATTAGTTCTAAAATATTTCGAAACAACAATAGATCCATTGGATTACCCAATATATTACAAAACATTAAAGGGTTTTGTAATTGTAGTGTTGGCCACATAATCAATGATTCTTGGATTGGTTACGGAATGATGAACGCATTCAGTAGTTTGACAAAAAATATGTATAATGACCAACAAGATCACATTTCATTGACCATGAGCATAGATCAAACCATGCACAAGAGATACTTTCTTCAACTTGATTTTTTCTTGCATGATTTGTATAAACTTGAGACTTATCCGCAAGTTTGTCATCTCTCCATAGCTACCCTATCCCACAACCTGCAATTGTAATAACAGTGCACCTGAAACACCACTTCTTTAGTAGGAAATTATAGTAGCATAACCATACCAAATCACTAGAAAATGACAAGTATTCAAGGAAAACATGATCAATCTTGACAAAATCCAAAAATTGCTAAATATGGACAAGAAAACTAATGATGGGATAGGAACAAATCAAAAAGTACATAAACAAGGCAAGAATAAGAGAAAAAAAAGTGCCATATACACTTAACCCTTCACGTATCAGAGAACAAGGTTGCTCAAGTTCAATAGAGTTGATGATCTATCAGTTCTCTACATTAGAGGGCATCTAGTCTCCCATCCCTCTATGAAGAAGAGCTTGAAATGAGCTTACGGGATTTTCTCCTAGTTTTATTTGTGTAGCTTGCAGAGAGTGTATTCTTGAGAAAATCAACTTCTTAGCATGGATTCATTTTCACCTATGATGCTCACTCCCTTCAACTATCATTAATGGAAATAAAAAATATGATTTCTATTTAATAGTAAGGGACTATACAGAGTTTCTATGGCTTTGGAGAATGAACCCAATGCTACTGTCGAGAAAGCTAAGTGGAATAATAGGTTGGATGAAGCCTATGGATTGATTTCCTCTCTATTTATACTAATATACTCTTTTAGCTAGATGGTTTTACTACTCCAAACCAAGTATGGTCCAAACTTGAGGTTCTCTTTGTAGTAGAAGATGAGATAACATCTCATCAGTTGCAGGATGAGTTATTTTCAATTAGTCCAAGCAGTTTCTGATCCATTGAAGGGTTCTTCACCAAATTCAAGTCACTTGTTCTATTTCTCAAGTAATGTGCGTTTGAGAATAAGTAAGATCAATTGATTATTTCCATCCTATCAAAATTAGGTCGTGAATACTTAGTTTTTGTGTCTACATTATATGCTCTTATACTTGCTATTTCGAATTGGAAAATGCCTTCTTTGAGTACATTATTTGATTCACTAACAAAGGAGAAAGATAATTTGATCCAGAAGGGTGATATTATAATCTCCAAGGGAAAGTATCATGCTATCATAGTTCAATAAAGTAAGAATACAATATCAAAAGAGAAACAAATAGTGAAAGAGAAGAAGCCAGAGTCAAATAATGAAGATGAAAGTAAGAATCCTACTTATGAAGTTTCAATGAAGAAAATCAACAAGAAAGGGAGCACATCCAAGTGTTATAATTGTAGCAAGTTATTTAATACTGAGATAAAATGCTTCAATAATAGGATGGACATCATTTCTCATCTTCTTGAGAACCATAATATTGAAGTTCTAGATGAGCTAGAAAATCCTAGTGAATCCTCAGAACACTGTCATAGTCTACAGTCCCAAGGTAATATGAACTATGCCTTGAGTGCCAGAGTTAAATACCTTCCTCACATCTCTAATATATATTCACTTTCTTATATATCATAATCATAAATATCATTTTATTTCTTGAATAATCCACCTATCAATATACTATATTCGTCTCCCAATACTTGTGATTTTTCACTAGATCCTGACTTGTCTTTAAGCATATCTTTGACACTTCATTAAAATAATTATAATTGTGATTTAGAATCATGTTTGAAGGATTATATTCATGTTATAAAATCATCCATAGAATATACCATACATATGAATACTCCTAAGACTATACAAACCCCAAGTTCACTAGTTGATTCCTTATTGGTTTCCTATGCACGGTTACTTATATCTAATGGTTTCAAGTCTTGACTATTTTTAGTGGTTGGTTATCCATGAAAATATTCATCATTGGAATTAGGTTTCACATGTTTGGATATTTTATAAACACATATGGTTTAGATCTCAAGTCCATCCATCATTCATATTTTTACATCGATCAGTTTCCCCAGTTGTTCATCCTTTTTCTACTCTAGCCCCATCTCCGCATGTAGACACTAAAAATTTTGTATATTATGTTCCGTATGATAATATTTATGATATATCACATTATTTTCAGCCTAATTTCATATTTGGGAAGGTGATACAAGATTTTGGAAGGAATATGTGTGATCCACATCACCATTTTGCAACTATATAAGGAACTGATTGTATTGTTTATTTGTACTTTTTGGGAAGGAGTATGCAAATATATGTTTTCCTTTTCAGATTGTGTTTGCAGATCAAAGTATGTTATAATAAATAAGCATTAAGATAATTCTCCAACTTCATCAGATGATGATATACAAGGAGTCTATCCTCTTCTTTCTTACAGATAATACACTATAGCGCATGATCATGGAGTTCACAACTTCTTCATCAAATTATTCTATCAGAAGCAGTTCAGTAAGTTCATTCAAGTGAATAAAAAGATATCTTGAAGACATGTCGTTCGATTTTTTCCTTGTCCCTTCTCGAGGGAGTATTTTCCCCATATAGTTTTTGCCGCTTTCCTCACTTTTCTGGAAAATAATAATTGTAAAGGGTGACCATAGCCTTGTTGTTAGGACCATATGAATCTATATGAGTATAAAGGTATGATTTTTTCATCTAAATCCATCATAAAGTCAAACTTAAAGGGGGTTGTTGGAATATTATAAACCCACTCCATACTTATGATAACAATACTTAATCATTCTTGATTAACTTCCTATCCACTAGACTAAATAGTTGGTATCCACTTGCACCACTTTGTCAACACTTGCCATATAGACACCATGACTGCATTTATCCTGCTTCTTGTTAGATCCTGCCCACTTTATTTTATTCCATATTTAGTAATTGTGCCTTGCTACTGATTTTGTATTTATCCTGCTTTATTCCTTCCTTTGAGTGGACAAGTAGAGCTAGTCAACTAGGAAACTACTATATTTTGCTTCCAACCCATCCTCCATGATTTTCTCTCCACATTACATGATTTCCATGTTTTTCCATCACTGATGACAACTCACTCAGATAATTCGTGAGGTCCTTGATAGATTTTGAAAGTGGTTTAGTGACCTATGGGGGTTTATCATATTTTAAAGTATGATTTATGAGCTAGCATGATTTGTCTTCTAGAAAATGAATTTTCCTTTATAACGATGTATTACTATTGTAATAACCATCAATTCATTTGATCAATAATACATGGAAATATATTGGATCACTTCTCTTGTATTCAGTCTCATTATTATTATCTCTTTGTTCCTTTTACATGCTTGTGAGAATTATCTTGTATCTAGATCTATATCCCACGCTTATTCTTAGCATCAAGGATCTATTTATTCAT
Organism: Pseudotsuga menziesii; assembly: GCA_001517045.1. Taxonomy (NCBI): domain Eukaryota; kingdom Viridiplantae; phylum Streptophyta; class Pinopsida; order Pinales; family Pinaceae; genus Pseudotsuga; species Pseudotsuga menziesii. Next base: position 33,403 of record LPNX010872639.1, on the reverse strand, counting down.
AGTATTAGAGATTTTATCTATACATATTACATATTATTTATGTAGGCTTGGGTCTATTAGTGGGTCTATTAGGTTTTATTTTACACCTTTGTCTCCTATATATATTGGAAGTAGATATTTTCATTTGAGTAAGCATTGTATATTGTCTTGTATTAAGTACAAAGTACATTGTGTAAGGAGGTTACTCCCTTGGATAGGATTGTTATTTATCTCTATTATCCATTATTAATGTGTGCATCACTCTCTTCTTGTCCATTTCTTCTCTTTTTATGCTATTTTTGGGACTTGGTTGCATAACACTCCCTATAATCCACAACATAATGGTGTTGGTGAAAGGAATAATCGAACCAATAAGGAAGTAATGAAGACTATGATCCATGATCAATATATTTCTATGCACTTATGGGCTGAAGCAGCTTATACAAGATGTTGATTGGTGGAATTGATCTTGTAATTCCAAAGGGAAGGATCATACAAAATGTTGGTTGGAGATCCAAAAATTATGAAAGGAAGGATCATCCATGTTGGAATTGATCCCATATTTTTGAAAGGAAGTATTTTCCTATGTACATATTTGTTAGTTGTGATTAGTATTGGTGGCTCCGTAAAGACTTGATCCCTTAACCCCAAAATGAAGGATCATCTGAGTGCCATAGATCTATTTTCCATGATACTGTAATTTTGAAAGGAAAGGATCACCTATATTGTCCATGATCCTGTAAATAGGAAAGGAAAGGATCGCCCATGTTATCCATGATCCCATAATTCTGAAAGGAAAGGATCACTCATGTTTTCCATGATCATGTAATTCCGAAAGGAAAGGATTACCCATGTTGCCCATGATTCTATAATTCCACAAGGAAGGATCATGTTAGTTGTTGATACACCAACCTCATTCTATTGTTGCTCCAACCTTGAACTGCTGATGATGATGTTGTTATACCTATCAAATGTTGTTGTTGGTATTCCATGTTTATGTTGATGATCTAGCCTCATGTTGTCGTTGTTATTGATGTGTCAGTTTTTATAATGAAGATGTTGTTACTTAATCTCTATACTGAAGATGATGATGATGATGGTTTGAGCTCCATGCTACACATGATGATGTTCCATGCTGTAGATGATGATGCTCCATGTTGCAGATGATGATTTTCAATGCTACAGATGAAGATCCAGTTCCATGTTGTAGGTGATGATGATCCAGTTCCATGATGATTCCCTATGCTATAGATGATGATGATCCAGTTCCACGCTGTAGATGTTGATGCTCCAGCTACATGTTGTAGATGATGATGTTGTTCAAAACTTTGGATGATCAATAGATATACTAGAAAATGTTGCAAGATATGTTGTTGATGATTCCTCCTCTTCCCTCCTTTCGATGATGTTGTGTAGATCCACACCAGTTGTTGTTGTTTTTAGTACAATACCCTTCTTGTTAAGGAGGAGTGTTGAAATAATATAACTTAGAAGAATATTCTACATGTAATTTACATTATCATTATTCCTCTTTCGGGAGATGTCACTAAAGTAAAAGGCCATGTAAAAGTCATGAGTTAAACATTGCATTGTAAGTTGGGTCAATAGTACCCAGAAAAGATAAATATAATTATTATTGTGAGTTTTCCTAGGTAGGTCGGCCCAATTAGCTTATAAGTTGGCCCAGTTAGGTTAAAATTCTAGCTGGAAGATTATAAGTATAAATAGGGAGGTTCTCTCCCTCATTTATACACACTCACTCACTCATGTATTACATAAGAGAGAGAAAGAATGAAGGACATAGAAGGGGAGGACTACTATCTTTGGTGTTTTGGCTCTTATGTTGGGGTTTGGTCACTCTCTCTTATGAGACCTTGTTCCTTGGTCATTGCATTTTGGTAATATATATTGAGGAATTGTTGTTGGGGTTTTCCTTTTTCAGTTTCCTAGGGTAAATTGTTGTCTACCTTGTGATTGTGTTTCTTTCAGTGATTATCTTTATTCTATTATTGTGAAAATGTATTAAAGTCTTATGAAGTTAGGAATTAAGTTATAACAACGTATAAACACTTAAAATTAGGATTATTATAATCCTTCCTTTTCCACCATAGTTTAAATGTTACTTTCCTCTCTTAGGAATACATTTCTACTTTGGGGACCACCAACCACTTGATGCAATCTCAAGCATGATTTTAGGATCTGTAGAGACCAGTCCCTATATTTAGGATACCACACCGAGTCATGGGATTCCCACCATCATTTCTCCCTAGTTTCTATTGAGTTATTCATTGATGGCCATATTCAATTCACCTTTAGTTATCCTGGTGCAACGTTTGCATAATTTAAGGAGTTAGGTGCCTTTTCTCACCTACCTTGGTCAGTTAACTAATTGTGAGGTGTTTCAGTTGTCCAAAGTTACACTACTGGGCTTCCAATGGTGATTATTTGATAGTTAGTCAAGTCTAGAGCCAGTCCAATTCATCGAATTCAAATCACTTCTAGAGAATTCAAATTATCACTATTGTATCATGTATGTATTTCATACATATTAATGATTATTGAATTATGGTTATGCTATAAAAAAATTTCCTCTTATATGGATAATTTTACCATGGATTTTTGGAAATTATAGAACTAAAATTATTCCTCATTCACTCTTCTTTCACTATGAGGTTCAATCCAGCATAATGATCTTGTGGTCTTGCTAATTTTATGGTTCCATTAGGTTTTTTTAACACCATGTTGTCCTCAAATCAAAGGGTTCATAATGATTCTTTCCAAGCATACATATTCAACAAAATCCATAATGTGCAATAATATTTAGGAGGATAGTAACCATATTATGAGCTACCATAATCTTCAAAGTTTGAAAGTTTAGATGTCCAAGTCATTGCTTCCAAATTCAACTTTTTTTCATTTATCTGAGCGATGAGTGCAGTTACTCCAAACAATATATTCATCATTTTTAGTGTAATATTTTTTTGATATATGAGCCATCAAAGATACTATAAAATTTTGGATAATCCTAAAAAGAACTAAACAATAAAGGGTTTATCCAATAAGCCACAACTTGTGAACACGAAGGAGAATTCATGCACTAAAATAGATGTAACATATTATTGGATATCTTAGAAAGATATGATGGCTAAGATCAATAGAACATCGAAAATACACATTGGATACACAAAAATAGGGTCTAGCTGTTCCATGGGGTAGAACAATTCAATCTATGGTGGGGATCAAAAACACATGGATGAAAATATCGGGACGTTAGCAGGATTAGGAGGAAATCACGTTGCAAAAAGTAAGATTAGATCAAATGGATCCTATGCATTGTGTTTTGAAAATATGCAAGGAGAAATGATGGGTCCCAAGGATTGTTTTGTATTAAACTCTTGGGACATTGCCAAATACTACTGATTGCACCTCCTTGAGGACTTTTTGGAAACTTCCTAGGTAAGTGATTGTTACCAGCATGGAAAACCAATGTTTTTTCCACTCGGGAGATGTCATGTGGTCCTATGTGTCAGTGTCAAAATAAGTCCATCCCCATCACATCTAGTTGGCAGGTGGTCCCCAAGTGTCAATGTTCACATCATCTTCCTCATCAAATCAAATCCCACCCTTTGTACAAAATTTGAATTTCATAATTTTTTAAAAGGAAACCAATTCTTATCCTTAATTTATTTTCATTCTATCATCTAGAGATCTGTCCAATCAACCACCCTACACAGATACACCATAAGTGGACCAAACCTAGTTTTGAAAGCTAGTAGAACACCACATCAAACATCTCGGGTAATTCATCTAACCACCCATCTCTTTTAACCATTTTACTATTTTAAAACCTAAATGTTATCCTAATCTAGTTAATTTAGTAATTCTCACCCCAAACTAGTAAATTATTACCAACAAAATGTCTATGTCAATCGATGAACCAAGACCTAACCTTGAAACTTTGAGATATGAAACCATATAGGATTATAAGGATGAAATTCATCACACTGATGTAACTCACTCCAACCTAGATTTAAACATGAGTAAGGAACGAATTCTAGGATTTGAAGACCAAATCTGTCATAACCCCAAATTTTACAAAAAATAATTTTTTTTTATGTAACATAAATTGTCTAGAGTCGCAGTTTGATAACCGCTAATTACTAGCAGAAGAATGAGACAGTTAATATAAATAATAGTTAACTTCAAAAATATAAAAACTAATACACATTAATTTTTGATATGCTAGGTGTATGACCTGCAATTCATTTACTTCTAGTTTACTGATGGATTGATTTTGTCAAGTAGGTGAGAAGTTACGTTCTAACTGGGCTTACTTAGCGATTGCTAACTTAGCTATATTTCTGGATCTTACAGGCTTGACAGGTAAATTTTGAACCAGTAAGAGTTTATTAAGGCATTAATCGAGATATACTTCCTAAGAATAAATATATTGCTAGAGTAAAAGTTTGCTAAATAGAATTCAAGGGTACTATGAGGTAAAGTATCTTTTCTTTACTTGTTTTGCAACTATGACAATATTTTAAATTCATGTTGTAAAGATAAAAAAACCTTACCATACTCAATTTTTTTCATTAGTATGACTTTTATTTTGGACAATTCCTCCTTCCAGCTATTAGTCAAGTTACTTATAGAGCTCCAGAATTTGTATAACAATTCGTTTACTAACATAAGAGTTTATTGCTGTTATTATTTATAAAATTTAAAACGCTTATAAGCATAGAAATAAAACTAAAGCCTTTTAAGATCAAGGTTACAAAAGAACCCTTATCTCTACTTTTAATTGAGCTTCAGTAGAGGAATTTTATCAGCTTATTATTGTATTATATTTATAAATGATCATTTGCACAAATGTCGTCAAGTTGCGATTTCTATCTTCCAAATTTATTCATGACATAAGTAATGATACGAAATTACATTATCATATTATTTATTTATACTAGCAAGTAATACTATATTTATTCTTGAATAATTTTACTATTCTTTACTACCAAGTCTAATCTAGCCTTCGTTAGATTCATTTAGAGCTTTGGTATCTTATGGAGACCAAAATGATCATGTACTTCCAAGAAGTTTATCTTACTCTTAGTACTATATACTACATTCAAAAGAAAGAGTTGTTCTAGGGTGTAAATACTATTTACTTTCATTTACACAGTAATTATTTATAAACTAGCTCCTTGTCCACTAGTGTTTGCATAAACTAGTTCTAACAGAATATACATGTATCGTTTATGGTTATAAAAAGAAAAGGTCAATAGTAGTACTATCAACTTATGTTCAACAAATTTTACTATACTATTGATCTCTTCATAAAATGTTTTACTAATAAGGATTATAAGATCTTTATAAAACAAGGATATCGATGTAATAAAATGTTTTGGTTGATTACCAATGAAGATTCCAAGGTTTATAATATAAGGTTTATCGATACAACAAAAACCTCATTCTTTAAGATAGCTTGACTTCATAGTTTATCATTGAAATGATATGTATTGACTTTGTACGTTATATTATCATTGTGGTCATTATTTAAATTATTAACAATAATTTGGTTCTCGACAATGCAGTGGAAACTATACAACTCGACCCACTGTGGACTGAATAAATTGGTGGGAACATGGAACATCCACCACCGTGCAATGCATGATTTAAAAGCTCACTATGCAAACCTACTTCTCATTCTTCCTCGAGGGTTTTGGTCTTTGCACAGTATGGTTTTACTGCGGCCATAAGAGGCTCGTTTTCCCTCGTTTTACAGCTCCATATTTTGTATAATGAAGTGTTGTTGTTCTAAAGTGAGGTTGAAGATATTTATAGCTCACTTTTGGTTTTCTTTTTTCCTACAATACGCTGCCGTAAGGATAGTGTTACTCTGTCAGTAGTTTTTAGTTTTGTTTACTTTCGTGGCCATTGCCATAGCTTACTGTTGCTCCAGTGGTCGGTGTAGAATGTATTGTGAGCCCTATCACCTCTGTCTCATGTGAGCACGAGGGTTTGTGATATTCATGGTGCTGGTTGGTTCCTCCTTGCTTCCAGGTAACAAATTCATCTTATAAATGTTGCAAACTTCTAGTTACGGTTTTTAATATCAGAATTAACAAATCCTAACTAAACCCTTCGAATTTGTTTGCAGGTTTATAGTTCAAAAAAAAGCCTGGAAGGATTCGCTTCAACACTGGCTAACCTCTTGACCAACGGGTAAGCCCTGGTTAAAATGTGGCAACTCCCTTCTTGGAAATGATTAGGGGAAAGGGTTTTCAGTTGGGAAGAAAAATATGACCTCGATTCCTCCAGTGTTTGGATTTTTGGTCTTCAGTTTTAAATTTAGTTTTTCATTATTAAACCTTTGCCTATAACAGGGTGGCTCCGGCCTCGATGTCATGACTTGTATTACCCTTTTCTTGTTTTATAAAAGGTATACAGTAAATGAAGGTTTTAATAACTTGACTGTTAATTTTTTTTCGAACCCACACCACGATGCTGGGTACACCGGCCATGAGCTGGGTGTTGTAATTCGGTTAAGTTTTCAGCCTTACGGCCTGTCAATGTAATACATTGGGTTCTTAAGAAATATTTTACTTCGAGCTCAGTCTCGTTTTTGCAGTAATCTTGTAAATTATGACTCTGTGTACGTTAGGTTTTTTTTTCCTATTCCACTGTTAATGAAGAACATTACTGTCTAAATGTTTTTCATAAATAGATATTATTATTATAAATATTGTAACTAAGTCATATTGTGTAATTTATAATATTAACTTACTTGTTTGGAATATACAAGCTAGTGTTTTCCTGAAATGAAACCCTTGTCTAAATAAGTTCTTCAACTTATTATTAATTAGGTTCTGCTACTTGTTAATTCAGTTAAATTATTATTACAGGTGCATTGTGATATATTTAACTTGTAACTGTACATTGTTTTCAGAAAGGACTGTAAACAGTCTATAATAGACTAATTGTTTATTTACATAGTTATTCATGTAACTCGATTGTAGCTTAAATGTTTTTATTTATAATAATTAAATAAACCGGTTAGAGTTCTCGACCCTGAAGTTTTACCTTTTTAGGTATAAGCCTGTTTGATAATTATAAAATAGTTTCTACATGGGTAAATATTTAGTTTTATACTGGTTATTAATTATATTTTCATTGTTTTTATTTACTAAACTGTCAAGTAGAATTTACTCAGAGTTCCTGAAAAGATATAGCATAGATTTTGTAACTCAGTTTACTCTTTATAATTTAAGTACTTTTAATATAACCCTATTTAGTTTATAATAAATATTAGTCTTTGGTTTAGTTGATATTGTTAGAAAATAAACTATGTGATTAGTAGCTCGTTTATCTACTTAACTGTATGTAAACATTGAAACTCTAATGTGGTTTTTCTGCTGCATTTCATTCAGTTACTAAGTGAAAACAGATAAATATAAACATATCATAACACTGTTTAACCTCCCTAATATTTTAACATGAATAAAATTATTCTACTGTTTGTAAATACACAATCTTATCTACTAAAACATTCTGTTATCTACTTAAACATTCTACCTGTGCTAGAGTACTTCCTGGTTTTCCAGGTGTGGAAAAACACAATCTAGAAATTTCCATTCAAATACATTACTTTTCTAAATCAAGTTCATTTCTTCAATCATTTAAAAAAGGCTACTATATTCTAAAATTATACAAACTAAATCTTTAACATTCATATATCAATCAGACTCAGATACTAACTCAGTAAAACAAAATAATGTAAAACCTGTTTAAGACAAACGACAACAGTGTTAGGAGGCCATTCCTCCCTACCAATCTCCTAGAGAGCGCTCAAACAATGCTTCCTTAGGACCCTCGAGCCTGTTGCTGGTCTTCTTGGCTGAGAACTAGTGGAGAATGAAAACAATAGACTAGTCCAATATCTCAGTAAAACACTCTATTCTCAGCAGTAAGATTTTTCAACTTAAAAGCTGCACTAGATCAATCAATAGTTATCCCCTCAAACATTTTCCACAATTCCCTTCCATTGAATTTCTCTGAAGTACATTCATTCACCTGAATGATCACTTCTCTAGAATGAGCATCCTTAGCTCTCTTCAATGAGAATTTTTATAAAGATTGCCTAGGTCTTTTGGGTCAATTTTCATTAATTTAGCCACCTGCTCTGACTCCACTTTCTTGGGGAATCTTGACCCCAAATGTAGGGAGGTTGCCACTTGCAACAATTGGAAGTGGTTTGAGGATGCTGCCACATGTACGTTTGCTCTCCACCTAGTCTCCTCCACCAATTTGACCAATAAACACTCTTTTAACAGCTCTCCTAAGCTGCTGTATCCTCCTTTATTTATTTATAAATAAAATATTCAGAATTACATTAAATATCCTTGACTCTGTTGAGTCATCAATTACAACTTGGCATAAAATTTAACATATTGTCTTCAAATAATATCAAATAATATAAAATTGTTTTTGCAAACTTGGGGCATGTGACAAAATTCCATGCAAATTGTTGGGCATTGGTCTTGAACAATTTGTATGTTCCCAAGTGGTGTATTTTCCTAAGTTTACTAGTTGGTTCTCATCCCTATTTTCCCCAAGATGGAATCCAATAATGTACATAGATAATCTTAGGGTTCTCTTTCATATAGAGGTTGGTAGTATAAGGAAAAACTTATGCATTCCATAGGAGGAGGGACTCCAACCTATAGAAGAGAGGAGGATATAAGTCCTATATAAAATCATCAGACAATGCTCACGTATATTGGAGTTGTTGCAGGTCGGTGCCAAAAAGCAACAGATTGTATCTAAGGATTAGGTCAACATCTAAAATAAGTGGGTGCTCATGTTTTGAAATTTCATTCGCCTTATGTAGTCATATATATATATATATACAATTATTCTAAGATATTTTTGCATTGTTTTATTTGTTATTGTTGGTGCTGAAAAGTTTTTAATTGGCCAAAATATGTTTAAGTGAAATAATATATATATATATATATATATATATATATATATATATATATGCACTATTACTGATTCACCCCCTAGTAATAAGATAAATCTAACACAAATGAGATTAAAAATGTTGAATAAGAAAAAGAATAACTTCTATCAACCATGGTTAATTATGAATGCCTCGCAAAAGAAAAATAAAATAAGAATATTAGTGAATTATTAGCACATATAACAACTCTAAAAACACAAAGTGCTACTATTTCACAGACTGCAACAATACATACATCTGCACCAAATGGGTTACAATAGGTACAAGTTCATACAGAGGTAAAAAAAATTTTTAAGAGCCTATAATTCAACCACCTAAAAATGAGGTGTTGGATGTCGATGAAATTTAGAAGATAACACCATAGTAAAACCAGCAAGGATAGAATAGGACAAATACAACAAGATAAAGAGCCTTGAAGATGACATAAGCCAGAAAAATGATAGAACGGTAGAGCTAGAGGTTGATGTTAGTAAGAAGGAGGATGATATATTTGATATGAAGAGAGAAGTGGATGACCTAAAGATCCATATGACATCCTTACCGATGAATTTCCAAGGGGAATATGTATTGAGAAGAATAAATTAAGAGTTATGGGACAAAGTTGCACAATTGTTCATATCTAAGTGGGACTTTTGTGAATTGACAAGGGAGGAAATGGACACTTATAAATTCAAAGAAAAAGATATGATACAGGTAGAAATTAAACTAGGAAACAAACGAAGGGAATCCCAAGAAAACGTTGACTTTTTTAATAGAAAAGGTAAAAAGAAATTAGAAGATCTGTAGCTGACAAGTAGAACTCAAGTAATCATAATAGATAAGAAAATTATCTTGAAGAGGAATTTATACAAATTAATGTAGACCGACACTAAGGGTTTAGAAGATGAAATATATTCTTTCAAAATCATGTTAAATGGAGTAATAAAGTTGGGATTTCCATCACTCTCAGATGGTAATGTTGAGTTCTATTAAAAAAAGGAATACCAAAATATTTTAATGAAAAAAAGGAAAACATAGAACGTTAGAAGGAATAATAAGTGGAAATCAAGTTGTTGATAGGTTAAGACCAACTTTCCAAATCTGGATAAGACTCAGAAGTATTTTTAGACAATTGGAGCATCTGACATATGAGAGGAACTGAGAAGATGAGATAGCATTGGAAAATATGAAATCACGTAGCAATCCACTAGGAAAGAATTGGAAGCTAGACACAGGATATCATAAAATATATATTTTCCCCTCATTCACAGCCAACTATGAAACATTCATGCCAAACATCATCATCTTAGTAGACCATATGTCAACAAACACCTTGGATGCCCTTGAAGTTCACAATCCAAGTGGCCTCCTTGTCATTTATGCCACTTGGAATTCAAATTCCAGCTGGAAGTCCAACTTATTCATAACTGTTGCAAAAAATAGTTAAGTTGGCATACCTCCTAGTTACTCCCTAGTTCCAACTCATCAACACATGCATGTACAACAAGCACATTATCAAGGGAAGAAAAAGGGAGGGACAAGAAAGAAAAATAGTGGAACCAATTTTTGTTTTAAAAGCAAATGTAATAAGTCAATGTAAAAAGTGTTAGAGAAATAATCCACCCTAATACCATGGTCATACACCTAGGTGACATTTTAATTTGTCTTCTACTTATGTCATATGGTCTAACTTAGTTTATACTGATCAATTTTGGTCTATTAGGTGATTTCTGGCTCATTTACTCACAAATGAGGAAATCCACTTTGATCATCCTGACAGTTCAGGCGCTCTAGTTTTATCATTCTATGAATCTAGGTTCCCTCATTGATGACAGGTCTCCCTTGGATCACTCCCCATCCCTTAGAACTTGGAAGTTGTTTGACCAAGGGTGCTAGTGCATGCATCTAGTGTTTTTGGACTCTATTTTGGAATTTATTGCTTCCTAGAGACTCTCCCAGTTACCCATGTGATCTCTCATTCCTTCATTTAGGATCCAACATGCTCCATCCATGTTCACACTAGCATTTGTGACTATTTGGTATGATTAGGGAACTTATTGGTTCACTTAAGGGGATTTAGGAGTCAAATACTATCCTGACACTTGTATGCATCCATATGGCCTCCAAGACCTCAAGAATTGTACTATAAATATGTGCCACATATATCTACAAGTTGCACACTAATAATAACACTACTTGTTGGCACCATCTATGTGTGTTAGTTTGCTCTCTTTTATTGTTTTCTTGCATATTTTGTGAATAACTTAGATTGTGATGATCTTCTTAGATCCTAGATCTCACTATGAATAAATTCTCATGTGGTATCAGAGCATAGGTCTCAGGTTCAATTCCCCATAGCTGCCACACCTCTTGGAATCTCCTGATGATACGGCCTTGTGCTTTGTTTCAAATGTTCAACAACATCTGCAGGTTTTGGTGCAACAAAAAACCTCACATGGTATTAGATATTTTTGGAGTTGGAAATCAAAACTAACAGTGTTTGAGTTATTTTTTAGGGCATTTTCCAAAAAAATTGAGTGTTGTCATTGCAGGTACAACAGAGTTTCTATCACTCAGTGCATACGAATGATGGAGAATACTCATGTATTGTTGATCCCATCCAACTATTTTGAATGGAAGGCACAAATGGTGATCCATCTGAGGTCAAAAGACCTATATAGAGTCAACATGGGGACTGAAGTCGAGCCCAACTCTGCTGTGGAGAAATTGAAGTACTTCAACATACTTGATGAAGCATTTAGGATTATTTGTATCAACATTTTGAGGGACCTTCTTTTCCATGTAGATAGTCTTGGCACACCAAATGAAGTTTGGCTCAATCTTGAGTGACTATTTGGGAATACTAATGAGATGAGAGACCATCCACTCAAAAATGAGGTAATATCTCTCAGTCTAGCTCATTATGAGACTATCCAAGATTGCTTCACTGAGTTCAAAGCACCGGTGCTTCAGTTGAAACAGTGTGGAATAAAGAATGAAGAAGAGCAGTTGATCCTGTATATCATTTCTATTTTAGGGACTAATTATTATGTGTTTGTTTCGACATTCCACTCAAGAAATCTCACAACTAGAAATTGGAGGATTCCTGTGCTAGCAGACTTTATGGAGCCATTGACTAAAAAGAAAGACAAGTTAGTGTGAATGGGTACCATCAATCCACCAAGGATAAATCCCTTGTTACTGGTGTGCCAAATCAGAAGAAATGCAAGATGAAAGTCAAGTATTTGAAGCAACAAAGAAATAAGGAGAAGAACCATTCGGATACATAAAGATCCAGTTCAACTGATGAGGATTCGAAAACCAAGAGGATCAAGAGTAAGAGAGAGAATCCCACATGTGGTTATTTCAAAGGATCACATAATGAAATAAATTTATTCATAAATAATATGGATATCATTACTCAGCTCCTTGTAGAGAATCCCATTAAAGTTCCATATTTTGCAAGAAGAGGGGAGCGCAAGCTCTCTTTGGAGCATGAAAATGGTAAGCACATGCATGTTCTGAGTGCAAGGAAGAAACCCATTTATAATATATATGTTTCAAATGTATTTGTTTCTTATTTAAATTATGATATATCATAATCTTAAACATCTATACATTCCTTGAAATAAACCCCAAACATTTCACCAAAGTTTCCTAAAACAAATAGTCATTTTTCACTAGTTTCCGATGTGTCTTCTGAAATCTCTTTCCCAGTCCATTCATATCCTTCCCATTGTGATTCTGAAGGTTATATAGAGGATTATATACATCGTATTATAGTTTTAGACCCATTTCCCCACCCATTTGATGCCCAAAACACCCTACAACCCTCAAGTTCACTAGTTGGAAAATCTCAAAATTGCCTAGCTTCCAATACTATGTCACTTGTGTATGTTGCTTTTATGTATTGTATCTCATTCATTGGTTGTAAAAACATGTAATTTTCCTTCATGGGAATACTGTTCCATATGTTTTTACATGATCTCACCACCTATTTTCAAGTCTCTATACCATCCAGGTTCGTTCAACTGTCATTGTGATCTAGTTGCCCACTCTTCTCCCACTATGGCCCCATTAACTCATGGAGAAACCATACCTTTGATATTTTATGTTTTATATGACATATATTCTGATATTTTATATCCTCATGAGATCTTTTACAGATTTATGAAGGTGCTTCATTAAATTGGGAAGAATATTCATGGTTTAATCCATGATATGCTAGCTACACATGAGGCATATTTTGATGTTATTTGGGAAAGCGTTTGCAGAGATATATTTTCCATTATTTATTATGCTTCCATATAAGAGTATTCTTTAATAATAATACATTCTTATGATTCTGCTCCATCAGAAAAGGATGACCATCAACATTCCTCTCAACATGTTCTTTGTCTACAACACATTGATGCACTGATGCATGGCCTTGAAATCCACAACATATTCAGCAAGTGCATCACCAAGAAGTTGTTATTTCAACTCATTCAAGTGAAGAAGAGGTCTTGCTAAAGACCTTTTTGATCATTTCTTTCATTTCCATTCTTGAGGGACGATTTTCCCCATGAGTTTTTTCATCTTTCCTCATTTTACATGGACAAATAATGTTTTTGTTGTAAGAGGTGACTTGAGACCTAGTTTCCAAGGCCTCAATAAACATTTGGTATCAGTTGTACAATGTTAGGCTTAAGGGGGGGGTGTTAGAGAAATTATCCAACTTAGAACCATTTCCATACACCTAGGTGACATTTTCATTTGTCTTGAACTTATTTCATATGGTCTAAGTTAGGTTATACTGATCAATCTCGATCTATTAGGTGATTTATGGCTCATTTACTCATGGTTGAGGCACTCTACTTTGATCATCCTGATAGTCGAGGCACTCAATTTTGATCGTTTGTCAACCCAGGAACCCTCATCGATGATAGGTCTCCCTTGGAGCTCTCCCCATCCCTTAAAACATGGAAGTTGTTTGACCAAGGGTGCTAGTGCATGTATCTAGTGGTTTTGGATTCTCTTTGGGAATTTATTTCTTCCTAGAGACTCTCTCACTCACTCATGTGCTCTCACATGCCTTCATTTATAATCCAGCATGCTCCAACTATGCTCACACTAGAATTTGTGACTGTTTGGTATGGTAGGGAGCTTATTAGTCCACTTAAAGGGGTTTAGGGGTCAAATCCTAGCCTGACACTTGTAAGCATACAGATGGCCTCCAAGGTCTCATGAATCTTCTCCATTGTACTATAAATATGTGCCACATATCTACAAGTTGCACACTAATAATAACATTAGTTATTGGCACCATCTATGTGTGTTATTTTTCTCTCTTATATAGTTTTGTTGCATATTTTGTGAATAACTTAGATTGTGAAGATTGAATTAGCTCCTATACCTCATTGTGAATTAATTATCACAAAAATTAATTAGTCAAAATACTATTACTATACTGTTAAGAGTGAAATCAAGGGTAAACTGATTTCAGTTACACCCAATACCTATATAATGTAATTCGAGTTTAGAGCTCAAGGATGACATTTTCATAATTAGAATTTATCTTTCTAATAATTTGATTCCGGTGAGTTTATTTTCCATGTTAAAATCTATCAAATATTAATGATATGGGGTCTTGTAGAGATCCTTTCTCTATGTTCGTATTATGGTCTAATATTAATTGTATGAGAGGATTCATAAGGATAATAATACGAGCGTAGTAGATTTGCTATAAATATGGAATCGATGATACTTTGTTTCAGATTGAATGTCATATGTTATGTCAGAAGTTCAAAGCTCATTCATTTATATCCTAATATTTAAAGCATTTGTGTGATTTGTATATATATAAAACTTTTTCTGCATGTATTGCATACATGAATGTCTTTCTATTCAATAATTATAAATACTTCATGCTAATCCTTTCAACACATAAATAATTACTAAATCATATACTTTACATATCAGTATGTTCGAAATTTATCTTCCTTTAGGAAATTCTACCATCAACACTTCCTAGACTTAAAGATTTGTTTTCATTATTTCTCAAATATCCACTTTCTTATTACTCTGCCATATTTCATAAAATTCCTTTGTCATTCAACCTTACATCTATAAATTTTTTCATAATATATTAAAATATGTAAATCATTCATAACATGAATCAAATTCCAGTTTCCATACAGATAACTCTAATACATCAAGAGATATAGAGGAAGTAGGTGTCTTTTGGAGAAAATTGCTTGGAAATGGATTCAATGTCCATTCATTTTCATCAATATGAAATTATTACTCATTACCCAAATTAGATGTGGAAACACTAGGTATCTTATTGGTCACATCAAATGTGCCTTCAAATAGTTCATTAATTTAGGATAAAGAAAATGCAAAATGGATTTTATTTTTTCCTCATGTTTATTAATAATCTATTGCGACTAATGCAATATATTAAGTTGTTCACTTTCACAAGTTTTTCTTGTACTACATGTATTAAATTACCAATGCATTATCTTCTACAATTTGGAAGCAATATGTATTTAATTACCCTTTATTTTTTCTTTTTCGTTATTTGTCATATTTATCTACCCTTTGTTTTTTCTCTTTTAATTAAATGTGATTTTAATTAAAAAATTACATGTCCCAAGTAGAAATGGAATTAGTCCACATATTAATTATATAGAATAGGCAGCACTAATAAATACAATTAAGATGAGAAAATAGGTTCCAATAATAAAATTAAGACCTAACCAATATAAACAAGTGGAATAAGCAACAAAGTTGTTTAGTACCTGCCTCCTAAGAAGAGATTAAAAATATATAGCAATAGGATAATTTTGCTATAAAAATATATGATAAAACAAATATAATTACAATTTGAAAGAAATTAAAACAAAAATGAATTAAAAAATGTCCATTTAAATACGATATAGGTTATTGCAATGTAGCATAAAACAAGCATATTCAAGCTTCCTTACATACTTCTAGTAATATTCTTGACTTATGCTATAAAAATATGCAAGTTTCTTTATAGACTAGCATAAATAGGAAATGAGAAATAATAGCTTATAAGACTATAAATTAATATCATTGTTGTGAGAATAGCTTACTTATATTTTATTATAAATTTATAATGTTATACAAATATGCAAGTTTTTTTTATAGACTACCATAAATAGGAAATGAGAAATAATAGCTTATAAGTCTATAAATTAATCTCATTGTTGTAAAAATAGTTTATTTATATTTTATTATAAATTTATAATTTAAATTTAAAATAAATTTAATTATTTTAAATTGAAAAAAAATATTTTTTAGTTAAATATTTTGAATAATGGATTTTCCAAGAATAATTTATAGATAGTTCAAAATAAACTATTGTTATCAAATAACATGCATATATCTACTTGTTGGGAAAAAAACATGAAACTTAACATAAAAAAAGACATTTTTAAAAGAAAAATATGCTATACATTGGATTTTGTCTTTCATCTGGTTTTAAATACTATTTTCTTAAGTCCATTGTGCCCAATTTCTAGCATTCTTAGCCTTGCATGATGAGATTGTAGTCTATTATGAAAATTTTACTATTCTTCATTATTTAATAAATTTTAGTTTTTTATTTGATGATGATGGTTAACGTCCTCCGAGACCAAAATTTGGTCTATCGGACCTTAAAAAGGAAATTAATCATTTATATAACTAAATATACATTTAAGTTATGATGGCAATTTGGATGTTTAATAAATACAAAATCGTATTATAAAATTTGGATAGTTTAAGAAAGAAATATAAATAAAATAATATTTTTTGATAATTTTTAATTATATTATAAATCTAGTTATCTAACATTCTATTTGCTATAAATATTGAAATGACAAATTTTATCTGGTTTTGATACTTTTCCATTTTCCAAATAAAAAAATAATATAAAAAATTATAAAATGACATGTGTACCAAATAAATGTAAGTATATCATTTATATTTAATTAGTTTTGGATGTGTAAGTGAAATATACTAGTACTAGTGACATCCATATTTAATTTGATATAAGTGATCACATAAATGGAAAAATCTAAAAACCTAGTTTCTCCGGCTCGTTAGTGTTTACTTTAGATTATTTTTTCAAAACAAGTTGAAATTTTAAAATAAAAAATCCTAAGTTAAAAATTGCTAAGATTAATCAGAAGATCAAATTATGACATAAGTTTTGATAATAAATCTAATCGACAATCAATTAATGAACTAAGTGATTGTGAAAGGATGCGAAGAGTGATTATCATGCCAAGGTTTGTGTAGATTTATAACTTTTGACACGCCATGATATTCACTTTGGAAATTTTATACTTATGGATCATCGGGTGGATGCTATCCGGTAAACAAAATGCCAAGTCAAAGCTCGATGAAATACATTATCCTCATAATTTTGATGCGTACACAATTTTGGGATTGTCCTCATAAAGAAAATAGATGCTAAAAGAAGACCGAGAATCTGATCAACAATTTGATTAGTAGGTCGGAAGAATGTTCACAAAGAAACCCATAAGAAATCCAACTGTCGACCCATCTATTTACGAAATTAGTAGCTTAATATAGTAAAAATAACAAATTATTTAGAAAAAAATGTTCATAATGAATTTAAATCCAATAGCATCATTTAAATTTATGAACCAACATATTTAATATACACCTTATCTTCAGAGTTAATATTAATTAATTAACATTAAACTTTCAAATATTAATTTATTAACAATTTCTCAAATATGCAGGCCTTGTTAATATTAATTATTGCGCAGAAAGGCGCTCTCCAGCCCAATATAGGGGAGATCCTAAAGATAAAAATATTACATGTCGACCTAAAAATAAAATATCCTAGAAATTTATTTTATATTTAACAAGCTATCAACCATTTACAAATTGGCCATGTTAATGACCATTTATTTGTAGTGTTAATGACAGGTCAATTCTACGGCCCATGTAGTCATCATTTTAAAATTTACCCATATTATTCCTTTGTGATCAATCATGTTCATAGCGAAGGTTTTAAACTCTAATTTAGAAACAATGTAATAAGATTTTGGATTGTATAAATTATTCAAAGTTTCTGCTTTACTTACTATAATTTGAAATTTTTTTTCTCCTCTAGAAAACTATTACAGTGGGTCATTTTTGTCCTTCCCATAAGTGTCCGACACCTGGTAAATTATATTATATATAATAAGTAAATTATATATAATAATATATGTATACAGGCTCAATTATCTGTTGTTTGTTTTTTCAACTATAATTTACAAACAATGTAATAAGATTTCAGTTTCTTCCCTTCATATTATCCAAACCATTGAATATTGCTATTACAATTATCTATCTGAACTGGCTACTCTATGGCTTGTTGAAATTGGAAAAAATGTTTATATTTGTGATGTTCTGATGATGATATATTGCAAATGCATTTATTTTTTGCTGTTATGATGATGATATATTGCAAACGTTAATGCAGACAATTTTGAAATTTTGAAAAGGATTTTGAGCGAGATATTGATGGAAGACCGTATATTATCCTTATGATGGCAATTAGAGAAAATTCATTTAGTAAGATTTCTCTTCATTTAGAAATAACAAGTAGAGAAAATTCATTTAGTAAGATCTCTCTTCATTTAGAATAGAAATAACTGAGAGACGTAGAAATTGTATATATTTATTGCACCTAGAAATATAAAATATGGTGTTTTATTTCTTGTAATGTATATATATATATATATATAAGCAATTGAAGCTAGTAAAATAGGAGAAAATTATATTCATAAACTGGGAGAAACTTGTATTCATAAAATAGGAGAAACTTATATACATTACTTCTTAGAGGCTTGGCTTAGATAATGTTCAAGATCCCCTAATTTTTTCTTTTGTTCCAAAAATTCCTTGTCTTCCTGTACAACATCAGGCTTTGCTCCCCCCCAATCACATATGTGTCACATACTTCCTTAGCTCCATGAACATTCTCCGATACACTAACTGTAGCAAAGGACTCATATCTAAGATGATTTTGACAACAGAAAATCCCATCCAAAACTTTGTTGGGATGCTTTTCTTTGCGCATTTTAACATAACATATCGCCATAATAGGTAGCTATATCAAACAAGAGTTAACAGCCCATAAAAATAAAATGGAGAAAGTCGAAATGAAATAAAAAATGATAAAAAAAAACTGGTCTCTGCTCTCATGAAACTAAATCAGTGTTTAAACAACATTACAGTCCCGTCCTCCTGGTCCTAGGTTCAAAAGTAAATTTCAAAGTTTGAATAAAAACAAAATAAGCCTAACTGCTTATTTAGTTCATTCAAAAGAAATGCCCAGTTCCA
Organism: Pseudotsuga menziesii; assembly: GCA_001517045.1. Lineage (NCBI taxonomy): Eukaryota > Viridiplantae > Streptophyta > Pinopsida > Pinales > Pinaceae > Pseudotsuga > Pseudotsuga menziesii. Next base: position 14,076 of record LPNX010872639.1, on the reverse strand, counting down.
CGTAAGTGCTGAAACCCTATCTACATCTAGATGGTAGTTCCTCAAAATGGAAATCCATATTTTTAGTTGGAAGGTCGATTCGGAGAGGTCCCCTCCAGAACCCTAACCTCCCTGCTTACCTGTGACCGCCGAGTTTGAATGGAATTGCATGTAGAATTTCATCCCCAGGTGCGTTGAGCATGGAAGAGCGCCAAGCCATGAAACACATCAACAAAACCATGGTCAGGTAAGCTAGCAGTGAATAGATGATATCCAATTTTTTTTTTGAATCCTCTATGAGTAGTGACCGAGTTCTTACCCTTCCTCCTTGGTAGAATAGATTGGCGGGTCGGCCTCCGTCTGGGGTACCTTCGCCTTCCCTTTTCATGGAAATTTTCAAACACCACCAGGAGTTTTCCTTCAATGGGTGGCGGTACCATGGAAGCATTGCTCTCCTGGGCTAGGGTCAGCGGCTGGATACCCTGCTTTTAATTTCCCCACAGTTCCTGAATGCAAAAGTTAAAAAAAAATGGGACATAGTTTAGTTCACCAGCTTAGGTATGTAAAACCCGAGAAGAACTGTTTCAGATTATGGTTAGACCCTCGACCTTACCTTTGGCTTAAACCCTTGTATCAGCAGTTGGCGTCTCAGATAGGGAAGGGGGAGGCCCTCTGTAGTTTGTGCCCATCTTATGCATCAGAAGCCTAAAGGCAAAAGAATACAGAACTCATAAGCAGAAGATAAATCCCTAGGTAAGTTAAGAGTAGCATCGCAGGGAACTGAAAAAAGAAAAAAAGAAAAGAAAAAGGGAACAGAGGCACAACAATGGTATAGAAACCACTTTACCCTTTGATTTTAGGAGTCTCCATCTAACCCCGTCGGACTTGTTTTTTTGACCAGAGGGTAGGATTTCCAGAATTTGTCCCCCGTGAAGTTTAGACATGTTGTAATCTCACAGATCACATAAGGTTACCAATAATACATACAAAAATACACAGAATATTCACAGATACAAGAGACAAGAACTGATAAGATGAACAGATTATATTATTCTCAATAGATCATACAAAGCCAAGAACTGAACTACGTTCTTGAGTGGATCAACAGCCTAATATACAGGTTACAAATAGTTACAATCATAACTACCTGTCGGTTCATCGAACCAACATGACTATTAGTTAACAGACTAACTACTGTGTTTACTCAGCCGACCGACGTAGTCGGTCTCTCGACTTAGTCGGCTGATCGACTAAGTCGGTCTTCGTTCAAGTTGACTTATGTCGACTTGCTCCTTCTACATCTCCCCTACAAACAAAACATTTCTTCGTCCCGAAGAAAAGAGGAGGTAAAAAAAATAGATTAGAAGTACAAAAAAATAGAGTGCAAGGGAGACTGCTACTGAGGTGGGCTGTGCAGGCGAATAGTTGGTCTCTTCTGCACACAGATTTCGACTATTGCTGGTGCTGTGATGGAAAGCTGGTGTTGAAAGTCCATCCATGTCTGCAAGGCTTTCTGAATGTCGATAGTCAGAGTAGTAAGATTTGAAAGTACCGACATCTTCTCTGCCATTGCCATTTCTGCAATATTTTCCATGTTGGGGCCTAGCAGCTGATTGTGTTCTTCCGCAGTCTCAAGGAGTCTCTTCATCTGCGGACAGATGTTGTCGACTTTATCCAAGTTAGGAAGGGCTTGCTGAACCCACTGGTGTGCCTCACGTTCTAACTGCTGCAGCTTAGTGTTTTCCATCACTATTTGATCTTCGATGGTTTGCCTCAGTTCCGTCTCAGTCGACTTCCTTCTCTCCAAGGCCTGAATGCCCTGTTTGGTCTGCCTCGTCTGACTATAGACCTGCCCATAATGAGTAGGCCAATCTCGGAGTACTTCCTCTGTTACAATGGATTCCTCCATGTGGTCTTGTAGAAGTTTGTGAGCCTCCGAGAATGCTGTGTGCTGAGTCAGGAGCAGTCGGACAGTTTCTTCTTTTTGCCCGGCCTTAGTCTCGTGGAGGTGGGTCTGTATGGTCGACACCAAACCTTCAAACAGCTGATATGCTCTGTCCAGCGGTCGGTCGGTAGCTGCTTCGACAGGTCCGGGGATAACAGTTTGTACAAGAGACCTGCATTTGTCGAGGAACTCGACTTCTTCTGTCTCCTTATCCGTGAGCTGTTTCCTTAGTCGGGTCGTCCTCCTCTTCGACTATTTTGCTAGGGTATTGAGTAGCTGGCCAACCTCTGAGTCGGTCAACGAGCATACATCCCGTAAGATGATCCTTAGCTGATGTGGTCTAGGAAGAGGCTCTGTTGGCTCCTTTGCTGGATCTGTTGGTTTGTCGGGAGGACCTGCAGAAGTGGAAGGTGGGTCAGAGGTCGAAGGGGTGTGTGTCGGAAGGGTTGGTTCAGTGGTCGGGGGTTTGTCGGTTTGGGGAGGTGGTATGTCCACCTCCGGCTGTGGTGATGATGGTGGTCTCGGCTGTGAATCAGGCGGTGGTGGAGGTGGTGGAGATGATGGTGGTGGGGGTGGTGAGGGTGCGGAGGAAGGGTATCCTGATCCTGGGGGTGATGGAGAATGGTGTTGGGGACTTTGGCCGGAAGATAGAACGTCTTCTTCCGGTGGGACTTGGTAATCGGTGAAGGTCTGTTCATGTCCCGCAATGTCACCACCGTCATGCACCCTTGTAAAGACAGTTGTTTGGTGTGCGTATGTCTTGTCGCTTGCTTTAAGGGGACTTGTTGTCTTGATTGTCTGCGCTGTTTTGAACAGTGCAGACAGTGTTGCAAAGAAATCTCTAAGCTCCTGGTCCAAGCTTTCCCTGGCTCTGAGTGCTTCAGGGATAACTTGTGCAAAGGCTTCGGGGGATATGTCAGCCTGCTGCACTGGTGCTTGCTCTTCGACTATTTTAGTCGGAGATGGACGAGGAGGAGTTGTCACCAGGTCAACCACATCTTCGGACAGTGGTGTTGTTTTGGCCTTCTTTGGCCGACCTTCCGGTGCTCCTGCTTCGACAAACCGTTGAAACTGGGTTTCAACAGTTACTTTATTTGCTCTGGCATCCTCGACTATATCGAGTGCTGAGGCGGCCAGTTCGTCGTCGTCATCTGTAGAGTCAGCAAGGACAAGCTTGCGCTTACCTTTGCCTTGCTGACGTTTTTGCAATTTGATGTTCCTTCTGGCAATAACGATCTCCTTTGCCAGTTTCTTGAGAATGCTCCTAGACACAGCATACTCAGGGTTGTCTTCCTCAATTTCTCCTGCCGGGGTCTGAGCGGGGTCGACCGTCTGAGTAGCCGGGGGAGCTGTTTGTTGTGCGGGTTGTTGTGCTGGTGGTGGTGTCTGTTGTTGCTCGGTCGGAGGGTCCACGAATGGTTCAGTCGGATGCTTCAATATTAAGTGCACCCGACCAGGAGTGCTAATTGGAGTGTCCTGCATCACAAAAGTGCTGATAGACAGGTGCAGCTCGTAGTCTTCCTCCTTCTCCTGGTCGGTCAGAGGTTCAACTATAGAAAATTCGACGTGTTTTGCAGCCTCCGGGACTTGAATTTTGGTTTTTGTCTGCCTAGACAACTCCCGAAAGATCTGCTCGACTGTGGGATAGTAGTCGAGGTCCCTGGCGTTGGAATCCTGAGTGTTGGACGACCATATGGATGTATGGTCGAGCTCCAGCTGGATGTGTGAATCGGCTGGGAGGCGTTGTCGGATGTTCTGGGGCACCCTCCACCTTGTCGTGCGCAGCTTAAGCTGCTAGAACCAGTTTTCCATAAAGACCTTTCCTTGGTTGAGTTCATGCACAGTTCCTTTTTGGGAAAAGGGTTTGAACCTGTGCATCTCAAACCTAGTCGGCTCTCGGAAGACAGGACTGCCTTCCGGACAGATATAGTACATTGCAATCCAAATAATTAAGGAGGGGAATTTAATAATACCTCCTGTTTCTTGACAGCGCTCGCATATGGTTTTAACCAAGTCTGCGAGGTAGTCTGCCCATCGGAAAATGCGGCCGTTGTTTGTAATCTGTTCGACCGCGACAGCATTTCCAGCTTGAGGTCACTGCTGCGACCGGCCAAAGTGAGAGTAATGGCGATGATTTTCGCCACAATTTGTGGAGTTCGTGCCTCGATCTGATTGATCATCAGACCCTTGGAGTTCTTGCCCGTCGTCGAACCTGTAAAGTGTTCGACTAGTCCTTCCTTGATCCCAATGGGGACCGGGTCACCTTGATTTGATAGACCAGTCAGTCGGAAGATAACCTCTCCATTAATGTCGACTGGTCGGTCAAAGTAAAATCTGTCGTTGTGATAACGACTGATGATGAATTTGACCGCGGCTTCCTTTGTACCAGTGAAGCTGGCCATGATAGGTGCATTTGCATAGGCATAGATGGTGCTATGCCTAACTTTCTCAGCCTGCGGGGTCATCCGTCGGTCTTCAAACGCCCATTCTTGAATCTCCGTCCATAGCTTCTGAAACGGACCCTCCTGGACTTTTGCGTTTTGGATCCGTTTGAGTCGCTGGAGTAGGGGTGACTCGGCTGCTTGAAGTTCTTGGGCCTCAGCCGAAGCTCTGGTGCGTTTTGGTGCCATGGTTTCTGACTGTTCAGACTGGTCGAAATTCTTACAGGGTTCACAAATTTTAGTCGACTGGGAGTTCGAATGCTCAGTAGGTGCGTGGTGTGGTAAATGAACTGTGGGATGTCCATTATTTATAGGCGCGGGTGGGGTGGAGTGTCGAACTGGGTAAATTAATGGTGGACTTGACAGGCCAACTGCAACACTCGAGCGTGATTTCATGAATTTGGGGCGGGGCTCGAGGCCATTAATGCGGGATGGGACGCTCCAGGTCGGCGGTCGGTGTCGGTGGTGAGAATGGTCGACATGGTCGGTCGATGAAGATGGTCGATGAGAATGAAGTCGGTTGTCGAATGGGTGAGTGGCTGTCATAATGGTGGTGTCTGGTTATACGGTTTTTGGTTTTTGGAATTTTTGTATCGGTTTATAGGTGTTTGGTGTCAGTTGAGACCGTTATATGATTTTTTTTTTATTTTTTTTTTCAATTTTTATATCGTTTAAGTCGGGCTCCATTAACAAGCTTCCGAAATACCAGGCCCTGCAATGTTTTTAGTCGGATCGACCCATTAAGATGTATTTCTTCGACAACATAAGGTCCCATCCATTCTGTGTGAAGTTTATTAGGCTTGCCTTTGACTCGAATGTTATACAGTAGGGTAAGGTCACCGACTGACATATTTTTATTTCTGAGATTACGGTCGTGCCAAGATTTCTGCTGTTGTTTTTGTATTTCTTGGTGCTGGATGGCCATAAGTCGATGTTCTTCTAATTTATTAAATTGAAGTAACCTATCCTTCCTGGCCTGTTCGACGTCGACGTGTAGTATCTGTGCAATGATGGGTGCCTGTTTTCTGAAGTGCAGAGGTACGACTGCTTCTTTCCCATAG
>LPNX010872595.1:0-11912 GCA_001517045.1 Pseudotsuga menziesii | reverse complement strand
AATAACAATAACAATAACAATAACAACAACAACAACAACAAACAATAATAATATAATAATATAATATTAATTAGTGAAATGGTGTAACTCTTTATGAAGAGTTGCATTAGACATCCTTTAAACAATTATAAATATGAGCAAGTTTATCTTGTAAAATATCATATCTATTTTATCAATTATTATATATATTCATGGATTATTTGTATTTTCGAAAGTGGAAGTTTGAAAAGTTATAGTAAACGGATTATTACCGTTACAATGGTATTAGAGTGAAGTTATGATTTTGGTTTCTAGGGTTTCCCTAAAAAATAGGACATTTTCCTTAAAAAAATATATATAAAAGAGGTAAATTAAAATCCCCCCCAAAAGAGGTAAAAGTAAACCCCCCCTTCCTGTGGAAATTGAACCCAGTGATAGATTAATTTTACTCACAACAATTAGCAATTGATCATGCAAAATCACTCACAAAAGACACTGAAATTGGAGCTGAACACTAAACTGTATTAACTCAGTGTACAATAGCCAAACCTATAAGATAATAGGTTGCTGAATAAATAACATACAACAGGGATTCGAATGCATGAGGACAAATTCGAATCTAGCATAAAGCGGACTTACTAAAATTAAGCAAATCCCCCATAGGTGTAAAAAGCTGATCCCAAATCTGTCATGGAGCTCACGAATTGGAAAAATGGCTTAGGCAAGCTAAAGAGTGGTGGAATGGCAGCTCATACATGCTTTTGCAAGGAGAAAAGAGTGGAGGATGAAGAGGACAAAAAACTAGTTCACCTCACTTAGTCTAGCTTTTCCATTTGCCTTAAAACATTGAAAAAGCAGGGAATAAAGCAGAAAAAGCAGAAGGGTACATAGGAGGCCAGGAATAAAGTAGATTTGATTCCTTGGGATTTCCCATACGCTACATGAGTCAAATAAGGAAAGTTTTACCACTATGGATAGGTAAAAGACAACTTGCACAAGGTGGGACACATGAACTAGGCTAATAAGACAAAAATAATTAAATTAATACCTAAGTGGGTAAAATATGGGATGATTATTCTAACACCCCCCCTTAAGCCTGACTTATGAGTAATATATCAGAAAATTATAGGGCCTAGAAACAAGGCTTAGTCACCCTTTACATATTGCATGTCCATTTAAACAAGGAAAGAGGCAAAACCAACTTGGGAAAATCCTCCCTTAAACATGGATTGTAAACAAAATTTGGAAATCTTGTCTTTACTCATGCTTCACAGCATGATCAGCAATCCCCAGCAGTGATTTGAGATTGCTGAAGGTCTTCTCACAAAATGCTTTGGTGGAGATATCGGCTACTTGTTTTGAAGATGAACAGAAGAGTAGGTGAATGGTGCCATCATGCACAAGTTCTCTGATGTAGTGCATATGGATCTCAATGTGTCTGGTTCTCTACTTCTAAACTGGATCTTTGCAGATTCAAATGGTATTCTAGTTATCACAGTAGATGGTAGTTGAGTACTCTGGTTCGAAGCCACACTCTCCAAGTAAACCCTGCAACCATAAACATTGAGTTGTTGGATTAACAACTCCTCTGTACTCTGCTTCTGTAGATGAGAGTGCAATGGAACTTTGTTTCTTGCTTGACCAGCTGATTGGCCCTTCTACAAGCATGAACACATATCCTGATGTGGACTTTCTGCCTGTGCTATCACCTGCCCAATCACTGTCAGTAAATCCAATCAAATCAAGATCGGATTTTGCTTTATAGAAGATCCCATGTGTCCTTGTTCCTTGAACAAAGTTAAGGATCCTTTTGGCTGCTTTCCAATGGATCTCATGAGGCTGATCCATGTATCTAGAAGCCACACTTACTGCATAACAAATATCAGGTCTAGTATGTGTTAGATACAACAAAAATACAATCAATTGCCTATACAGTGTATTGTTTACCATAGGTGAAGAATCAGCTTCTTCCAGCTTCACTCCTGAAAGGAAAGGAGTTTTGCTTGCTTTGCAATACTTCATTATGAATTTTTTCAGCAAGTCCAAGGCATATTTGGACTGGTGCACCTTGATTCCAGCATTGGTTTGAGCAATATCAAGCCCCAAAAATTGACTTAAGAGCCCCAAATCTGTCATGGAGAAGGCTTGGTTCATAGCTCCTTTTAAGGAAGCAATCTCAGCCTTTGAGCTTCCTGTAATGAGGAGGTCATCAACATATAACACAATGATCATTAATGAACAATTAACTAACTTCAAATAGAAATTTGGATCTGATTTGCACTGAACAAAATTCAGTGATAGCAAGAAGCTATTGATCTTGGCATACCAAGCCCTGGAGGCTTGCTTTAGCCCATACAATGAATTTCTCAACCTGCACACAAGAGAAGGGTTAGTAGAAAAACCTTGAGGCTGCTGCATATATATCTCTTCAGTGAGTTCTCCATTCAGGAAGGCACATTTTACATCCATGTGATGTACCTCCCATTGCCTTGAGGTTGCAATGGCTAAGGCTAGCCTGATGGAATCCATCTTTGCCACTGGGGCAAAGGTCTCATTGTAATCTATGCCATGAACCTATGAGTAGCCCTTGGCTACTAATCTGTCCTTGTACTTCAGTGGTGAACCATCAGCAGCAAATTTGGTCTTATAGACCCACTTACACTGGACTAACTTTCTCCCTGGGGGAAGATCCACTAGCTCCCATTTGTTGCTCTTCTGGAGTGAGGTGAACTCCTCCTTCATGGATATTTGCCATCTTGGATATCCTGCTATTTATTCATATGTTTGAGGATTAGACTCCACCATCAAATAGCCTTTTTCAGCAAACATAGGATCCTTCATGCACAGACCACTCTCAAACTGAGATCTAGTCCTCCTTGGGTCATTGGGATCCCTAGCTAGCTCTCGTGCTGCATGTAGTGTCTTGGGTGCCAATTTTGACCTTTTAGGGCTGTTAGGGTATACAATAAAATCGTCTCCATTAGACAAATCAGAATCAGCATGTTCAACAAACTCTTTACTTACTTCTTGAGATTCAGGTGGAGAAGAGGCTTCTCCAACTTCCACTGCTGCAAGGGGTTCTTCTTCAAATTGAACACACCTTTCGATGAAGGATTTGTTTGTGCTCAAATTTATTAGTTTGTACCCTTTTGAATCTTCAGAGTATCCAACAAAAAGACACTCTTGGCTTTGGGGATGCAAAGCCTTCCTCTTCTCTGTTGGAATTCTAGCCCAAGCCTTTGAGCCAAAAATCCTGAAATGGGTCACATCTGGCTTGTGCCCACTCCATGCTTTGAAGGGAGTCATACCATCAAGCTGTTTATGAGGAACCCTATTCTGAATATAGGCTACAGAGTTGATAGCTTCAGCCCAGTACTTTGGTGGCAAAGTTTTGGCCTCCATCATGCATGTTGCCATTTGCTTCAGTGATCTGTTCTTCCTCTCAGCAACACCATTTTGCTGTGGTGTGTAAGGGATAGAATGCTGCATCTGAATACCTATATCTGCACAATAATTAATAAACTTAGACTTTCCATACTCACCACCATTGTCAGATCTGAGGGCCTTGAGTTTCCTTCCAGACTGGTTCTCAACCAAAGCCTAAAAGACTTTGAATAGGCCAAAAACTTCAGACTTGTGTTTCAGGAAGTGAGCCCAGCAATACCTGGAAAAGTCATCAATGAAATTCAATGCATATTTGGCCTGACTCATGGAAATATGAGGGAATGGGCCAGCAACATCACTGTGGATCAGCTCGAGGGGTGAAGAGGTTCTCTCATGACTAGCTCTCTCAAATTTATGCTCTCGGTGTTTTCCTAGGATACAACCTTGGCAGACTCCTTTGGAAAATTTTATCTTGGGAAACCCTATGACAACCTCTTTTTCACTAATATCAGAAATATAATTGTAATTTAGGTGGCCAAATATTTCATGCCAAATCTTGCTAGCTTCATTAGCATGAATCAGAAGAGCAGAGGGGTTTGAGTAGGGTAGGAAGTGTGAGAACATGTATACCTTTTGAGCATGATTTGCAACTCCTTTTGTAATGACTCTACCACTTGAGATCTCTATGATCTCAACTTCATCACGGGAGAATATGAATTTCTTAGGAGACCTAGTGTGGGTCATCTGGTACACTGACAAGAGGTTGGAGGCAATACCAGGCACATACAACACATTGCTGAACTGACCATGATCAAGATCAATCCTGCCTTTGCCCAAACTTTTAGTGAGAGAGTCATCTCCCAGTACTATAGGTGGTCCTTTCGACATGTGAAGTGAGGAGAAGGCCTCCTTGGTCGAAACCATGTGTCTTGAAGCTCCATAATCAATGATAAAACTGGGTGAGCTTGATGTGCCAGCAACCAATGCATGAACTCTCTCTCTGTCATCTGAACTTGATCCTCCTTCTCTCTTCTTTGAGCTTTCTGGAAGGGAGATGCCATTGTTCTCCAGGAGTTGGGTCAGCATGTCTATTTGCTTCTTCATACAAGAGATTTCAGTGTGATTTCCCTTATTGCAGTATGCACACTTGTTCATTTCACCTTTGTTTTTCTTCTTCTGGTAGTTCTTCTTGGAACCTTGTGCTTCCTCCGGAGACTGTTTCTTGTCTCTCTTTTGCTTAGGTGGATTTTTAGCTTTCTTTTTGATTTTTGAATCCACCTTCAAATCTCCAACAATAAGAGCTTGATATTTGGATGGTTTGATGGTGCCCTTCATCACCAGCTTGCCTTGTTCTTGTGTGAGAGATTCCATGAAATCTGCAAGGCTAGGCATCTTCCAGGTTCGAGCTGTCAGTTTTGTGGCATAGAAGGTCGAAACAAACAATGAATAGTCAGGGCCTAGCTTCAAGAGGATGGCCAGGACGAGATGATCATCTTTCTTTTCAATCCCACACTATTTCAGCTGCGAAACTAGTGCTTTGAAATTGGAGAAATATAGCTGCAGGGATTCAAAGCTATTTGGACTCAGAGAAATTAGTTCATTTTCGATTTGATGTCCCCTCATCTCATCTGTCTTTCCAAAAAGATCAGAAATATTCTCCCATACTTCATTCGGTGATGTCAATCCATCAAGATGGAAAAGGAGGTCTCTGGAAATACTCAGACACAGGAAACCATAGGCCTCATCCCTCCTGTTGTGCCATTTTATCTTCTTTGCAGCTGCATTGGGCTCTGCTTCTGTTGCCATAGTCACTCTGTAGAGGCCTTTTGCTCTCAACAGTATCTCCATCTCTGATTTCCATTCAAAGAAATTGAAGGGAGTCAAGATAGTTTTTTGTGATTGATCCATAGCTTAGAAAATCTGTCCCGGCTGTCAGTAGAAGGCTCCCAGTCACTGATGTAGAACCTGCAAAACAATTTTGAAGGACAGAAATCAATCTACAATGGATCTGATACCATGTGGAAATTGAACCTAGTGATAGATTAATTTTACTCACAACAATTAACAATTGATCATGCAAAATCACTCACAAAAGACACTGAAATTGGAGCTGAACACTAAACTGTATTAACTCAGTGTACAATATCCAAACCTGTAACATAATAGGTTGTTGAATAAATAACATACATCAGGGATTCGAATGCATGAGGAGCAATTCGAATCTAGCATAAAGCAGGCTTACTAAAATTAAGCAAATCCCCCATAGGTGTAAAAAGCTGATCCCAAATCTGTCATGGAGCTCACGAATTGGAAAAATGGCTTAGGCAAGCTAAAGAGTGGTGGAATGGCAGCTCATACATGCTTTTTCAAGGAGAAAAGAGTGGAGGATGAAGAGGACAAAAAACTAGTTCACCTCACCTAGTCTAGCTTTTCCATTTGCCTTAAAACATTGAAAAAGCAGGGAATAAAGCAGAAAAAGCAGAAGGGTACCTAGGAGGCCAGGAATAAAGTAGATTTGATTCCTTGGGATTTTGCATGTGCTACATGAGTCAAATAAGGCAAGTTTTACCACTATGGATAGGTAAAAGACAACTTGCACAAGGTGGGACACATGAACTAGGCTAATAAGACAAAAATAATTAAATTAATGTCTAAGTGGGTAAACTATGGGTTGATTATTCTAACACCCCCCCTTAAGCCTGACTTATGAGTAATATATCAGAAAATTATAGGGCCTAGAAACAAGGCTTAGTCACCCTTTACATATTGCATGTCCATTTAAACAAGGAAAGAGGCAAAACCAACTTGGGAAAATCCTCCCTTAAACATGGACTGTAAACAAAATTTGGAAATCTTGTCTTTACTCATGCTTCATAGCATGATCAGCAATCCCCAGCAGTGATTTGAGATTGCTGAAGGTATTCTCACAAAATGCTTTGGTGGAGATATCGGCTACTTGTTTTGAAGATGAACATAAGAGTAGGTGAATGGTGCCATCATGCACAAGTTCTCTGATGTAGTGCATATGGATCTCAATGTGTCTGGTTCTATGCTTCTGAACTGGATCTTTGTAGATTCAAATGGTACTCTGGTTATCACAGTAGATGGTAGTTGAGTACTCTGGTTCGAAGCCACACTCTCCAAGTAAACCCTGCAACCATAAACATTGAGTTGCTGGATTAACAACTCCTCTGTACTCTGCTTCTGTAGATGAGAGTGCAATGGCACTCTGTTTCTTGCTTGACCAGCTGATTGGCCCTTCTGTAAGCATGAACACATATCCTGATGTGGACTTTCTACCCGTGCTATCACCTGCCCAATCACTGTCAGTAAATCCAATCAAATCAAGATCGGATTTTGCTTTAAAGAAGATCCCATGTGTCCTTGTTCCTTGAACAAAGTTAAGGATCCTTTTGGCTGCTTTCCAATGGATCTCATGAGGCTGATCCATGTATCTAGAAGCCACACTTACTGCATAACAAATATCAGATCTATTATGTGTTAGATACAACAAACATCCAATCAATTTCCTATACAGTGTATTGTTTACCATAGGTGAAGAATCAGCTTCTTCCAGCTTCACTCCTGAAAGGAAAGGAGTTTTGCTTGCTTTGCAATACTTCATTCTGAATTTGTTCAGCAAGTCCAAGGCATATTTGGACTGGTGCACCTTGATTCCAGCTTTGGTTTGAGAAATCTCAAGCCCCAAAAATTGACTTAAGAGCCCCAAATCTGTCATGGAGAAGGCTTGGTTCATAGCTCCTTTTAAGGAAGCAATCTCAGCCTTTGAGCTTCCTGTAATGAGGAGGTCATCAACATATAACACAATGATCATTAATGAACAATTAACTAACTTCAAATAGACATTTGGATCTGATTTGCACCGAACAAAATTCAGTGATAGCAAGAAGCTATTGATCTTGGCATACCAAGCCCTTGGGGCTTGCTTTAGCCCATACAATGAATTTCTCAACCTGCACACAAGAGAAGGGTTAGTAGCAAAACCTTGAGGCTGCTGCATATATATCTCTTCAGTGAGATCTCCATTCAGGAAGGCACATTTTACATCCATGTGATGTACCTCCCATTGCCTTGAGGTTGCAATGGCTAAGGCTAGCCTGATGGAATCCATCTTTGCCACTGGGGAAAAGGTATCATTGTAATCTATGCCATGAACCTATGAGTAGCCCTTGGCTACCAATCTGGCCTTATACTTCAGTGGTGAACCATCAGCAGCAAATTTGGTCTTATAGACCCACTTACACTGGACTAACTTTCTCCCTGGGGGAACATCCACTAGCTCCCATGTGTTGCTCTTCTGGAGTGAGGTGAACTCCTCCTTCATGGCTATTTTCCATCTTGGATCTCCTACTTTTTCTTCATATGTTTGAGGATCAGACTCCACCATCAAATAGCATTTTTTAGCAAACATAGGATCCTTCATGCACAGACCACTCTCAAACTGAGATCTAGTCCTCCTTGGGTCATTGGGATCCCCAGCTAGCTCTCCTGCTGGATGTAGTGTCTTGGATGCCAATTTTGACCTTGTAGGGATGTTAGGGTTTGCAATAAAATCATCTCCATTAGACAAATCAGAATCAGCATGTTCAACAAACTCTTTACTTACTTCTTGAGATTCAGGTGGAGAAGAGGCTTCTCCAACTTCCACTGCTGCAAGGGGTTCTTCTTCAAACTGAACACACCTTTCGATGAAGGCTTTGTTTGTGCTCAAATTTATTAGTTTGTACCCTTTTGAATCTTCAGAGTATCCAACAAAAAGACACTCTTGGCTTTGGGGATGCAAAGCCTTCCTCTTCTCTGTTGGAATTCTAGCCCAAGCCTTTGAGCCAAAAATCCTGAAATGGGTCACATCTGGCTTGTGCCCACTCCATGCTTTGAAGGGAGTCATACCATCAAGCTGTTTATGAGGAACCCTATTCTGAATATAGGCTACACAGTTGATAGCTTCGGCCCAGTACTTTGGTGGCAAATTTTTGGCCTCCATCATGCATGTTGCCATCTGCTTCAGTGATCTGTTCTTCCTCTCAGCAACACCATTTTGCTGTGGTGTGTAAGGGATAGAATGCTACATCTGAATACCTGTATCTACACAATAATTAATAAACTCAGACTTGACATACTCACCACCATTTTCAGATCTGAGGGCCTTGAGTTTCCTTCCAGACTGGTTCTCAACCAAAGCCTAAAATACTTTGAATAGGCCAAAAACTTCAGACTTGTGTTTCAGGAAGTGAACCCAGCAATACCTGGAAAAGTCATCAATGAAAGTCAATGCATATTTGGCCTGAATCATGGAAATATGAGGGAATGGGCCAGCAACATCACTGTGGATCAGCTCGAGGGGTGCAGAGGTTCTCTCATGAATAGCTCTCTCAAATTTATGCTCTGGGTGTTTTCCTAGGATACAACCTTGGCAGACTCCTTTGGAAAATTTTATCTTGGGCAACCCTATGACCATATATTTTTCACTAATATCAGAAAGATACTTGTAATTTAGGTGGCCAAATATTTCATGCCAAAGCTTGCTGGCTTCATTAGCATGAATCAGAAGAGCAGAGGGGTTTGAGTAGGGTAGGAAGTGTGAGAACATGTATACCTTTTGAGCATGATTTGAAACTCCTTTTGTAATGACTCTACCACTTGAGATCTCTATGATCTCAAATCCATCAGGGAAGAATATGACTTTCTTAGGAGACCTAGTGTGGGTCATCTGGTACACTGACAAGAGGTTGGCAAGACCAGGCACATACAACACATTGCTGAACTGACCATGATCAAGATCACTCCTCCCTTTGCCCAAACTTTCAGTGAGAGAGTCATCTCCCAGTAGTATAGGTGGTCCTTTCGACATGTCAAGTGAGGAGAAGGCCTCCTTGGTCGAAACCATGTGTCTTGAAGCTCCATAATCAATGATAAAACTGGGTGATCTTGATGTGCCAGCAACCAATGCATGAACTCTCTCTCTGTCATCTGAACTTGATCCTCCTTCTCTCTTCTTTGAGCTTTCTGGAAGGGAGATGCCATTCTTCTCCAGGAGTTGGGTCAGCATGTCTATTTGCTTCTTCATACAAGAGATTTCAGTGTGATTTCCCTTATTGCAGTATGCACACTTGTTCATTTCACCTTTGTTTTTCTTCTTCTGGTAGTTCTTCTTGGAACCTTGTGGCTCCTCCGAAGACTGTTTCTTGTCTCTCTTTTGCTTAGGTGGCTTTTTAGCTTTCTTTTTGATTTTTGAATCCACCTTCGAATCTCCAACAATCAGAGCTTGATATTTGGATGGTTTGATGGTGCCCATCATCACCAGCTTGTCTTGTTCTTGTGTGAGAGATTCCATGAAATATGCAAGGCTAGGCATCTTCCAGGTTCGAGCTGTCAGTTTTGTGGCATAGAAGGTCGAAACAAACAATGAATAGTCAGGGCCTAGCTTCAAGAGGATGGCCAGGATGAGCTGATCATCTTTCTTTTCAATCCCACACTGTTTCAACTGAAAAACTAGTGCTTTGAACTTGGAGAAATATAGTTGCAGGGATTGAAAGCTATTTGGACTCAGAGAAATTAGCTCATTTTCGATTTGATGTCCCCTCATCTCATATGTCTTTCCAAAAAGATCAGAAATATTCTCCCATACTTCATTCGGTGATGTCAATCCATCAAGATGGAAAAGGAGGTCTCTGGAAATACTCAGACACAGGAGACCATAGGCCTCATCCCTCCTGTTGTGCCATTTTATCTTCTCTGCAGCTGCATTTGGCTCTGCTTCTGTTGCCATAGTCACTCTATAGATTCCTTTCGCTCTCAACAGTATCTCCATCTCTGAATTCCATTCAAATAAATTGAAGGGAGTCAAGATAGTTTGTTGTGATTGATCCATAGCTTAGAAAATCTGTCCCGGCTGTCAGTAGAAGGCTCCCAGTCACTGATGTAGAACCTGCAAAACAATTTTGAAGGAGAGAAATCGATCTACAATGGATCTGATACCATGTGGAAATTGAACCTAGTGATAGATTAATTTTACTCACAACAATTAACAATTGATCATGCAAAATCACTCACAAAAGACACTGAAATTGGAGTTGAACACTAACCTGTATTAACTCAGTGTACAATAGCCAAACCTGTAACATAATAGGTTACTGAATAAATAACATACATCAGGGATTTGAATGCATTAGGAGCAATTTGAATCTAGCATAAGGCAGGCTTACTAAAATTAAGCAAATCCCCCATAGGTGTAAAAAGCTGATCCCAAATCTGTCATGGAGCTCACGAATTGGAAAAATGGCTTAGGAAAGATAAAGAGTGGTGGAATGGTAGCTCATACATGCTTTTGCAAGGAGAAAAGAGTGGAGGATGAAGAGGACAAAAAACTAGTTCACCTCACCTAGTCTAGCTTTTCCATTTGCCTTAAAACATTGAAAAAGCAGGGAATAAAGCAGAAAAAGCAGAAGGGTACCTAGGAGGCCAAGAATAAAGTAGTTTTGATTCCTTGGGATTTCCCATGTGCTACATGAGTCAAATAAGGCAAGTTTTACCACTATGGATAGGTAAAAGACAACTTGCACAAGGTGGGACACATGAACTAGGCTAATAAGACAAAAATAATTAAATTAATGTCTAAGTGGGTAAACTATGGGTTGATTATTCTAACACCCCCCCTTAAGCCTGACTTATGAGTAATATATCAGAAAATTATAGGGCCTAGAAACAAGGCTTAGTCACCCTTTACATATTGCATGTCCATTTAAACAAGGAAAGAGGCAAAACCAACTTGGGAAAATCCTCCCTTAAACATGGACTGTAATCAAAATTTGGAAATCTTGTCTTTACTCATGCTTCACAGCATGATCAGCAATCCCCAGTAGTGATTTGAGATTGCTGAAGGTCTTCTCACAAAATGCTTTGGTGAAGATATCGGCTACTTGTTTTGAAGATGAACATAAGAGTAGGTGAATGGTGCCATCATGCACAAGTTCTCTGATGTAGTGCATATGGATCTCAATGTGTCTGGTTCTCTGCTTCTGAACTGGATCTTTGTAGATTCGAATGGTACTCTGGTTATCACAGTGGATGGTAGTTGAGTACTCTGGTTCGAAGCCACACTCTCCAAGTAAACCCTGCAACCATAAACATTGAGTTGCTGCATTAACAACTCGTCT
Source organism: Pseudotsuga menziesii (assembly GCA_001517045.1). Taxonomy (NCBI): domain Eukaryota; kingdom Viridiplantae; phylum Streptophyta; class Pinopsida; order Pinales; family Pinaceae; genus Pseudotsuga; species Pseudotsuga menziesii. Next base: position 372 of record LPNX010872595.1, on the reverse strand, counting down.
GTACTCTGCTTCTGTAGATGAGAGTGAAATGGCACTCTGTTTCTTGCTTGACCAGCTGATTGGCCCTTCTGCAAGCATGAACACATATCCTGATGTGGAATTTCTGCCTGTGCTATCACCTGCCCAATCAGTGTCAGTAAATCCAATCAAATCAAGATCGGATTTTGCTTTATAGAAGATCCCATGTGTCCTTGTTCCTTGAACAAAGTTAAGGATCCTTTTGGCTGCTTTCCAATGGATCTCATGAGGCTGATCCATGTATCTAGAAGCGACACTTACTGCATAACAAATATCAGGTCTAGTATGTGTTAGATACAACAAACATCCAATCAATTGCCTATACAGTGTATTGTTTACCATAGGTGAAGAATC
>LPNX010872571.1:295238-387084 GCA_001517045.1 Pseudotsuga menziesii | reverse complement strand
TTCCAGTTTATTTTTTGTTTAATCGAACTGCTACTAAGGATTCCAGATTCCTTAGTAGGTGCTCATCAGCACAAGCTAGGGTGAAAACCCTAGCTACACAAAGGTTTTTGAGTATGATGATAATTTGATGCGAAGAAGCTAAGGTCTATTTTGGGGTTAAGGTTAAGTCCCAGCTGAGTGCATGGACGACCTCTATAGCTGAGTGCATAGAGGGTTTTGGAAGAAAGGTTCTCCAACTAAGTGCGCAGTTTTGGGTTGTTAAGAATATCTGCAGCTGAGTGCGCAGATAAGAACTGTTGTTTTGTAAAGTGTTGAATATAAACGCAGTTCTATGGACGTATCTTGTTGGGCTATAGGGTAGACCTGGGCTTTATACCATTAAATTCGCACCAACAAAAGACCCACAGTGTTGGCCCTTTCGGCAACAATCTATGAGCAGATTGCAGTCTCACCCGAAACAGCTATGGGATGCCGCAGAATCAGGTTTCTGCAAGCAGAAGAGGGATATTACTATACCTTAGCCTTTAACAACTTATATTCATATACACAGAGATTCAACATTCACATATATAACTTTACAGCTAAATAAACAGACAGTGACTTGCATAACCCTTTACTGGGAATTCACAGCGAAGTTATTTAGTTAGTAGTGATCTTATTTATCAGATATATATTTATTAATGCATGAAAGAACATAACAGAAACAACACAAAGAACCACAACACCAGATATAACGTGGTTCACCCCCAGAGTAGGGGTTACGTCCATAGAACTATGTTTTATTCAACTCTTTACTAAAATCACAGTTCTGATCTGCGCACTCAGCTGCAGATCCTTTCAAGTCCTTAAAGCTGTGCACACAGCTGCAGGCCTCTGCACACACAGCTGCAGATTTCCTTAATCACCCAAAACCCTCTGCGCACACAGCTGTAGAGGTTGTCCACGCACACAGCTGGGACTTAACCTTCTCTTACAAAATATCCTTAGCTTCGCATCAATTCCTCTTACATCAAAAAGCCTTACCTGAATTCATTACAAGAGTGCTTATTTATAGTGCACTTATTACAAAACCATGGACTTAAACCATGGGCACCCCGAACCCTAAACCCTGGATTTAAACCATGGGTTTATTACAAAAAGAGGACTTGGACTCAACCCCGACACCCCTAAGACTGTTTTGAGTCGTAACTCCACTTACAAATTCCACAAAAACCGTGGATTTACCAAAATTAGGGGCTGTTAAGGTGCGCACCCCAATAGGCCCCTAAGACTCACCAGTGGCTCGTCCCGGGACACTCTGCTACTCTTCTAGTAGGCGAACTTTATCAGTGAAAATAGTGAACTGCTTGTTGAGGCCATGCATGATATTGTTGGTGGCTTGCTCCTTTTCGACCAATTCTTGTAATACTGCGGCTGATGCTTCGCTGGCCTTTGTCTGCGCAAATACAGCATATTCCTTCAAGACTTTGAGTTGGGTGTCCAAAGTAGTACTCAACTCAAAAGATTTGCTGATAAGTGGCTGCATAGAACTTTCCACTTTTGTTGCTTTTGCTCTGCACAATTCAATTTCCTGTTGGAGTTCATTGCTTCGCTTTACCTTAAGCATTTTCTCCATAGGTAGCAGAGTCTTAATTTTTGCTTTTACTATATCCAACTCTATCTGTCGCTGCCTGATGATTTCTTGTAGCTGTCCAATTTCTGGATGTTCCTGCAAGGTGGTCTAGGCCTCAACACTGTCTTCTAACAACTTTGCTGCGCTACTCGCAGTATTCGATATTTTTGCTGCGGAGGCCTGAATGTCTGCTCGGCATTGCTCTCTGACCTCCGGTGGGATCTCCGGGGTGATGCAGAGTTGGAGCTCCACATTCTGGGCCTCATGTTCTGCTTTGAGCTTCTCAATTTCGCTACGAGACTGCTGTGCGTAGTCTTTCAGCCTGACTAATCTTTGTTCTGGTTCTTCTACCAGTTGTATGTCGAAGTCAGGAAGACTTCGACGGGCCTCATCTAAGACTCATACTAGGGTAATGCGCTTACGTTCTGCATCCCTCTTTCTTTGCTCCACTGCCTCCAGCTGCACTGCGAATCCCTGTTGCTGACTGATGGCATTTTCTAACTATTTTTGTGAATATTGGTCTCGTGCCTGAATTTATTTTATAATTGCGTACTGACAGAGATGTAGCTCCGTCATGGATAGCTTAGTGTAATCTATGCCAACCTTCATACTCATGTCCGAACGAGAGGCTGCATCTGTTAATTTGAGAGCTGCGCTCGACACTTTCCCTTTGTTATCTCTGGCCGGCCATTGCCTTAGGTCTGGCTGCGCGCTTACTGAGGCACTACTTGTTGAGGCGCCAGTCAGTGATTTTTCTGCTAAGTCCTTCAACTCTGAAATGTGTTTTGCTACCTTGGTGATGGCATGCAGATGTAGATCTGCAAATTCTGTCCATTTCTTGGTGAGAACTTCTGTGGACTTTGATAGACCCTGAACAAACTCCTCACTTGTCAGGATGGGCTCCGTGTCGATATTCTTGTTCTTCGATTCCTTCATTTTCTTTCGAGACTGGGGTTTGTTTACTTCTTCTGGTTCTGGCATCTTGTGCTTATCCTACCGATTAGGGTCTGAAGCAGTTTGAACTGATTCTTCTTCTTCTTCATTGCCATCATCTCCACCCTGGTCGCTTTCACTCTGCTGCGACTCAATTTGTTCTTCACTATCTTCAGGGGGGTCTTACTGCTGTGTATGACTGGGCCTACACCCAGATTTGTAACTGGGGGAACTAGAATAGTGGGTTTTTTCCCTGCATCCTTCAACCATTTCGTCGGCCACTGTTGAACGACCGCGAGGATGTCTTCTTTGGTCATGACATATGGTAACTTAAACCATTGATGCTTTGGATCCGTGTGAGCCTGGATGAAAAGATGATGCATGTCGATGCTGAAATGGGCTGCACCTTCGTATTGAGAGAATAACTCATTAGTGAGTAAAGGGGTTTTCATGATCTCATAAGAGATACTCATCATATAAAAGGCAAATACACAGTTTGTCATCTACTGTAGGGTTTTATCCTGGGAAACCCACAGAGAGGCGTACCGCACTGCGCCAGGTAAGCCCAGAGGTATAGCAGCAAACTATGCCTCGGTAGGTTCTTGCCATCCTACCAGGGTGATGAGGACTATCAACCAGGAATAGTGAAAGGGCCTACCTTTCTCCTACACGTTGCAGACGTATTCAAGGAATTCCTTCACAATATATGCTACCCAGTTGTAATTGTATCCTTCGGCATAGTTCGCGGCAATTCTGATAACCAGGCAGGAATTTCATATGGTCTGCACTTTCACATGAGCTTGCATGCAAGAATCTCAACTGCGAAGCAAATATTGTGTTGTTGAATGGCGGAAGTGTGATACCCTAATTTTCCCTTTGTCAGGCCAAAGCATTCCTTCATGCTTTGTGCGAGCTTCGTATCCTCATGCTTTGAAGGAAATTCGGTCCCCAGATCAGGTCCTGCTATGGGTAAGGCTACGATCCTATGAATGAGCTCTCCATTAATATGAATTTTCTTATCTCCTATCCATAGGTGGCCGTCATGTATTAATGCCAGCAGTTTCTTGACCACTATGATCACCTGTGTGCTGTGACCAAAATGGGGAACATCGAGCATCTTCAGCAGATCCGCTTGATCCAAGCCAGCAGCCCACTGTTTTACTTCCAGCAATGTCATGTTAGTCTCTGGATATTTGACAAAATGCAAGTATTCTGCTGGGGCAAACTATGGAAACTTTCCACGATCATTTGTGTCATGGTTGGCATACTTAAGCTGGTCTATTTTCCCTGTCATGGTCCGGACCAATTGCACACCCGGGGGCAAGGAAGGGGTGCGTAATGTGAACTTATTTAGTCGTCAAGGTGGCTAGACTCCTGGTTGAACAAGTGGAAGATACGGTGGATGCTTTGGTGCAATATTCTCATCTTCTGTAGGTGGGGCCTCTACTGAACCAAACGCCTGCATCTTGGGGTCTTATGGTGTTTTCCCTGATTGCTTGTGTCGATCTTCGTTGTGTTTAGAACGTACTTCAAGCTTAAACTTCTTCTGGGCAGAGCGTGTCTGCATTGGCTGGGTCGGCGCTAGGGGATTTTCTTCATGGGGAACAGATGCAGGAGGTTGGTTGAAAAGGTTCGGCAAAGCTATCTGCTCAAACTCTCTCAATAGTTCCTAGAGCTCACGATCAGTGGACATGGATGCAATTGTAAAACTCAAGAACCTAAAAAATGTGAACCTTGCAGGTGTGGGTGTCTTCTTATAGACTCTATCCTTGAAATCTGTCATAACTGTGCATTGATGGCACCAATTCTGACAGAGATCTTGTCCAGACGGTGATAGATTTCCCAAGATCGCGTTAATACAGGTAGTTAATATAGAGAATGTACCGGCGCTGCCATATTTGACTTCTTCTAACGGTTGTTTTGGTTTTAGTTCTAATAGACCTTTCCTTCTTCGGCAGAAGCAGTAGCTGTGGCTGCGCCCGAATGAGGGCATTCGACACCTCTAGATACCATCTGTGGCATGGAGTCGAGCTTCGACTCTTGACAAAATGTCATCCATAGCTGCACTGATTCCTCTTATTTCCAGGAACTTCATCAGACATAAGTCCCGACACTCATGGAGAAGTTCAGTTGCTTTGCTTACCGTATCTTCATCCCAATAATCTCCACTGGTAGCATACTTAGGCTGGCCTTCTGGTCCAATGTTGACTGTCCATGTCTTCAGGGGCTACGTCACTTCATGGGCTTCAACTGCTGATCTGTGTACGTCGCAATGTCCTTCTGACTTAGGAATACCAGTATTGCGCAGAGCATTATCCTCGTCAATTGCGAGGTTATAATGAGTTTCTTGGGATTTCCCATTAGGCCAGTATTTTACTACTTCTTTATCCTTAAATACCTTAGTATGGACCAACCTGATAGCTACATTTAAAGCTGGACAAACTTTATTAGTAGAAAAGGTAAGCACAAAACGATCCATAAGATAATCCCAACTTACAGTATCCTGGCAAAGCTCAGCCTGTGCGTGCCAGTTCTTTGCTATTGGTTCCAGAGTATGCACAAACCTAGGTACCCATGCTATCTGAGGGACGTGCTACCATGCTTCATAGTACTGTGCCCAAGGTTCCTGAGGGCTAGTCTTCCCATCAAACCTACTTTGTACCTCCTGGGGTTGATCCATAATTCTGAGGCAAAGGAACTTCTAACGAGCTTCCCAACTAGGACTGTTCTTCTAACAGTCATTCCACCATCTGGCTACGATGGCTCTGACTACTGAATCCGGAGTCTCCCTTTTCTGTGAGTCTGGTATTTGGTCTAAGAATTGTTCAATAAACTGTTCGGGATCTGACAAGTCATCAAAATAAGGTAGGATTCTTACCTGTGCACCAAGCCATCTAATAGATTTATTAATTTTGGCACATCTATATCCATGCAGCTCATACAGTCTGTTCTGCCAGTTTTCTAACCCATCATCTGAATCTGTCATGCAGGAGCTGTCACACTGCCAATCCATGATACCTTTAGCAGTAGGATCAACATAATCCTCTTCCTTAGCTGTGATATTGTAAATGTGGTCCAAAGCATCCTGGTCTTCATCTCTTACTGGCTCTGTGTATCTCTCTCCTTGAGAAGGGTCCAATGGGACTATGACTCTCATTCCTTTCCCTTCGAAATTCATCTGTCTCTTCTTCAGGTTGATGACTGCATCATTATCTATTGCCCATTCAATGCCTAGTAGTGCAGGATAGGGGTTGCTGTCATCAATTATTTCAATTACCTCAAAGTATGCTAAGGTACTGACTCCATCAAGATATACTAGTACACTAGGGAATCTTCCTAGGGGCACAATCTTCTACTAGTTGCTAATCTCAATTGTATAGGGGACCAATCAAGGGTAGGTTTTCCTATTTGTTCCCATGTTTGCTTAGTTAAGACATTGACCTCTGATCCTAGGTCCAAAATAACAGCAGTCATATCATACTCTCCTATCTGAGCATTCAGTCTCATTTCCCTACCAATTCTCCTGACTCTATTAACAACTTTTACCTGACCAGAACTTTGCTGAGGTTTGTGGGAAGCAATAAATTTCTGTAACTCACTTAAAGCATTCTGATTTTGGAGGAGCTTCAGACAACTCTGTAAAAAGGAGGACAGTGTACTTACTTTGTCTGTCGAAGCTTCTTGTGTCTGTGACCACTGCTGATGTTGTTGCACAGGTGCTACTGATGTGCTAGGAGCAGAAAAACCTCTCTTGGCTTCCATGAATGTCTCTTTTTCTCTTTTGACATCAGATGCTAGGACTTTCGTGGGGGCCTTACGAACCCAAGCCTCGTCAAGCTGTTTCTCCTTATTTTGTGCTTTCGTCGTAGCTCCACTCTGGGTAACAACATTAATAGCTAGGGAAGGTCTTTGCTTGATGGAAATCATCTAAATATTCTAAGTAGGGGTATTATTTCGTTCCTGAACTTAGCTATCAACTGCGGGCACTGCTCGATCACATGACCTACTGCCCAGCAATATCGACATGTTGTAGTTGGGTTCTGACAGTCTCTCACTATATGCCTAGCCTGGTTACAGTTGTAACACACAACCTGACCTCGACCTCTTTCGGCCATACCACCTCGACCACGACCTCCAAAAGCACCTCTATCTGATGCACTACCGCGGTAGACATAACCATCATTTCTCTGTCCCTCATTTTGTACCCAATAAGCGTCGTAAGTTCGTTCTCTCATAAGATCGAAGCTACGACACTCATCTTCGTTATGTCCCACGGACTTACAGAATTTACAATAGGAGTTCTTAGGTATTTTCCCATACCTCTGTAGCAGATAGCAGTCTTCAGGTCGATGCTGACCTGTCTCTCTATAGAGCTCACAATATAGGACTTGCGATTGAAAAGGGTTTGGCGCACCAGTATTCAAGTAATTTATTACCACAGGACACTGTTCCTTGGCATGACCTTATGTCCGACATTGTGTGCACTAGACCTCTTCATGACCAATTTTTCCTTTCTTCATATCATGAAGCTCCAGAGCCATCGCTGCCAACTGCACCTATATTTGAGCAATACCAAAATTATCTTTGACAGGAGCAGTTTCAAGTTTCATCATGATTTCCAGGGCCTCCTATTGGTCAGCAACCTTCTGTTGCATGAGTGGAGTTCTGATATGCGGTAACAATGCTGCAATGAACCATTCCTTGTGCTGCATAGGTCCAATGGTGAAACTGACTTGGTCTAGCAGAACTTTGAATCTTTGATCAAATCCCCACACTAATTCGTCGTGCCTCTGTTGAATCTCTTCTAACTCAGTGATACACGGCTACTCTGATTTTGGCTTCTTAAATTCCTTTATCATTGCTGCTTTTATATTAACCAACGCATGGTTCTGAGTGTTGGAAAACTTCATGAACCAACTTAGAGCACGGTCTCTGAAAGAAGTAACCAGCTGCGCTCTTTTTGTATCTTGATCTGTAATGGTCTTAGCAATCCACACTGCTTCACATAAAAACCAAAACTGTTTGGGATCCTCTGATCCAGTTCCTTTGAAAACATGTAGCTTAATGTCATCATGCATGTGGGCCATAGTGGATCTAGGAGGGGTTGGAGGGGGACTGGAAGTAGGCGGGGAGGAACTTACTGGGGTAGACTGACCTACGACAGGAATACTGGGGCTAAGGTGACTCTCATACTGCGACGGGTTCTCAGGGATAATAGGTCTTCGTTGCGGGGTTACAGGAGGGTTTCCAACAGAAGGGGTTTCTTCGAGTTCTGACTCTGTGGGATTTACAGGGGAATACTCGGTATGCTGACCCTGGGAATAGGATCTAAAATCTCTCTTGTACCTTTTGCCACTTCACAGCAAACCGCTTTGCTCGTCGAAGGTATTTTCACTTGCAAACATAGGTTAGTAATACTAAATCTAACAGTCTGATTCAATTAGCAATATACCTTTTTCAGCTAATAGCATTTTAATTCTCAAACTAAATGAATTCAAAAACTTACCCCTTGGTCCTTTGAAAAACTGCCGCTCAGCTTCACTAAAGGAAGTACTCATGTCGATGGCAAACTCCGTCACAAATGCTTCGAGGGTCCGCGTTGTCTAGAAATCAACAGCGTGGGATATCTCGTTGTTCACCCATTTTAGTATATTAATTCTTGCGGGGGTCTAATCAAGAAACTGACGTTCTTGGAAGTTCGTCCTTCTCTTTGTTAACCTAGATGACCACTGGTGCAACTCTATGTGGATACTACCAAAGAAAATTTCATAGACATCACAAAAAACATACCTTTGTAAAAATTCGTTTGCACTACGACGCGGATCTTTGTTCTCTTGCTCAGTGAATTTCAGATAAGTCTCATCAATCCAATCACCGATTTCTTTCACAGAGGGTCTCCAGAACATAGCTCTCGAGGTACGACGTAAACCCCTCTTGAGCAGATACTAAGTTCAACCGGCAACGAAACCAATTTGTTGGGCTATAGGGCAAACCTGGGCTTTATACCATTAACTTCGCACCAACAAAAGACCCACAGTGTTGGCCCTTTCGGCAACAATCTGTGAGCAGATTGCAGTCTCACCCGAAACAGCTATGGGATGCCACAGAATCAGGTTTCTGCAAGCAGAAGAGGGATATTACTATACCTTAGCCTTTAACAACTTATATTCATATACACAGAGATTCAACATTCACATATATAACTTCGCAGCTAAATAAACAGACAGTGACTTCCATAACCCTTTACTGGGAATTCATAGCGAAATTATTTAGTTAGCAGTGATCTTATTTATCAGATATATATTTATTAATGCATGAAAGAACGTAATAGAAACAACATAAAGAATCACAACATCAGATATAACATGGTTCACCCCCAAATTAGGGGTTATGTCCATATAACTTTGTTTTATTCAACTCTTTACTAAAATCACAGTTCTGATCTGCGCACTCAGCTGCAGATCCTTTCAAGTCCTTAAAGCTATGCACACAGCTACAGATTTCCTTAATCATCCAAAACCCTCTGCGCACACAGTTGCAGAGGTCGTCCACGCACACAGTTGGGACTTAACCTTCTCTTACAAAATAGCCTTAGCTTCACATCAATTCCTCTTACATCAAAAATCCTAACCTGAATTCCTTACAAGAGTGCTTATTTATAGTGCACTTATTACAAAACCATGGACTTAAACCATGGGCACCCCGAACCCTAAACCCTGGATTTAAACCATGGGTTTATTACAAAAAGAGGACTTAGACTCAACCCCGACACCCCTAAGACTGTTTTGAGTCGTAACTTCACTTACAAATTCCACAAAAACTACGGAGTTACCAAAATTAGGGACCATTAAGGTGCGCACCCCAACATAGCCCCTACACTGGGGGTGAACCACGTACATCTTGTGTTGTGGTGGTTCTTTTTAGTTTTGTGCTATTATGTTTTATGCATTTGATAAGTAGATGAATGATAAAGTAAGATATATTGCTTAGTATTAACTTCACTGTGAATTCCCAGTTAAGGGTTAAGTAAGAACTATCCTTTTATCTAAAATACGAAGCTATTTAAGTGAATATCGAAGCTCTGTATTGTATGATTATTCTTTGTTAAGGCTAAAGGTACAGTAATATCCCTCTTTCACCTGCAGAAACCTGATTCTGTGGCACCCCATAGTTGTTTCAGGTGAGACTGCAACCTGTTCGCAGCTTGTTGCCGAAAGGGCCAACACTATGGGTCTGTTTGTTGGTGCAAAGATAAAAGTATAAGAACCCGGGTCTGCCCTAAGCCCAACATTTCCACTCCAAGTTTGGGATTTAGGGAAACATAGGGGTTAAGAATATCATCACATGTTGGTGACAGGATTTGGGTATAACATATGGTCTACTATGCCGTAATGAAATCCACATGCTCCTTGTACTATGCCACAACTATACGAATGGGATCGATCTATGTCAACCACTTGCCAAAAATTCTTGACTGGCCTTCCTGCCCATGTTGATGTATGTTTCACTTTAGTTTGGTCTGGCATTGTTGTAGAGCACCATTGAACTATGGATTCTGCATCTTTGATATGGTGGTTTCTAGTAAACCTCATATCCTCCCTTTGTAGTGCGATATTGATGCATGCATGAGCCCCATCATGCTCACCTTTGTCATGCCTAGTCCCAAACTAGTTCCATATATGCAACACATTTTAAGTCTTATGTAACATACTCATACATTAGAAGACTCGAGAATTTTTGAACTGGCCCGCACAGCCATCTGACCATATCCAATGCTAATCCATTTGTATATCTCCCTCATTTAGCTGATCATAGAAAATTCGATAATAGTGTTGCACATAATGCATATCATGGCATTAGTCATCACTTATGTAAAAGTTTGTCTCCTTCTGTATTATCCTGTTCTTGATGCTACTCTCACGGCCATGCCTATACATAATATGTACCATGATGTTGACTTGTTTGGAATGGTAGTATTGACTCTTAATTTCATTTTGTGGCTAGAGGGTGTAGTTTTCTCCAAAATCCACAATTGACAATATGGTTCCAATGGGAAAGTTGTCCCTGCATTTTCTGTACTGCTCATCCTGCCATTGCGCTACATGCACATGTTGAACATACTGCTTGGTTTTCGTGTAGAACTCCATAAAAAAATCACATACCCGTACCTGTTTCCATGAAAACAAGGGTCGTATTAGAATGTGACCTTTAGAGAATGTATATGTAGAAATTGAACGTGTAAGAGGAAAACATACAATAATCATTTGCACCTGTGACTTCACCAATCAAATATTTTTACTTTCCTTTGCACTATCTGATTGATAGGTTACGTACTTGAAGCTTTGCATCTCCACGATCATACTGCCAAATTAATGCTCATCACTTCCATGAACGCAATGTTTCAAAAGAGAAAACCCACTGCACTTGGAACAATTCCCATCTAGACATGATTTTCCATAGTATTTTTGTCCTTCATGCCTTAGACACATGATGCTGACGATAAAATCTCTCAATGCATTCGGTGGTATTACGGATTCATTGCATCCCTGCTCAATGTTAGTATGCAAATCACAAAATATATGTTTATATGTGTCATAAAAATATTCATATTCTACATGGTATCTACAATAGTATGTGTTCCGATCAATGCATATATGAACGTACCACAGTTGTACATTTCTCAAAAGGACCTTTGGCCAAGGTTCAATTGTGAATGCTCATTCCTAAATTTCTCATAGAGTTAAGTCTGTCTTGTGTCAAGGAAGTGTTTAACGTGGGGTTCATGTTCAGTAGAACCTTTTCTCAGCTTTCGCACATCTCTTTGGTTATATGAAGGTCTGGTATGATCATGCCAGAAATTTTGTACTAATTCCTTAACAACATCAATTAGCTTCATATCTCGATGAGGAAACCTGTCAACAAAAGCCCAACAATCTTTTCCACCTGGAGTATGAAGATTTTCTCTTATAAAAAAGTACTTCTTAACATTTTTTCTATTTAATTTAAGTATGTGAGAAGTGTGTGAAAGGAGGATATGTTGTCGTGTGGACTTGCTTACAACTAATTCAAATAACACACGATGAGCCGCAAAAAAGATATTTAGTACGAGACGTCTTCCCAATTGCATTAAAAGCAGATTGGATATTTCTATCAATATGATTGTTATCCTATGAACTTCTAACCATCTTTATGCCCAAAATTTTCCTAACAACAACAACATTTACCTGCATCGCCTTTGGATTCAAAATATTCCTTCATTAATTTTCTACATTTCCAATCGATAGTGCATTTGGGAAACTTACCTTCAATACTTGACAAACAACTTTCATCCACATGGATACGTCTAGGATTCCTTTGTCTTGCACTAGATAGTCGAGGTAGGGAAGGTGGACATGAGCTACGAATCCTAGGGCTTCTTTGTTGTGGTACTTCATTCACATGTTGGTCCATATTGGAAGTGTGCTCGACATGGTTGTGTTCTTCTTGGAGAGATTGAAAATTAATCATTGCCCCTAGTTCCAATGCTTGATACATTTCGTCTCTCAATATACCTATGTCATTGCCCCTAGGTCCAATTCTTGATACTCATCGTCTCTCAATATACCTATGTCTTCAAGAGATTCAGCATGGCTCATTCATGGATTGTTGGTTGGAGAATGTGTTCATGTTGGAATTTGATTTGGGTTCATTGGATGTAACTGCTTCACCTATGGTTCTGAACTAGAGGCTGTTATGTCATCAAATCTGTTAGGATCGGTCGTAGTATCAGTGGAAATGTCTTGACCATGTCTCACTCTATCCATTGGAAACCTGCCATTTTCTCTTACCTCATTTTCTTTTTCAATTGGAATATTCCTTCTAGTTTTTCTTACTCGGTTACATGAGTTTCCCATCTCCAAAAGTTTCTTTATCAAAACTATGAGGTCTATCACTGCATAAGAAGAAACAGATAAGGTATTAGCTCCATTATACAAGAAACTTGATGTGTTCCAACATAATTAACTAAATTACATATATGTTAGTATGGTAATTACTGGAATTGATACATAAATGTTGATTAAAGGTTTCTCTTTATGTTCGAAATAAAGTTTAATTTCTATACTCTATTTGAGTCAAGAGAGTCAAGTAAAGAGAGTCATGTTTGCAGGTATTACATCTGCAGAATTATGACTTCCTTTGTGTTCAAATATTATTGGAATTCACACAAAGATGAGTGAAATATTATTCATTTCCAACACCTTCGGATGAGATGAAATTACACGTAATATGCCACATTAGTTGTGAGGGAAGACACAAGTTGGTGTTTGGATTTCTTGGGAATAAATTACACTCATTAAGTTACACTAACTAAAGAGAACAATTTGACTAATTACACAATGAGAAGGTTGCAAATACCCCGAAAAAAAAGGAAAAATCATTGAGGTAGAGGCATCCCTGACAATCTCAAAGGCATGTTATGATAAATGTAGCATGAAGAGGAGAGCATGGACAAGTTGGTGAACTATTCAATATGGACTCTCTCCCATGATTGCTTCCAAGGTTTTTATACAAATTGAAGAGTATCAAGAGAAAACCTCATCTATTCCATCCTTGTGGGAAATGAAGATATATTCATGTGCAAATGATTATTGGTTTACATTGCATACTTCATCTTGTATAGAGAATATGGACAACTTGGTGAACTATTCAATATGGACCCTCTCCCTTGATTGCTTCAAAGGTTTTTTTTTTAAATTGAAGTGTCTCAAGACATAACTTCATATATGCCATAATTGTGTGAAATCAAAATATGTTCATGTGCAAATGTATATTACTTAACATTGCATACTTCATCATGTATGGAGAATATGAGACTTCTTTAGATGTGAAGTTGGGAATTCTTCTTGTGAAATTAATTGTTGTCTATGAGAGAGATATTGTTGTAGGAATATGATCAAACATAAATCAATGAAATGATCTGAAATCTTGTGAATGAAAACAATTATTTACAATTCACCGTACCTATTCAAAATGATCTCTTATTGCAATGACAACTTGTAGTTTGAATGTATCCACCAAATTCCAAGACCACTGAAGATGTTTGTTAGATTTCAAGAGTTATCTTCTATCCAATAGATCAAAGAGTGTCCAATTGATGATTGAGTGTGAGCCAAATTGCAAAGTTTAGGAGCACAAAACGCATGAACAATTGTAGAAAACTTATGAAAATTGGTAGCAACCTGGGGAATTTAGATCTCTATTTTTTTAACTAACAACAGGTGTGCACAGACATATTTATGAGTGTGCATGCATGTATAATACCGTGTGCTCATATCAACGCGTACGCGCATATATTTGTGTGCGCGTTGTTGCCTAACATTTGCAACATTTACTCACTAACTTTTATCCCATTTAATGACTAACATTCTTCAACGATATCTTGGCATTTACACATGTATGAGTATTTTTACAATATAGTCTTCACCACTACTTTATTCTTAGGCCCATGGGTGCCATTAGGAGGTCTTAGGCTCCTTACAAATGGCTAGTGGAGGATAAGGGAGGCCTCCAACACTAACCAAGGATGGGTGTCAAGGTTTAACAAAGGTTTGGTGGTGACCATGGTGACCATGGTCACGATAGTAGAAAGAATGGCGACCATGGTCAATAACATATGGTAAATAACACCATTTTCATGGTCATTGTCATCGTCATTATCATCATCATCCTCATCATCATCAACACCATCATTGTTCATCATCATCATCATCGTCATCATCATCATCATCCTCCTCATCATCATCATCATAGGAATCCTCCTCCTCCTCCTCATAGTCATCAACCCCATCCTCATCATCATCATCATCATCATAATCATCCTCATATTCATCATCATCATCATAGTCATCATCCTTATCATCATCATCATCATCATCACCATCATAGTCGTCATCATAGTCATCATCATCCTCATTGTCGTAATCATCATCATAATCATCATCATCATAGTCATACTATTCATTATCAGCATCATCATCATCATCATTATCATCATCATCATCATCATCATCATAGTCATCATCATCATCACCATCGTCGTTGTCATCATCATCATCATCATGGTCATCATCATCATCATCACCATCATCATCAACACCATCGTCCTCATCATCGTAATCATCATCATCATAGTCTTCATAGTCATAGTCATTGTGATCATCATCCTCATCATCATCATCATCATCATCATTATGATTCTTCATCATCGTCGTCATTGTTATCATCATCCTCATCATTCTCATCATAGTCATCATCATTGTCGTCATCCTCATCATAATCATCATCATTGTCATCATCCTCCTCATCATCATCATCATTGTTCATCATCGTCGTCATGATCATCGTTGTCATTCCATTGCAAATGCTTGAAAATAAAATCAAAGAAAAATTCCAACTAAACCTATCATCATCATCATCATCATCATTGTTCCTCATCATCGTCGTCCTCATCATCATCCTTATCCTCATCATAATCATCATCACCATCATTGTTCATCATCATTGTCATTGTCATCATCATCATCATACTCATCTTCATCATCCTCATCATAGCCATCATCCTCATCATCATCATTGTCATCCTCCTCCTCCTCTTCATCATCATCATTCATCATCATTGTCATGGTCATCATCATCATTCCATTGAAAATGATTGAAAATAAAATCAAAGCAAATTTTCAACTAAACCTATCATCATCATCATCATTGTTCCTCATCATCGTCATCATCATGATCATCCTTATTACCATCATAATCATCATCATCACCATCATTGTTCATCATTATTGACATTGCCGTCATCACCATCATCATCATCATTATTGACATCGTCGTCATCACCATCATCATCATCATCATAGTCATCATCCTTATCATCATAATTGCCATCATCCTCATCATCCTCATCACCATCATTGTTCATCATCATCGTCATCATCATCATCATCATCATACTCATCAACCTCATCATCATCATTGTCATCATCCTCCTTATCATCATCATCGTTGTTCATCATCATCATCATGGTCATCATCATCATTCCATTGAAAATGCTTGAAAATAAAATCAAAGCAAAGTTTCAACTAAACCTATCATCGTCATCATTGTTCCTCATCATCGACGTCATCATCATCTTCATCATCATCGTCATCAGCATCATCATTGGCATCATCATCATCATCATTGTCATCGTCATCATCATCCTCATTCTCATCCTCATCCTCATCCTCATCACCATCATCATAGTCATCATCCTCATCATCATCATTGTCATCATCCTCACCATCAACATCACCATCATTGTTCATCATCATCATCATTGTCATCGTCATCGTCATCGTCGTCATCATCATCCTCATCATCATCATCATAGTAATCATCCTCAGAATCATCATCATCATCGTCGTCGTCGTCGTCGTCCTCATCCTCATCATCATCATCATAGTCATCATCCACATCATCATCATCATCATCATCATCATCATCATCGTAGCCATCATCCTCATCATCATCATTGTCATCATCCTGCTCATCATCATCCTCCTCCTCCTCATCATCATTGTTCATCATCATCGTCATGTTCATCATCATCATTCCAATGCAAATGCTTGAAAATAAAATCAAAGAAAGTTTCACCTAAACCTATCATCGTCATCATCATCATCATTGTTCCTTATCATTGGATTCCTCATCATCATCCTCATCACCATCATTGTTCATCATCATTATCATCGTCATAGTCATCATCATCCTCCTGATCCTCATCCTCATCATCATAGTCATCATCCTCATCATCATCATTTTCATCCTCCTCCTCCGCCTCATCATCATTCATCATCATCATCATCATGGTCATCATCATCATTCCATTGAAAATGATTGAAAATAAAATCAAAAGCAATGTGTCAACTAAACCTATCATCATCATCATTGCTCCTCATCATCGTCATCATCATCCTCATCCTCATCCTCCTCCTCCTCCTCATCATCATCATCACCATCATTGTTCAGCATTATTGAAATCATCATTGTCATCATCATCATCATCATCATCATCATCATAGTCATCATCCTCATTATCATCATTGTCATCATCCTCATCCTCATTGTCATCATCCTCATCATCATCATCACCATCATTGTTCATCATCATCGTCATCATCCTCATCATCATCATCATCGTCATCATCATCATCCTCCTCATCATCATCATTGTTCATCATCGTCGTCGTGGTCATCATCATCATTCCGTTGCAAATGCTTGGAATTAAAATCAAATCAAAGTTTCAACTAAACCTATCATCATCATCATCATCATTGTTCCTCATCATCGTCGTCCTCTTCCTCCTCCTCATCATCATTGCCATCATTTTTCATCATCATTGTCGTTGCCATCATCATCATCATCATCATCATCATCCTCATCATCATCATCATCATAGTCATCATTCTCATCATCAGCACTGTCATCCTCCTCCTCCTCATCATCATTGTCATGGTCATCATCATCGTTCCATTGAAAATGCTTGAAAATAAAATCAAAGAAAAGTTTCAACTAAAGCTATCATCATCATCATCATCATCATCGTTGTCATCATCATCATCCTCATCATCATAATCATCATCATCACCATCATTGTTCATCATCATTGACATCATCATGATCATCATCAGCAGCATCCTCATCCCCATCATCATCATTGTCATCATCATCAACATCATTGTTGATCGTCATCGTCATCGTCATCATAGTCATCATCATTGTCATCCTCCTCCTCCTCATCATCATCATCATGGCCATCATCATCATTCTATTGAAAATGTTTGAAAATAAAATCAAAGCAAAGTTTCAACTAAACCTATCATCATCATCATTGTCGTCATCATAATCATCCTCATCATCATCTTTATCATCATCATCACCATCATTGTTCATCATCATTGTCATCGCCGTCATCATCATCATCATAGTCATCATCCTCATCATCATCATCACCATCATCACCATCATAGTCATCATCATAGTCATCCTCATCCTCATCATCACAATCATCATCATAATCATCATCATCATAGTCATACTATTTGTGATCATCATCATCATCGTCATCCTCATCATCATTGTCATCATCAAAGTCATCATCATCATCATCGTCATCATCATCATCATCATCCTCATCATTGTAATCATCATCATCATTATCATAATCATCGTCATCATAGTCATAGTCATCATGATCATCCTCCTCCTCCTCTTCATCATCACCATCATTGTTCATCATCATCATCATCATCATCATCCTCATCTTCATCATAGTCATCATCGTCATCATCATCATTGTCATCATCCTCCTCCTCCTCATCATCACTGTCATTGTTCATCATCATCGTCATGGTCATCATCATCATTCCATTGCAAATGCTTGGAAATAAAATCAAAGCAAAGTTTCAACTAAACATATGCATGCACGCGTGTTTAACGTATACGCACTAAGAAGCGTGATCGCACTTCTAGTGCATGCGTGTTATGTTTTAAACTACACGCACATGTGATTTAAATTTAGAATTTTAGCGAGCACCTTTTTTCCAACCTACGTGGTGGATGACTTGGATGCTTTGGTTTTAGGTTCGGGTTGCCAAACCAAGGTTTAATTTTAAATGGACTAACGTCAATCTAACACGAAAGGTAGGCTATTTGCTTCGGCTATAACCTTTGATTGGCTCACCTATTTAGAAAATGGAAAAGAACTTGCACAAGAAGACACAAAGACCTAAATCCCAAAAAAAAATTATCGTTCATTGACTATGTAAAGACCAAGATATCGTGGACCAACGCTCGACCTTGTCATTTTAGGGCGTCACTAACTTCCTTAATTTAAGAAAAAAAGATATAACATAAATAAATATGAAAAAATAACATTGCACTAGACACGCCTGTTATCTACAACTCTATATAATTTTTTTCACAAAATTCCACCATTTGTATACCAAACGAGTGGACCAACACAAACATATTCAATATTTTTTGGAAAAAAAATAACATACCAACCTTAGAAGAACCTCGTTCGTTTTTTGGGATTTATACTTAGTTTCCATAAATAAAAGTTATATATTTCGAAAGATAATCTGATTGTCCATGTTTCATATTCTTACCCTATATTCCAAAAAGTTGTGTAGGTACCTCTAATATTGTTTTTTGACGTTCATATTTCTATTTTTCCAGAAGTCCATTACAACGAAAGCGTCATAAGTGACTAGCATTAGCTTGCACCAGCCCATAAAAAATTAAAGCTTGACTAAATGATTTAGTAGTTAACCATTTAACTAAGTTCATTTAAATCTTAATCAAGATGCATTTAAGCATAAGAAAGTAAAGCTTGGCTAATTGTTATAGTAGTAGTTAACTATTTAACTAAGCCCATTTAAATCTTAATCAAGATGCATTTAAACATAAAACAATATGACAATCATGAAATGAATCATGGCTATACACTTGTTGAACTCAAGTTAAACTTATTAATCTCGTCAATAAAACCCAAAATATAATATATCAATGCTTATCAAAATAATTAAAAATATAAAAAATATATAAATAAATAACATTTAATTTAATTATACATTGCCAATCTATAATACCTTTGACCTACATAAAAATACAACTACATTACCTAACTTTTTGATTTTGCCAACAAAATAAATAACATTTAATTAAATGCATTGCCTCTCTAAAATACCTCTGACCTACTTAAAAATAATATATAATTTAAAATAGCTTTGTAACACAACTAAAACATAATATATTGCAGGTTTAAATATCCACACAACATTAAAACTACTAAACGCTCAGAGCTCGTCAAAGAAATAACCAATACGAAAACCAACTTTCCCTACTTTTAATCTCTTATAGGCCCAACGAGCAATGCCAAGAAGGATTAAACTAACATCAAGACTGGATCATACAACTAGAATTAATTCCATTATGAAACCAGATGAGAGGAGTACAGCTCATTGCATTTGACTTCACATATAAATATGGAAACTCACGCAAAGATCGGTTTGGATTTGTGTATGGAGCACGCTACTGTTCTGTAATTTATTCAAGATGTACTGCTACAGTCTCTCGGCAACTAGATGGGGGCTTACGTTCATCTTCGATCAAATTCATTAAACTATAAATTCTTTGATTTCGATTAATGTGTTCTTGACACTGTAATTCTGATCATTTAAATAGCCTTACAATCATGAAAAATAATTGAGAGTTTTGAGTTGAACTTGTAATTTCGGGATTATTTTCATTTACTCACTGGGATTTGAATACGGAGCGGTTAAGTAAATGTTCAACCCAGGATTCATTTTTTTATATAGAACTTTAATAACACAAAATATATATATATATATCCTGTAGAGCATGTGATCACCATCATAGATATCTTTATTTGTTTTATATAGATAAGTTTAAGAAGATTAATATGCGCATCCTTTGGTTTGAGACCGACAGAAGAAGTTGGTGGTGCATGTGCTTATAGATTAAGATGCAAGGTCATTTTTATTGTTATTGAAAATTAATTTTTATAAATTTTGTAGTTTAATATAAAAATAATGTATTATATAATTATTATCATTATTCTCCCGGATACGGGTAATCACGTGTCTCAAAGGAGTAGGATTTACCGTAATTAGGTTCTTAATGATACATGATATCTTCCACCGCGATCTGCGCGGGTTCTTCAGGTTAATGATGGGAGGTGACTTCCCCTCCGTCACCTGGTACTATGCTCCTCCATGCAAAGTTATGGAGATCTTAACTGTGCCTCAAGATTCTTGTATCCCATTTATGAGTATCTTGTTCATCACCTCTTACCTAATTTTCTCTCCCATGTGCAATCTAGTGAAGGTCGAACATTTTGCAGAGCCTATGGCGATTGAGGAGTGAGCCAGCTTCTAGTCTCCTGCACCTACCCTCTCTGTAAACCTTCAGATTCTTTACTACTTTGTGCCTCCAGCTCATCTGAAGATGTGTCACAGATTACATGCTACGCCAAGGCGGGGACGTGGTGGCCACAGAAATGCCAATGAGCATGCTAGAAGTCTCACGCCTCAAGCCAATGCGGAAGGCTACAACATTGAAATCCTAGATTATCTCCGTCAGCTCAAGGATGACTGGGATGACGAGCTCATGGGTTCACATTTTGCGAAGAATCGGATGGACCTCTATAGGTGCAATTTTTGGGTGGTCAAAAACCTTCTGGCTCGACTTATCCTCCGTCTCAGAGGCTCCCATAATGATCCCACAATCCCTCTTCGAATCCTTCTACAACTCCCATGGACATAGAACAAATTTCTCCTCCTCCTCGAACCATAGCAAGCACAATGCTAGTTAAAGAAGCCATCAACATTGCGATAGAGTATAGGAAAACATAACCACTCCTCGTTAAGTGACATCCCTCCATCAACGAGGAGGATACTAGCAGTGAAGAGGACACTAATAGCGACGCTAAGAGTCCCAAAAAAGACGGTGGCCAAACATCTTCCAAACCACCGGCTAGGCTCAACAACTAGATGACCAAATTCACATCTCAGATTCGGATTTGGGGTTCCTATCGACAAGGAGATTCCCTCCAAGCCGTAAGTCTAGGTTCCATGCTTATGGTGTCTTTTCTTTTTGTTATGGTCATGTTGGGTTAGACTTACATGTTTATCACAACAATTATATTGAGGTTTTTTGCTTTAACACTATTAATTTTGCTATCACTATGATATGCTTTCTCTTCTACAAGGAGGATCAATTTGACTGTAATATCCTGAATTCCCCTAAGGCGTATGTCTTAACTCTCAGTCTACTTCATTCTATTCAGAGAATTACCATTATGATTTGTATTTTTTACTGTATTATTATTTTCATTCAATATATAATATGAAATTACAAAAAAAATTATTATAATTATTAAAAAATAATAATAAAATTGTAGTGATAAGAATAAATAGAAATTATAATAACAAAAATACATGATTTATTTATCTTGGGAAATTAAATGTGGCAAAATTTAACCAGAATATAAAGAACTACACAATTTTCCTTAATTAAATAAGATTAAAAGGTAGAGATTATTAATTTCGTATGCATATGAGAAACGATTGAATTATAGAAACTGATACGAGTAGATTATTATAGTATTTGATGTATTCTCCCCCGTAGTCCATTTCTGTGATTGATGGCGAGCACCAGAATCCATCTGCAATTTCTGGATTTTGTTTTTGTTTTGGCATCTGGATTTTCCCTTCTACAATTTTCACTTCTAATAATGCAGCAATTATGAACTGATCTCTAGCTTAGATCTAGCAAAGCACATTATCTCTTTATCTACAATCTGAAATAGATATTGCAAACCCTTTTTTGGAGTGCAATTGTTGAAGTAGGGTTTGCACCTCGAAATATTTGATCCCTCTCGGCGCATGATAGAGCCGGGTAAAGCTGGATCTAAGCTGGTTAATTTCATGGTAAGATATGATACTATATGGTTTATGAGAGTTCCTACAAAACATTTTTTATTCTCTATTTTCTCTCTCTCTCTACTATTTATGGTGGTTTATGTGCTATGAAACATGAATTAGCTAAAACCATTCTTATCATTTTTTTATGTCTTTCGTATTAACTATTGTTAGCTACATTTTTTTTCATTTTCAATAACATTTTAAGAATTTTAATTGTATTTGTCATAGTAAATATCCTATTTTCTCTATTTAACATCCTTCTTCGTACCATCTTAATGGCATCCTGCGTTTATTATTAGCATCTAACTACTACCTCTTTATTGTCCCTATGTTTACCATTGGTTCTCCATTAGCATCATATCATCTTCAGGGTTCTTTGTGTACTATTAATGTCATTTATCAATAAATATTAATCAATTATTGTAGTATTTAATCAATATTGATATGTAACATATATCGATATATAACTTACGAAACAATAATGACATATATCGATATATAACTTAGGAAACAATAATGAGTATATACACAAATATTTAAAATATACAGTAAGATAGGCTATGTTTATAAACACATAATTTACCACCATTCATGTGGATATGAATAAGATATTTAAAGCAAATAAATCAGTGTAAGCTGAGTCTATCTCTAAAAATCTAAAGGATATGGTAAGAAAACACACACAAAAAACAATATTACAAGTACATAACAATATTACAAGTACATAACATATAATACCTTCTTAAAAACACATAAATATAATATAATATAATTTTGGGATGAAGATTCTTAAAGGGATATATATGTAACACCTCACTTATAAGACCTTGACCATGGACAGATATTGGGTAACTATGGCACATGCAATGTAATTATAATCACTCATTATTGGTGGATCTTGTATGACGCTCACTCAAATGGTAATTCTGACATGGTGTTATATCAATGAACATTTGTTATATTAATATTTAGATATTATATTTTATATATATATATATATATATATATTTATTGTGTGCGTCTGCATGTGTGTCAAGATTTTGATGGCATGATTGAATGATTATTTTTTCTTTTGTAAGTTCAAAAGAAATCTATTAAGGAAAAATAATAGTATAGATAATAGTACAGATCGATGTGTTTCTGGAACACAAAACCAAAACCAGAGAAAGTCGGCTGAGAGTGCAAAAATGAGCCTCCCTTCTATGGGGAAAACAGATCTTACAAAGCATAATTAACTTTAGGCTAAAAGTCTTGAAAACTTGAGCTAACTTAGACTAGATAGCTCGAAAGAAAACCTGAGCCAAAGAATCCCGTAAACCTAAGAAGCATGAAGACTGAAAACCTGGCATTACAGCTGTGTGTAAGGGACCTCTATGATTGGGCAGCAATAAGCAGTGCTCCACTGCAGACCATGATCCTTGTTGATTTTCGCCTTCTTTCCTGGTTCATTGGCATTGCTCGTGGAACCACAATTATTGGTGTTTCCCAAGTTGTCTCTGTTGGCAGTGGAGGGTTGCTTCACAAATAGAAGTGAGGATTTCTTGGCCGTCTTTCCCTTTTTCCAAATAAACTGGCGCTGAGGCGGTGGGGGAGAAATGAGGGTGGGAGGAGCGGCGGAGGGCGAAGGAGAAGGGGGAGGAGGAGGTAGAGGCATGGGTTCAGGATTTCCCGAGTTGACTAGATGCGCAACTGGGGCTGTCGGATTGTTGATAGAGTAGAGTATGAGCCTGGTTATCAAATTTTTAAAAATCCAATAACTGCCCCTGTGGGCTGGGGTGAGAGTAGCTGCTGTGAGGGAGCATGAAACTTCATCCTCCTAGTCATCAACCAAGGTTATCAACTCTTTCAAAACCTCTGTGTCATAGCCCTGATTGCTAGCTTGCGGGTGAAAGGGTGGCGTTCTGGGGTTTCCAACCCTTTCGCGTCCTCTCCCACCCCTGGGTGGACTACGTTAACAAGGCGACATGGTTGGTTCTATGAGTGAAGGATTGTAATGACGCAGTCATGGAACTTGTATGGCGGGAGCTTGGATTCCGGAATAACTCAGGTGCAGAGCAAGCTAAGCAGGTGTGGAGGTGACAAAATGAGAATTCGGGAGAGAGTGAAGAGCCTGGAAGAAGGCATGTTTCACTGCGTCTGAGGAGC
The DNA here is from genome assembly GCA_001517045.1 of Pseudotsuga menziesii. NCBI lineage: Eukaryota > Viridiplantae > Streptophyta > Pinopsida > Pinales > Pinaceae > Pseudotsuga > Pseudotsuga menziesii. The sequence goes on along the minus strand of LPNX010872571.1, from coordinate 362,863 downwards.
GTAATGGTTAACCATTAAAGATCTGTACTGGACCTGCAAAACCTTAATTGTCGAGAGGACTGGAGCAGCTTGGAGGATTGAGCCCGTCGTCGTCTGTCCTACGGCTTGCATCATCCCTAGAGACATCATCATTCCGTCTGTTGTCAAGTTGTGGGATTTTTGCATGGTTGTTCCGTGTTGAATGGGGCCACCTATCCTCATCGTCATTGCCAGCGGGAGCGGTGATGAGATTGATCACATGTTGGGGCATGTCATCAGTATTGCGACCTGGGTGTGCATGCCTGTCACCTGCATCCGGGGAATGGTCTTTGGCTGCCATTTGGATGCATTCTTCCTTGAAGGTAGTGTCAGGAATCTCATTTAGGGTGTAAATATGTATGAAGGAGGAGGAGAGAACACCTCTATTAACGATTTTATCTGCAAGGGAGTTGGCTCACGTCGGACGTGATGAAAGGTGATTTCCCTCGGCTCTGAGAGAAGATCCACGAGTTGTTGTAGATCGTGGTCCAACCTCCAAGAAAAAGAAACTTTGCTGCTACTAGAACCATATTGAAGTTTACAGGCCATGTTCATAATAAGTTCAAAGTACCCTTCTATGATGAGAGGGAAGGAACCTTGATTTTGGGCTATGATGATGCCTTAAAACAACCCCGTAACTTCTGTCACGTTGTTTCTTTCCATCCCCAGTTTGCCAAAGTAGATGTTCAGGATTTGTCCTTTGTCGGCTCTGAAAATCCCTCCAAATCCTGCCATTCCAGGATTTCCTTTTGAAGCCCCATCAAAGTTGAGTTTGAAGAAGCCTTGAGGTGGGGGATACCAGAAGTTGGGAGAGCAGGGACAAGGATGAGATGACCTCGAAATGTCGAGTTGGGTAATGGAGTGGATAAGCCAGTTACTTAGGAGATCTTTTTCCTAGGGGTTGTCTTGTAGATCTCTATCCGACCAGTTGGAAAGAATCGTGGTCTCCTTGAGATTTAGCCTTATGTGATTCCACACCGTCTCGATGGAGTTTACTTTTCTCTCAAATATTCTGCTATTGTGTTCCTTCAAGATGTTCCAAATGAGAAAGTTGGGGATGAGCTGCCAGAGTCTGTTGAGAATGGGCATTTCATAAGGATGAGCGTGCTAGTTCTTAATGGTGTTTGCAAAATTGCCCTGATGTTTGTCAGTTCTTTTGCAAAGAGAGGCTATTCTAATCCATAATTGATTGGTGAGAGAGCATTGATCAAGGAGATGTTCCATGGTCTCCTCGTGCTCCTTACAAAGCATACATTAAGAAGGCCTAGTGAAACCTCTTTTGACAAGGTTATCCCAAGTGAGGATTATGTTAGTATTATTAATCCTCCCTTGTCCAATTTGGTCATATGTCTAAATCAGGAGTCATGTCTAAATCGAGAGTCCATCCATCCTATTTTTAGTCACTAGCACCGTTGGGTCCACTTGGCCTAATTGGGGCATGTGTTCCAGTTACTAAAGTGTGGGGAACACTAATTAAGGCCTACTTCCACTAATTGAACTTGCACGCATCAGTTTAGGAGCCTCCTGGATCAATTCCTACAATTTAGGAGCCACTAGGAGTGTCGATACAAACATTCATCAGTTGAGTTCAGTTAGTGACTAGTCAAGCTGAGTTAAGAGTCAGTTACTTTCAGTTCTAGTCCTCTACATCTAGTTAGCACTAGGTTTGCATGGATGCATGTAGGAGAGGCACATTTATCACCTACCATATTCAGTTAGCCTCATTCAACACTAAAGTAGACACTTGAGTTGTGTTTTAGAACTCCATTGAACTCCGGTAATGGTTTAGACAAGGTCAGTTAACTATTAAGTCCTCCGACAATGATTTAGACAATGTCTTAGTTACCTATAGTCAAGTAGAGTCTAATCAATTCGAATTTCCTCATGTGGATTTGAATTGCATGTGGCTATTTAAGCCATTGTACTTCATTGTAATTATTATCTAATTACTCTTTGATTAATGAAAAGCATTCACAGCTGCAATCCATTTTTACACTGTTTCATTCTTCAATAACTAAGTAAATTGTGTGATCTATCTTGTGAGTTGTGTGTTTGTCCATAGATATATGTGCTCAATTTAATATGTTATTAGAGCCTTGGTGGACAAGGCACTTCTCCTCCTCAAATCTCCAGCTAGATCATTTTTTTTTAGCAATTTTCTCCTTCCTACTCTGTACCAAAAGCCGAAGGTTTACCACTTAATACCCCAAGCACAGGAATTGTTGATCAACCTTGCTTGATCAATTAAGCTGGGTGTGATGAAAACCTAAAATGTGCAGGTAGTCAACCTTACTTTGTGTTTTGTGTATTTATAGGTACAACTTCGAATGGCTTCATCAATTCTGGATTCATTAGTTCCTCTTCTCACCCTATTCACAAACTATTCAGAATGGAAGATGAAGATGATTGCATCTCTAAAGAGACAAGATCTCTATGAGGTGTCTATTGGACTTGGTGAAGAGTACTTTGAGAGAGAGGATGGCTGGATAAATGAATGTGATGCAGCTTATGGAACAATGTGTATGGCCCTTTCTCCTAGCATGCGCTAACTCAAAAGATCTGTTGAAAACCCAAAGGATCTCTGGAAAATATTGGACAGAACCTTTGGAATGATTGATGAGGATCATAATAGAAATTTGGAGAGAATATTCAGTACCACAAGAATTCTAAATCCAAAATTCTCGGCCTCCACTCTCTCTGATGAAGTTGTTCAAAATGAAGAAGAAGCAGAATCTTCTACATAGTCAATTTGAATTGAAGACAGTATCCTTGCAGTGACTCCTTCTCCTGATGCTCCGGAAGTTCATGAGATATATGATATCTGATATTCTCATATGGATGAAATAGAATAAGGCATTCAAATCTCTGATATTGAAGAAAAACACCGCTGCACTTCCATGCAAACATTCAACGGTGATTTTACTTTGAATTATGTGCAAAATTTGCTAGTAATTGCTTCCAAAAGTGAAGAGAAATTTGATTTTTCTCCCTCTAATGTTGCTACTGGTGTGAAAATATGTAATACCTTGGATATTTTGGAAGAAATATTAGATTACCAGAGTGATCCATTTGCTTCCCATGATCTAGATCTTCTAGCAAATTCCTGCAGGATTGCATGCACCAAAATTCATAATTTTGAAGAAGAAGAAAACTGTGCATCTACCGTCTTGGTGGACCATCCTATTGGATCTTATATGAACCTTATTGGATATGATATGATATTATTTATATCTTATATGATATTTCTTGGTTCAGAATTTCAGTTTCATAAGCTTTCAGTACCGCTTGTAGCTGTTCTCATCAATTTTGAGAAGAAACAAGTACCGCAAGTCTCCTACAAAACTGCTGCTGGGGATTTTATTTCATTTCACAATTTTGGATCTGTTGTGAACCTATTTAGATCTAATTTAATTTCTGATATCATATTATTTGGTTCAAATTTTAAAATTCAAGAGCTTTCAATCGTGCTTGTAGCTTCTCTCACCAATTCCGGTGTGAAAAATTAAGTACCGCAATTTCTCTTCAAAACTGATGCTGGGGATTTCGTGTTAGTTTCCTCTTATGAGGTTGATGATATTTTATTATGTGTTTCATTATATATTTAAGAATATATATCATACTATTTAGCTCAATCATTCGCTCTCAATAGTCCCATTTCTTCTCTACAATTGATCACATGCTCATCTCCTCACAGAACTAATAAAGAGGAAGACATTCTGCATCTTCCTGAACACTTGCTCCTAACACTTGGGGCTGATTTTACACTCATGATTTTATGTTAATGGCTGCAACATATCAGTTTCTTGAGTTTCCTCACATATTCTAAATCCTCAAGAACCTTTTCTCACTTATCAGTTGACTTTAGTTTCTCTACATGGGTCCAGTCTTCATCCGACAACTGTCTATATTTCTGATTTAGTTGAGCATGTCATTCTTCTTCCAAAGAGGATGATTCCTCCAAACATAACGATGGATAGGTTCACATGCCAGGCCCTAGGATACCTGTGCAAAGAAGAACCAGATTGATCCTGATTCTACCAACTTAATTAGAGGGGGGGATTTTTTCCCATGTGGTTTTTTCCGCAGCTCCTTGTATTGAACAATTACTTTACTTTACTTGATGTAATGGGTGACCTATGGTATTATTTACTAGGGCCCATAGATTGTCCAAGTTAGCATTCAAGGGGGGTGTTAGGATTATTAATCCTCCCTTGTCCAATTTGGTCATATGTCTAAATCAGAAGTCATGTCTAAATCGGGAGTCCATCCAGCCTATTTTTAGTCACTAGCACCATTGGGTCCACTTGGCCTAATTGGGGCACATGTTCTAGTTACTAAAGTGTGGGGAACACTAATTGAGGGATACTTCCACTGATTGAACTTACATGCATCAGTTTAGGAGCCTCGTAGATCAATTCCTACAATTTAGGAGCCACTGGGAGTGCTGATACTAACCTTCATCAGTTGAGTTTAGTTAGTGACTAGTCAAGCTGAGTTGGGAGTGAGTTACATTCAGTTCTAGTCCTCTACATTCAGCAAGCACTAGGTTTGCATGGCTGGATCCAGGAGAGGTGGATTTCTCACCTACCATAGTTAGTTAGCCTCAGTGAACACTGAAGTAGACACTTGAGTTGTGTTCTAAAACTCCGTTGAACTCCGGTAATGGTTTAGACAAGGTCGGTTAACTATTAAGTCCTCCGACAGTGATTTAGACAAAGTCTTAGTTACCTAGAGTCAAGTAGAGTCTAATCAATTCAAATTTCCTCCTGTGGATTCGAATTGCATGTGACTATTTAAGCCATTGTACGTCATTGTAATTATGATCTAATTACTCTTTGATTAATGAAAAGCATTCACAATTGCAAGCCATTTTTGCACTGTTTCATTCTTTAATAACTGAGTAAATTGTGTAATATATCTTGTGAGTTGTGTGTTTGTCCACATATCTATGTGCTCAATTTAATAGATTCATCTGTGAAGTACCTACCACAAAAAATTGGTAACTTTGGGCCAAGTTTTGAGTTTCCAGATCTTGGACCAGGCGGAGTCGTGTTGATCTTGCAAGCTAATGGTGATGTGATAAGCTTCTTTGATGGTGAACCTGCCACGAGGTTTGTGACCCCATTGGAGTATTTCTGGTCCATGTCTAATGTAGATACATCGTTGTTGAATGTGATACCAGAGGGCCTCTGAAAATGCCTACTGATGGAGTTGATGCCAATGTTCATGGTTGATCCATACCCAGAAATGCCGATGAGTATTGGCAGTCTAGAAGGTATTTATTTTTTCATGTTGAGGGAGCATGAAGCAGTCATGTATCCTGTGCTGGTGGACCGAATATTCCAAGGGAGGAAGCTGGTTCCATGAGTCAGTCCAGAAGTTGGTAATAGATTGGTCGTTTATTTCCCAGAAGCTATGATTATGAATTATTGGCCTTCGATAATTGGCAGCGTTTTGGATGAGGGATCCATTGATATCTACCGAATATAGGATTAGGTGGTGGGAGGGATAGACTATTGCGTACTTCTTGTTCCAAAGTTGATCCCATAAGATGTTGTTTTTAGTAACCCAGTTCCATAATATTTTGGCGTTGAGGACTTCATTGTTGATCGTTGGGTCGCTCAGACCCAGGCCTCCCTTAGCTTTAATTTTGCATACATTATCCCATTTAACGAGCGGCCAATGATGTCCTTTCTTTTTCCCTTTCCAAAGAAAGGTTCTCTAGAGGGAGAGGATGGCTTTGAGGACCCATTTGGGGGTTGCCAAGACAGAAAAGAGACATAACAACATGGCTTGGAGAACATATTTGATAAGAACCAGGCGGTTGGCTAGGTTGAGAGAGCGAAGGTTCCAATGCGAAAGGTGAAGCTCCAACTTGGCGAGGAGATCCTTCCAAGAAGAGTGTTTGAGGGTCGAATCAGTGAGTGGGGCTCCAAGCTATTTAGAGGGGAGTTTGGTCGCTTTGAAACCCAGAATTCTAGTGACATTTCTGAGTGGCTAGGGGAGTTGAAGAAGAAGATCTTGGATTTCTGGAGGTTGACCGTCATCCCAGAAGCTTTGGAGAAGGTAGAGAGGATGCAGCTGAGGGGACAGGATTCCTTGATGGAGTGATGCCCCATGAGAAGGTTGTCATACACGAATTGCTGATGAGTTAGGGGGGAGTGGTTATGAAGAGAAAGACCTTTCAGAGAGCCCCTGGCTTTGGCATCATTGAGCATAAGCCCTAGTCCTTCTGACATCAGGATGAAGATGAATGGAGAGAGTGGGTCACCTTGACAAATCCCTTGGGAGGGGTTGAAAGGCTTGGGGGAAATCCATTAATGAGGATATACAAAAAGGTAGTGGTGATGAGGCTGAGAATCCATTTTTTCCAGGAATGAGCAAAACCAAAGGTTAGCAATACTTTTTCAATGAATCTCTAGTTTAGTTTATCAAAAGATTTGGAAAGATCAAGTTTGAGCATCATGCTAGGATTTTTGGTTAACTTGAGGGAATGGATGACTTCATGGGCCGGAATAATACCATCAAGGATTTGGCACCCTTCAACATAGCCAGTTTGTTCCAGGGAAATGAGTGAGGTGAGGAGGGGTTTGAGGCGATTGGCTATGACCTTGGTGATGATTTTATAGAGGATGTTGCAGAAGGAAATTGGCCTGAACTTGTCAGGAGTGGAGACATTGGCTTCTTTGGGGATGAGGGTGAGGAAGGTGGCATTGAGAGAATGGAGGATCTTTTGGTTCTGACAGGACTCTTCAACCATCTCCCATATCTCGTGTTTAAGCAAGTCCCAGCAAGCATGAAATAAATTTACAGTAAAACCGTTTGGACCTGGGGCTTTGTCCTCCTTCATCTAATTGGTGGTTGTTTCCACTTCTTGTAAGGTGATGGATCTCATCAACATGACATTTTGATCATCTGTAACTAGCGAGGGAATGTGAGAGATTACTTGTTGTTGAGTAGCATCTTGATTAATTGTATTGAGAGGTTATAATGTTATATGAATAATGTGAATTTATATAAGTTTGATTTAATGCTTTTCAAGGAGTTCATTTTTTTAATTTCTATTTAATTTTGATTAAACAATTAGTAATAATTGGATGCTAGTGTCGCCATGCACCACATGAATAAGTTTGGCTCATTAAGGCCTTCTACAATAAGACCTTCAATGCCACTATACCTTCTTGAGGGATCATGATCATGAAGGAGCTCATAGCATCTTTCCACATGGGTTAGAATAAGAGTATGTCACAAAATCAGACCTTCACTAACCACCCTTCATATTGATGTATATAGATCATGATAGTAAGAATGATGTCTTTATTGATATGCATGTGTTCTTGAGTTCTTTAGGTTCTCATTTGATTTAAGTCTTGTGTCTTTAGTTTTGTTCTTTTTTTGAAGTAATTTGACCTACCTATGTAGGCATTACTAAGTGCATTTTTTGGAAACATTAAGTAAAATTGCATGCCAAGTGTCATCGTCTTCATCGTCATAATAATAATAATGATGGTGATGATAAATTGATAAAAGGGTTAATTAAATTAAATTAAATAGATCATTTGATATGTGTCACCCACTTGGAATGAGGAATGAACACACACACACACACACACACACACACACACACTCTTAATGTTTGGAGAGGGAACATATTGGGGGATAAATCTTGGGGTAGATTATGCAGGTTTTATGGTTATTGTAGGGGTCTCTCTAAAATATTGTGGGGTTTCATTGTTTGGAGTTTGTATTCTCTCTACTTGATTTAGCATTACTTTGTATGTTTGTATATGCATCATATATGATTGTTTAGATTAGTGAAAGGTTGGAGGTTTTGGGTGTAGTGTCCTCAATCGTTCAAGTTGGGGAGTTGGGTTGGGAGGAGAATCCTCTTATTTCCCATAGTTTCCCATGCTTAGATGGACCTCTTATTATAGATGGAACCTTAGCTAATTATAATTATTTCCCATATCTTACGACTACTAATTCAATTAATATTTTGATATCCTACACTCGAAAAATTCTTGTTGAATTATTATGAAATAATTATTTTAACTTGTGCAAGAATGTTTCCACAGTGTGTTCAATCATTGTATGCAAGCTTATGGATTTGCAATGTGTAGAAATTTAGAAGTGACCGATGCATTTCGAGTGGATTCTCCACTCATCATCAGGATCATTCAAATCTATGGAACAATAGATAAGAAGAGGGAAGTAGAGTATATATAGAAAATTAAAACCTAGACATTAATTATAAAAACTAGTCGTTAATTATAAAAGTTATAGATAAAAATGTTTGGGGATACAATTTAGAAAAATAAAGTTGAAAAATTAAATAATATAATAAAACAAATATATTATTTTATCAAAACAAAGATTTTATTTTGTTTTTAGTTTTAATTTTTTATTTTTTAAACATAGGTGGAGAAAAGTTGTAGGTTAAAAAGAATAAAATAAATAAAAAATGATGGAAAAAGTTATTCAATTGTATATTAAATTAGATATAGTTGTTGAAAAGTCTCAAATGAGTAAAAATGGAGGTTAATTGGATAATTAATAAGTAATTGTTTTAGTTTAAAATATAGTTAGAAATAAATAAAATTATATTATTTTTCGAGTGGAGTAAAAAGAGGGAATTAAGAGTTACACTTAATTAAAGAAATCTAAAAAATCTAAAAAATGGGGGGATTAATTGAGAAAGGGTAGAAAGGTAAGATATAAATAAATTAATTAAAATAAGAATAATTAAAATAAAAATAAAAATAATAAAAACCTGGGGTGAAAAAGTAAGAAAGAAAGAGTAGTGAATAAATTAGTAAGGTATCAATGGTGAGTAAGTTGATGGATGAGAGGTCTCCAAGACTGACTGAGTTTATAACCATCTTCTCGATTAAAGTTGTTAGGATGTTTTTCATTTTAAATAGCTTCTCTAATGAGTATTGGTGAATAATGAGAAGTGGAGACAAGGATTTTAGTTTGATTGAAGAAAATGTGATGTTTATACTTGAAACAGCCTTCATATACTGTAGATTTTCTAACTTGATTATGATTGGTATCAATGACATGTTCTTTGAGACAGGGTTGAATGGATCTACCTGTTTATCCAATGTAGGTTTTCCCACATGAACAGGGAATTTAGTAGAGGGGTTGGATTTATCTTTAGCGCTCCTAAATAATCGCTTAAGGGTATCATGGGGTTTAAATATGGTTTTGATGTTCTTCTTAGTTAATTTTTTTGAAATTTAATTTTTAATGCCATGAGTATAAGGAAAAGAGAGAATTGGAAGGGGTGGTTGGGAGGGTTTGGGGGGTTTATGCTTGGGATGCAGGACTTGTTGAAAAGTTTTGTTAATGAGATATCTAGAGTACCCATTGGTCATGATGGATTTAGTAAGGTGTGCTCTTTATTTATTAAGATGTTGAGGGTGAGAGATTTCAACTGCTCTAGTGATCAAAGTTTTAAGGACAACATATTTTTGAGAACAATGGTGATGGGAGTGGGCGTGGAGTTAGTGATCCGTGTGGGTCCTTTTTTGATACACTTAATAAGAGAGAGAGATATCCACCTTGTTGTCAGGTGACCAAGACATCAAGAAAGGGAATGGATTCATCTTGTTTGATTTCCATGGTAAATTTAAAATAATAAAAATATTATTTTTTAATAAAAGAATTTATTTATTTTATTATATGATTTAATTTGTCAACCTTATTTTTCTCAATTGTATCCTCAAACTTTTTTATCTATAATTTGTATAACTAATGCCTAGTTTTTATAATTAACAACTCGTTCTTAATTTTCTATATATCATGTATTACCCTCTTCTTTTCTATTGTGTCATAGCTTTGAAATATCCTGATGATGGGTGGAGAGTCCAACCGAAATGCATCAATCACTTCCAAAATTTCTACATAATGAAAATCCATAAGCTTGTACATAATAATTATTTTAAATTTTAAATTTAAATTTTATTTTAGATTTATGTGTTAAAATTTTTATTTTATGTTAGACTTCTATGTTAATTTAGATTTTATTTTAGATACTAAGAAAGATTAGAATGGTGATGGAAAATAAGTTGGTGATCATCGTGGGTATGTTGACGAATTTCTAAGTTAGTTCATGAGCCAAAGCATTGCGTTTAGCTTCAAAATCCATTTGGGATTTGGCCATATGACCCAACCATCCTTCAACATGGTCCATTCTAGATACTCGGTTGATTATCATGAGTATTTTCCAATAGATAACCCTCAAGATAGTCTCTGAGATCTTGTTCTAGCAATGTCTTGGTGTACCAGAGGAGGGTCGAGATTTTTTTTGTATCTCATCTTCTTGTTGCAAGTAAGACCAAAATATTTAACAAAATGACCCATATCCTCATGAAGTTGATCCAAATAAAGGTGCTATGAACTGCCATGAATGCAAGCCTCCATTTCTTGAATGTGAAGCCACACAAGAGAAGGGACCATACCTAAGAAGCATGCCCAAACATTCTCTTAATCTTGTCAAATTTGAGGCATATGAGAATGGTGAGGGCTAGTCGTTACCTTCTTTATTTTATTTGTTCGAATCATAAAGATAGTGTTGGGAGATACCCATATAAAAGAAGATTTGCATAGAGATGGATAAATTCCTTATAGTTGTTGATTGCTTTCAAACTTAGTGGAGAGCCAACAAACACGGAGGTGAATATTGTTGAGCTTGGAACTATAAGGGTATACGATCCATAATTGAAAACTATCACTCGGTTGAGGCTGGTATGTGGGGGAGACAACACCACGACCCATAATTGTATAATTAATGGAAAATGAGTTCAATGATGAGTCGAAATGGGTGTCATGTGGGCACCCTTTTGATTCATTTCGAGTGTATTCTATGGTCATGTAAGTGGGGATGGGGATATCATGCTTACCAACTTAATCAAAAATATACTTGATTCCTTTTAAAAACATAAAATAAAACATTATCAATTTTCAAATTTGAATGTTTTCAACGTTTTTCATTTCCTAATTTTTGAAAACAATAGTTAAAAATTAACATTTCAAAATTTCTATTAAAGGTGTTAAAATTAAGAGTTACATAATTAAATATATAATTTTTTATACTTGAAAATTATCTTAAATATGTTTTTGTGACGTCTTATCCCACAAACAAGAAGGTATCATAAATAAATATGATGTTTATTTAAGTTATTTCATTAAAATTCATTATTATTATTATTTGTAAAGAAGAAGTATAGTGACCTACCCCTTGATGCATGTTTCAGAGGCACTTTCCCTACAAGTAATTCACGCTACTAATGGGTATATCTCTTTAATTGTTCCTAGTTTCCATCCTTCTATGACTTTGGAGGAGTTTTCTCACAACACATATCTCCAAAGTCCTAAGCCCTATACTATTACGTGAGTTTCTTACTAAAAAGAAAAACCTCCCAGTCTTCCAATTGCTTCATCTTTCTTATTCAAAATGCAATTTCAATGAACTTTTCAAAAGAAAAAAACTAAATGCACTTAAATATTTTCAAATGAATGACACTTGTTTACACTCTTTAAATGAAATATGAAGCACTAGTATATGCAGCTAAATATATTCAACAGTAAATGTTTTTATTTTTCTCTTTTCAATAAAGTGTGGAGCACTCTCAAAACCACTAAACCAACTTTTCAGAATGCAATTCTTTTCAAAATGAAAAATTTCTTTTTTGAATGAAAATGAAAGTATTTAAAATATTTCAAATTGACATACACACCTTTTAGACTAAAACTTTTCCATGCACATACAAACTTTTGATGTAAAATGCAATGTATTAAATGCAAATGTAAACTTATATTTTTTACTTCTTTGAAAAAAAAATGAAAAGTGTGTCTTTCAAATTCAAATGTATATTCAATCTTAAATGTAAATGCAAATTAAATCTTTGAGTGCAAATGGATACACAGTCCTAAATGAAGGTACAATTTCACAAACCAAATACAAATTTCATTTTTGACTAAAAATGCATACCTACTTTGCAAATGAAAACTTGTACTTCACACAAATCAAAATGCAAATTGCTTTTTTATGTAAAATATAAAATCAAACTTTCAAATGGAAAAATTGCGATTCACATGAACCAAAGTGCAAAATTAAAAATAATCCTAATTTTTACTTTTCCACATAAATGAAAATCAACTATTTAAAGAACAAAAACACTAATGCAAACAATATAAACTATGTTTTATGTTCTTATCACTCCAAATGAAAGAAGCCACAAACATTTAAACGATACAAGTTTGATCAATTTGATAAAAACAAGACAATCATGAGCTTGTCAGGGACCTCTCATCCATGAACTATTGAACATAACATAAGAAAAAAAGGGAACATTGTTCCAAGATAAGACGTGGTGTCTAAAGACACCATGGCAACACTTAAGTGTAGTGTATCATTATCATAACATCACAACACATAAGGAGCATACAATATATATCATATACATATATTAGGCAACCCATAAAGTCTCCTATTTATAGTTTCCATATCTAATCTAATTCCCTAAAGTGAGAAGGATTTGGTCCACAAATAGGTGTCTTTGGTCCAAACGGTTTCCATAGAATTTGCAATGTCTTGAAGTTTAGTCAATTGTTCAACTATTGTTTATTTTTCCACCGATTTGCTTGGTCAATCCTCCAATTGACTACTTCATCGGTAACCTGTCATCTCACAATTGTATGTCTCCAGAAGATACATAGGTGTGATGAACTATTAAGAACTTATGTTCCAACACCCCCCATCATCACAACACTATAGAGATTCAGGAGGTGAAATTACTTACTATGAACACCCCCCATTATTACAGTTTCTTGAAGCCCAAGCATAACCTATAGTTTCAAAAACTTATATTTTGGAAAAGGATTCATATAGATATGAGTAATCTGATCATTTGTTTCCCAATAAATAAGTGAGACAATATTCTCTTGTACCAATTGTTTCAAATAATGGGCATGCTTCATCTTTCTATGTGAAACATGTTTATCAGTGACTTGAACAACAACACGATTATCACAATAAATAAAAGTGGAGGCTTGAATAGGAAATCTAATACCTAATGGGGTTTTTAATTGCCTCCTAATTTCTTAGTAGGAAACTAAGAGGTCTATACATTAACTTTTAGCCTGGGGTTCATTGGGAACTTGTGAGTTACCATGAACTGTATGTGCAAACCACAATCTCCTCTTACATTGGTTTATCTACTATGAAGTTGTAGTTCAATAACCATACCTTGTGAGTTACCATGCATTGTATGTGCAAACCAAAATCTCTCCTTACATTGGTTTATCTATTGTGAACTTGTAGTTCAATAACGCTACTTACAAACAATGGTATGAACATTTACATAGTATTGGCAAGGAACTAGCTAGCTAAACAACTACTGAAACTAAGTTGCAAGGAAAGTAAATCCTCAATAAATCACACAATAGGAAATTAAATTCACGTTGACTGCAGGTATTAGGATTATGAATCAACTATATCCTGAAGTAACCCCATCAATGTGCACTAAGACTAATTTCAAAATTGAAGTCCTAATCACTCTTGCATAAATTGCAATCCATGCCATGATGAAAATTAACTACTAAAACTAAACTCACTATGTGTAGGAAAAGTAAATTCTAAACCTAAATCACAATGTGTAGAAATTTAATTTCTAAAACAAAATCATAATGTGCAGAAAATTAAATTCTAAAACTACATTAAAAATGTGTAGGAAAGAAAATTATAAAAGTAAATTAACACCACACATGACAAAAGGTAAATTGTAGAAATGAAATATAAAAGATACTTTTTCCAAATACAAGTTGTTGTTTATGATCTAATGTAGTAAATAAGGTTATTGTATTATGTGAATTCACTATAAAAAATAAACAGTTAAATCACTAATCTATGTCCATTAAAATCAAATTGTAGAAATGAACTTTGCACATAATAAGAAATCAATTCTAAACAATAAATGAATCCTACATCAACATAAAATAAATAAAATCATATTATAAAAAATATAAAACTAAGATATGTATCAATTCAAGATGAAATTGTAGTATATTTCATCATTATCTGGAATAATGCTCTAAGAATCCTTCTTTGGAATGGAAAAGGATATCTTATTATACATGAGTTCTCCATAACTAATAATAAATCAAGTTCGAAAATATCCTCAACAAATTCCTAAAATTTTGGATCTCAAAACTAATTCAAACTAATCCCAAGATCTTTCCCAAAATTCAAATCTAATATTTATTCAAGATTCTTTTCATATCCAAGAGGTTGATGGTGCTCCTTGATCTATGGAATGACTATTAGTTGAATATAAATTCAAATTATTGGCTTTATATAAATTCTGTAGGTTTTTTAGGAGGTTCCATGGATCAGAGGTTCTATAGGGAGTCCTATAGCTCATAGGATCTATAGGAGGATACGCATCTCACAAGTTCTATAGGATGATCTAAAACTTAGAGGTTATGTAAGAGTTTCCCACAACACACAAGAACCATACGACATTATGTATCTCAAAGGTTCTATAGGAGTTTCTACAGACTACAACTCAAGGTTCTGTATAGGATCCACAACTTCTTGTAAAGGTTTTGTAGCTTCCTATAGATTTTCCACAGATGCTATGAAACTTCCTCAAATATTGTGTATATTCTCTCCAACAAATGAGTCAATATCCAAAGAAAATACATACCACACTAATGTTAGTAAAAAAACAAATGAAATATTAAGACATGTAATGGAAAAAAACCTTGATCCTAAAACCCGCATATGAGCATTAGAAGACATATTACATGAATATGGATAAGAAAAACAATTTATAGATAAGGTGAAATGATGATAAAAATATGCCAAATCCAAGGCCCATCAATCTTGTCGAGAAGCTGATGAATCCAAACTACCTCTGTGCCTGCATTGACAACATCGCAATACTCAACTTAATAATTGAAAGAGATACTACCCTATGTTTGTTACATGACCAGGCCATGGGTCCAAAACATAATCGAAACATATATCCAGAAGTATACTTTTTATCGTCAATGTCACCACCCCAATCAAAATCAATGTACCCGACTAGTGAGACAAAGTTATGACAATAATTGATACCAAACAAATAAGTACCTTTAATGTAACAAACAATCCGCTTTCCCTATTTTTAGAGGCTTTCACAAGGATCTTGCATGAATCAAGGAATCACACTAACAAGAAAAGAGATATTCGGTCAACTATGTGTTAGATAAATCAATCCATTGATCAACTGTCAATAAAGAGTAACGTCAACTCATGGAGAGTCGGAGTCTTTCGTCAATTTTACTCTTGGCTAATAAGGCGTAGCACATGAATTACACTCATTCATCTTGAATCGTTTCAAAATATTGAAGGAATATTTGGGTTGAGAAATAAATATACCATCATGCATTTGTAAAACTTGAATGGCAAGAAAGAAATGAAAATGACCAAGGTCAGTCATTTGAAAGGTATCTGCAAGTTGCTTCTCAAACCAAAATGAGATTGACATTATTTATAGTTATTATTAAATCATCAACATACAATTCCACAATTAAAGTGTTAGCATGAACATGCAATACATAAATATTGTGATCAGATTCACAATGTTTGAATCCAAGTTTGAAAAAGGACTAATAAATCTTCTCATACCAAGCATGAGGTGCTTTTTCCAAACCATACAACGACTTATTTAGTCAAGAAACAAAACCATAATATGTCACAAAACCATGAGGTTCATCCATATAGAATTCTTCAGTCATATATCCATCAATAAAGGCATTTTTAATGTCCATTTAATGAATCTCCCAGCCAAAACGAGCATCAAGAGAAAGGATCATTCGAATATAATTCATCTTTTCAATAGGGGAACAGGTTTCAATGTAGATGATTCCTTCTTGTTGAGGTAATCCCTTGGTGACAAAACAAGCCTTGTGTCATTCAAAAAATTGATCAGAGGTAAACTTGATGCTATAAACCCACCGACACATAACGAAACTCTTTCCTTTTGGTCAAGAACAAGTTCCCACATCTGATTCTTATTCAAGGAATCAATTTTACCAAACATGGAAATTTCCCATTCAGGTATACCCGAAGCATATGTTTTAGGATCACAAGTATTGAGAATATGTAACATTAAGGAAACACTTCCACATTGTGTTTGACTATGAGTTTGTTGACTAATACTAGTATTTCTAGAATTTGGTCCAACAACTTCAATTGTCTTGATATCCCACCTAGGTAATAAATTCATCGGTAATATAGGTTGTTTATCATCTATCGGGTGATTTTAGGAAGTTGGACTTTCAACTTCAACAGTCACATCTGATCGACTACTACTTGACCCAGGAGAATTCATAAATCTATTCAGGAATCCATAGATAGGTACAGTCGATCTAGGTTCGTTAAGAATGTCAAATGTATCATTGTTCATTTGATTAGAATTCAATAGATTATTTCATGAATTTGTCCCATCAATGATCACACTTCGAATCAATATGATTTGCTGTTTAACCAGATCAAATAGTTTGTATTCTTCTGAACCATCGAAGTATCCCATGATGATGCAGGCATGGCTCTTTGCATCCAATTTTTTCCTATAGTTATCACTGATGCTCCCAAGAAACACATCTTAATTTTCTTATATGTTTGACTGAGGATTTTCTACCATTCCACTTCTTGACCAGAACTGATTTGATGAATTCTCTAGTAGATACAAGGTTCAAGAGATAATTTCAGAATTAGATGGCTTCCACCTGAAATTTTATTGGGATGTCTTTGCTTTGTAGTAGGCACCAAGACATTTCTACCTAAGTCCAATTCTTCCTCCCTACGGTATTGTTTTACTAAGGGGTACGCAGGACAAATCTGCAGGGATGATTTTAAGGAACCATACTTATTTAAAAGTGTATAAATGTTGGTGAATCTTACCAATTCTTAAAACGCCAACTATAAAATATTTGGCAATATTTTTCAAAAAATATTTTAATTTCCAAGGTTTTTATATCGTTTATATAATAATTTGGCGATTTTTAGGGTGAAAAAAATTTTACCCCATCAAATTTGGGCGAAACAGGGCTTCAAAAAATGCAAAATGGCGAATATATTTTTGGAGAAAAACATGGAAAAATAGCCCATTGGGCTAAATTTCACCCCTAAAATTATCCATGTAAATATGTATTAAGAGATACCGTTTTTCAATAGATATTATTCAACCGGTTGGCTCACATATTCACCATCATTGTATGATCTCAAACATTTAATGGGTCAACCACACAACTACTTAGCAAGTTCTCTAGAAATTCCTTAAATCTTTAAAAATGCAACTCTTACTCTTTAAGAAATAAACTCATGTAAATCTACAGAAGTCATCAATAAATTTTAATATATACAAGTCGCACCTACCAATGAAGGTTTATTCATGCAAAATATATCGTTGTTTTAAGAATGCCCTGGAAATTTATATGTATAATAAATGGGTCAATCTCCCTAATATATAGAAAAATTGAAGGATAATTTTATCAATAATATAATATGTATATATAATTTTTTGTCCAATATTTCATTCTATTATAGAATATTGTAAAATATTGGCGAATATGTCACTGAATTATTAAATATTGTAAAAAAATGGTGAATATTTCATCAAATTATAAAACCTTGTAACATCTTGGTGAATATTTTGCTAGGAAGATTCAACTTTTGATTCTATAGACACTTATGGTAGTGATTTAGAAGAGAATATATCGGAGCTCGACTCTCTCGACTCATAGACCCTCAAATGAAAAATGCATGAGTGAGGAGAGGAGGGATTTATTTATACATTTCACAAGATGTATTGGGTCACTCACAACTAGAGGTGTTGGTGAAACACAACTACACTAACTAGATTCAAGGAATTTGGGAATCCACTTTTTATCTCGTCCCTTAATGTTCTAATGGACTTGTGGGGACTCAAATCTTGACATACTGACAAACTGATAGAATTGAACACTTTACACTATGGAGTGATTATGGCACCCATGTACGATTATTATAATGTGGATTATTATCGAGACCCACAACTTTAATATAGTGTATGAATTCCCAATTATCTTATTTTCCAAATTTCTCATTTTTAAGATGCCCTATAACAAAACAATAACATTGTTATTTTTTTTATATATACAAATTCCACCTTCTCCTTTCTTTTGTGACAGTAAAAATATGAATTATTTCATTTGATTTAGAATTATTAGAGTTAGTTAGAAACTTGCAATGGTCATTAAAAATAAGAATATACACTAACAAGAATTGAAAGAACATTAATGCATCATCATGCATATCATTATAACTACTCTGCTATAGATTATTTTTCCTTAGATAAAACGAGGAAGTGTTTGTATCCATGCCCTTCAATTTTTTTAAAACATGCAAAATGTGGTAAAATTGTTTTAACACCCTCATTGAATGAAAAGACTTCATATCAAATAACATAATGTCTACATCTCATGTCAAATATTCCTTGTACATAGTATATACAATCATGATGGAAATGAAGCATCGTGTTCCAACTAAACAATATATTTATCGTACATAACTAGATCCATTTCCGGATGGGGATAAAAATTACATATCAAAACAACTAACCAAAAAACATTTTACTTCTGAATGGCCCTTGCAAAAAAAAATCATAAAACAAGTACCGAACCAAAAAAATTTAATTAGGTCACAAATAAAATTAACAAACTTGGAAATACAAATAAAAAAAACTAATGGTCACAAAATTCTCAATACAAATAAAATAATATACCAGTACGCTTTAAAAAACTCTACAAGAAGACAACCAAAATAATGACCATTCCACTGTAACCCTGCAATTATAATCAGTGTGCATTAATTTATATTACAAACATCCCAAACATAAACAATAACAGACATAAAATATGAACATATACACTCTCATTAATGCCTTAGATCCAATAATAATTTCATAGCAAGATCCTTATAAAAGTACATTTTATACAATTGAGTCAAATTTAGTTTAAATATCTAAAAACCATGTGGTGTCTCTCCATGAAGAGTAGCATCCACTAACAACATATAAAATTCAATTGATAATTTAGACATGACAAGGAATAAAATAAATCATATATTTTGAGCTCTATAACACTTTCACAGAACCAATACTCTTAGGATATAATAAAACCCTAATAACATCGAATGAGCCCTAGTAATCAAGAGTGCCCTAGAATTCAATAGGCATAAAAAAGAATCCATGATAAAAAAACATGATAAAAGGTAATTTTAGAATATAATACTCTATTGTTATTGTGGAGGAAAAGAATAAAAACATGATAAAAACCATACCACGTTAATTATTAGATAAAAAGTGTGATGCAAGTTTATATTCTCAGATAAATTACATGTTCAACATGCCCCTTCAAGACCTGACATTTTGGCAATGAAGATGTTATTCAAATATTAAAATGTTGATCAAACTAAGAATGAAAAGTAGAATCGCATCAACCATAACCTTCACCCTACAAGCACCATTCATCATGGGTGAATCAAAAATCACTATAGCCTTTATATAGAACAAAATTACCCCCGGTTTCCCCTCCAATACTGCATATCAAGACTCATAGAAGGTATCACATAAAATTGAATAAACTTTGTAGGTGAATGCAACAATATGCCTAAATTACAAGGAAAATGGAGGGAGAAATAACCCTTGGGATCCTACATTACTGAAAATTGGGTGTGAAGGAGTGATGTCACTATATTTTCTCTAGAAATTGGGGGAGAAAGTTAGATCGGAGGGAGATTTTTCTAGGGAAAAAATAGTTTTTTTTCGTTTTCCTCATTAATATATGGGAGGCTATTCATTTTGTATTTATTTATTTTCTAATAAATATTGGGAGAATACATTTTAGCTTAAAAAAACCTTTTGTGTAAGAAAATAGCCCTCTAAATTTTTGTAACACCCTTAATATAACCCATGGCATATATATAGCCCGTAAAATTATCCATGATGAACAAGCTCTAGTCAGTCCTATGCATTCCATGCTTTCCCTGAATCAAAGGGTGCATGATGATGCTTTCCAAGCATACATCATTTACAAACTCAATTAGATGGAACAATGTTTGGGAGACTAGTAACCATGTTCTGTGTTACCATCATATTCATACTTCGAAAGTTTAGATGACTAAGTCGTTCATGTCAAATTCAACTTCTGTCGTCAATTTGAGCAATGAGTGTAGTCAGCCCATTTGTCCGGAAACATTCAAGAGACAATCCTAGAACCTATAAAGTATGTCTTTGGGATCCAAAATACCTAAGTAACAGTTTCCCCTCCAAACCTCAGATCCTTTATGATAAAGCGATCTAATGAAAACTCAATATTCTTCTTGGTCTTCCTGAATTGAGCAACCGAAAGCAGGTTTTCACTTAGACTTGGTACATGATGGAAGTCAGATATGTGACCATGATGACATTCAACAATACCATTTATAGAAATAATGAAAGAATAATCATCGGTGACATAAATATTATATTTAAGAGAGCCACTTAAGGAAGATAACATAGAAACATTCTTCACCATATGATAAGTACATATAGAATCCATTATCCATTCAGTTTGATTAGCGTGTTAGGATTATTAATCCTCCCTTGGTTAAATATCTATCAGATTAATTTAGCCCAACTTAGGAACTTTAATTAATTATTTGGGTCCACTTGGCCTAATGGGGAGACATGTACTAATCACTGGAGTGTGGGGAATACTGGTAGAGGTTAACTGTCACTTACTACATGTTCATCAATCAGTTTGGGCACCTCCTAGACCAATCCCCGAATTTAGGAGCCATTGGGAGTCCCGGCACCATCCTACTTCAGTTAGTTGGAGTTAGTGCTAGTTAGTATTAGTTATCCCCTAGTTACTTTCAGTTAGTTCACAATTAGTTAGCTAGCACAAACCTTGCATGGATAATGCATGGTTGCATGTGGAGTAGGCACATTTTTCCACCTACCACATTCAGTTGCACTGATTTAACTGGATATCACTGATTGATTGAGTTGTTTGGACATCTGGGAGTTGATGTTGTACTTCGATATTGATTGAGGCACCATTAGTTATAGATTCAATTAGATACAGTTAGATCCACATGGTAGATTCAAATTTCTCCCTAATGCATTCAAATTATTCATATTGTATACTATGTAAGACCGGATTTATTATTGTGAACTATACTGTAAATTCCTGAGCAATACTCATCTGTTTCCTATGTGGTTTGTTTTGTTCAATTTGTATATTCATTTTCCATTTACTGCAAACATTATTATAACTATCTGCTTGAAGATATAAATGGAATTCAAATTCTAATTTTGTATTAGAGCCTTCTCAGGCAGTTTTCATGCTTGTTTCTCCCCATCGAACATTAGAAGCAACTAGGTTTCCACAGAGTTCCCCTATGATGATTTTGTAGCTCTGGATTTATTCAGAGCAGCAGAGAGGGAACGACGGACCTTGAAAACATGTTCATGTTAGGAGGAAAAGCATGATTCTAACAATTCATATGTTTTACTGTGTTTTGTAGTAACAATTGACAGGTGCTACGTAGCTTGTGTGAGGTTTTTGTAGTCTTTCACCCAGAGCAATTATGAGTTCTCAAACTCCTGAACCATGTATCCTCACAAATTCCAATTATATTGATTGGAGGATTCATATGCAACTGGCCTTGTGCAAGCATGGCTACCATAGGATCATACATGGATGGGATCCTAAGTCCTCATCATCCAGTTGAAAGGAACAAGTTTCTGAACCGTTGTGATGAAGAATTTGGGTACTTATAAACTTATATATCTAAATATATCCTATTCCACCTAGAATTCTTGAGGAATCCCAGAGAATCCTGGGATAAGTTTGATAGCTTGTTTAACAAACAAGATGAGCTTCGGGGACACATTTTGTAGAATGAGTTGGTATCTTTACATCTCAGGATTTTCGAGACTATTTAGAAATTATTTACTAAATTCAAGTCTCTGGTACTTCAATGCAGATAGTGTGAAATAGAGCGAAAGGATGAGTAGAATGTCCTTTCCATACTCAGAAAACTAGGCCCTAAGTATTTTGTATTTGTTTCCATATTTCATTCCAAGAAGGAAAGGTTTCCTGATTGGAAAGTTCCTTCTTTAGATTCTTTTTCTGAGTCCTTAATCAAGGAGAAAGACAAGTTGATGCAAATGGGAGTCATCAAGACCTCCAAACATCAATATCTCCTAGTTTCCGACTCTTCCAAACTGCAAGAAAAGGGGAAATCAAAGAAGAAGGAGCCAAAAGCAGTTGTTTCGAATCCTAAATAGAATCAGCAAAATTATGAAGGGGCATCCGGCTCTAAGAAGAATATGTTTGAAAAGAATTTATGTCCCTATTGTGAAAAGGAGTACCATATTGATGATCATTGTAAGAGGAAGGAAATTGATGAAATGACAGCTCTTCTCAAGCAGCAGAACATTGCTTCCCAGAGAGAAAAGAAACCTGATGAAGAACCACAGACAGAAGATACTGAAAGGTTTCATGCTTTGAAACCAACTATCTCTCCATCCTCAGCATACATAATATATTTTTGAGCTTCCAACCACATGGTTTCTTCCAAAGAATCCTTCTCTACCCTCTCACTTTCAAAGGGGCCTAAAATTCACATGGGAGATGATTCCTAGATTCCAGCAGAAGGAAGGGGCTCAGTCAAAGCGAAGCATGGTGAGTTCAATAATGTCTTATATGTGCCCTCCCTTGCTGATAACCTATTATCTATTTATCAAATGACTCATGCAGGCTCTCCCAAGAGAGTTACATTCGATTCGTAATTAGTTGAGATTATAGAAAAATCCACTGGACTAATTGTAGCTAAAGGTATTGCAAATCACTCTACCAAAGCTTATGATTTCTTGCATTTCTTACCCATTTCTCCTCCTACAGCTTTATTTTCTCATGCTAGAAACACCAACAAGATTTGGCATGAGATATTTGGCCATCCCAATTTCAAATATCTGAAGCTACTCCACAATGATAAAATGGTTGAAGTTTTTCCCTCCATCCAAACTTCCGATGGAGTATGTGCTCGTTGCTTGGTAGGTAAGCATCAAAAAAAGAATTATGATGTTGGGAAGGCACATAGAGATACCTCTAAACTTTATTTGATACATAGTGATGTAGCGGGACCTATGCCTACAAACTCCATTAATTGTTGCAGGTAATTCCTCACCTTTATTGATGATTGTTCTAGGTACTGCTGGATCTACTTCATGAAACAAAAATCATAATTTTTTGAGACTTTTAAAGTTTTAAAGGATATGGTTGAGAATATTTTCAATAAGAAGATCAATTCAATAAGATCTGATAAAGGGGGAGAGTACATCAAATGAGATTTCCATAGTTTCTATGAATTAGAGGGGATTCGAATGGAACACTGAGTTCCATACACACCACAGTAGAATGATGTGGCTGACAGGAAGAACAGATCACTGAAAGAGATGGAAAAATTTCTTCTCCATGCCAAACATCTACCTCCTTCTCTTTGTGTTGAAGCAGTAAATTTTGTTTTGTATTTGTAGAATAGGGTGCCCCATAAGTTAGTGGTTGGGTTCACTCCATTCGAATCACTGCATGGGTATAAAGCATGTTTTTGGTTCCAAATATTGGGCTGGAATACCACTTGACAAGAGGAAGGCCTTCCAAGCCAAAAGTAGAGAATGCATTCTACTAGGATATGCAGAAGATGAAAAATCTTACAAAGTGATGGAGGTTGCAACACGAAGATGCTTCATTGAAATAAGTGTCTAGTTTAAGGAAAATCATCTGCATGATACTCCTCTAGTAGCACAGAAAGGTATAGCCATTTCTCCACCTATTTTTGATGATGATGATGTGCTACAAGTTTCATATTTAGCTGAAGAAGATCACATTCAGCATGATCCTGCAACTAAGACTGGATATCAAGAGATTCTAGATCCAGATCCAGTACCTATTCCTAATCAGAAGCCTAAACCCATATGGAATCAAAATATTCTTGATGCAGCTGGAAGTGGTGCTGGAGATCCAAAAGACAGAAGACAAACAAGGTCCCAGTATTAGAATGAGCATGTTGCACTATCTCTCATAGATTTACTCTCTATAGTATGGAGCAACAAAGTTCCAGGTTGATGCTACTTGATGATGGTGAATGATCAACTACATGGCCCATAGAGTAATAAACTTGATCATTCCCTACCTTCACCATCCAGGATAGAAAAACATAGTCATCAGTTCAAAAGTACATTAAGAGGTCCTGTAATACACCAAAAATTCGTAAAAATTTAAAATTTTTCATATGACAATAAATTTTTGCAATCATCACTACTGAGGAACATTTAACTGTTACGGTTAAACTCAACAGGCTTAAACTAGAACTCATTCTTGTTAATATCTAGTTCTGCATACTTAATTGTTTTCTTTCATAAATCATTGTTAAGGATTTGAATTAGCAGGTTATGATTTGGAACAACAAGAATTGAAACATCTGTTTAATTACTAAGTGTTAAGTTTTTTTTACTATTTTGTAAAAATATGAAGGAACTTCAGTTGAGATCGAGGCTTACATAGATTTTTAGCTAATGTAGTGAAGTGATGCTTCTTTTACAAGTCTTTTACAGGTAAGACGTGTTGTAACCAGTTTCCAGATCGATATTATTATCTCAACTAGCATAAAATATAATGCTCGTAAATTTATTTATTTTATAGTTTTGATCAAATGAATGAGGTATAGTTGATCTGTATATTTATGTTTACAATAGTTGCTGGTAAACATAAGTGTTTAGTAAACTGAACATAGTTCAGTTTCTCTTCCATTTCGCTATAACTGAAACTTGTTCATTTAATTTTTATCAATCTATTATCAGTTTAGCTCCTGCATGTAATTCTAGTGAAAGGTAATTTTATAGTAAATCCTTTTATACTTTATTTCTTGATGCTGAGATAGTTCAAGAGTATTTGTTTTCAACAATAAACGAGTTAAATCAAGTTAGGGAAAACCTAAAATTTAGATATAGTCATAAAGTACAATGACTGACATTGACACATGGAAATAAAAACCTAGTGTATAAGACAGTTCACTAACTAATCTAGTACTTATCAACTAGAGATGCAATAATAAAAATTTGATATCTTTAAACTATAGTATTACTACTTTTTGTGTAAGAATATAAGAATTATTCTTTACAAAAATCTATCCAACTTAACCTTTGTATGATCTTCATCTCACAAGGGGATATACGAATCTAATTTTAATACCTAGGCTAACAAAACTCAACTATACATCTTCCTATGCTTGCAAACTCAAATACATAAAATATTTAGTCTTTTATAAGGTATTTTTACAAATATATAATTTCTCACAAGGTGTTATTTATTATGCAAACCAAGTTGAAGCATTCTTTACACAAATGTTTGCCCATTTCCAAAGATTATAGGACATAATTTAAATCCTAGTGTAAGTAAATATTACTTCCCTACATTATTATTTACGGTTATAATATGCACTTTATAATGTAACGATGTTTGGAGTTATGACAAAGGTTTTAACCCTAGTTTCTTTATAAAATGCTATTGTGTGCAGGCTGCTCCCAAAAGGGGTCTCTAACTAAGGTGTAAAACCCACGACTTGAGAAATATTTCATCGCCACGTGGTAGAGGATTGTTGGTTAGGGTTTGACCTTTGGTTTCTTCGTATAAGTTTCTCCTAAACCCTAAAAAATCGAATTTTACCTAACTTCTTGTCTTTGTTTGTGGGAGAGTCGCAAGCTCATGGCCGCAATGATTTTATGTTATTCCTTTAACCCTTTATAGGCCTCCTTTGCCATTTTGTTTTCTTATACATGTAAATTTCAATTGGCGACTGCTTTACTCTGTGGGTGAGGTTGTTTCACCATTGTTTGGCCTCTGCGTGGGCTTTCCTTCAGCCCTCGTGCAATGGTGGAATCCGTTTGAGTTTTTTTTTTAAAGTGTGCTTTCAGTTTCTACTGATGTCCACCATGGTTTAAGCTTTTGGCTTGCACATTCCTGTTGGGGTTAGGGTTTCCTCAACCGTAGTTCTTCTTGTAAGTCAGTGTACCTTACTCGTGGCTAGGGCCTAAGTAATATACCATTACAGGTATGAGAATCCACCTTCAGGAAAGACATTCTTTTCTTTAATTTATAAATTCTTCTGTACTGTTCGTAGACTTCTCTTCTTAGTTACTTGTATGAGTTTTAATATTTATTGGTTTCACTTGTGCGGCTGTTTGAATTGACAAAAGTGTGCTGGAACCCACCAAAGATACCCTGCAAAAACTCCACTCTTCATGTCCACCCTGTAAGCCTCGGTCTCTCCCGAGGTTTCTCTTGCATTGGTTGTTGCAGTTCCTACCAGAATGCGACTTCAGTTTTGGTTGACATATGTGTTGATTGTTTTGAAAGGTCATGTGGCCGAGACTGAAATGTGTTGGTAGGATAAAAAAATTTAAGCCCTAGGGGCCGTTTCGTGATGAAATAGTTTTGGGTCTTCTTGGCCGTGACTTGAGTTTTTAAAGATTAAATTTTTTAACAGGATTTGAAGCTGTGGTTTTCTTTTTTTGTTGTGAAGGCCATTAGGTCGTATCCTGCATGGACATAGTAATGATTTTTTATGAGAGAAGTTTAGGATTAGATGTTGTTTAAATTTTGAATAAGCTTTTAAGCTTATTGTTTTGTAACTTCTATAATCGATAATATATATATACTGTGGTTTTAAGAAGCTGATGGCAGGCTGTAAGACTCATCTGTTCTGGTTTCTTTTTCAATTCCTTTTAGATTAACCTAAATAGAAATAATGTTACTGCAAAGACATTTGTTTTGATGAATAGATATCTAAATAATATTTTTAAGAAGTTTATTATGGTTTATGTTCGTAGTTGTTTTGGTTTTGATTAAAATATAAACAAAAAGTTTAGACAGTTGGTTTCTATGACAGAATTTGATTTTTACTGTCAGTAACAATTACTTCAGTAAATAGATAGAAGAAAGGTTGATTATACAACCTAAGTCTTTTCAGTATTTCTTGGGTTAGACTATTTTGAGAGGTCTTTTACTTAATTTCTCTTAGTTTATAATTACCATGCAGTTTTAAATATGTTTCTTATGGATAATGTATTTAATTTTATATATTCATCTATTAGATAATTGTGGTTATACAAATGAAGTATGTATGCTTTAATTAGTTTATGGGTGAAACTGGATAATCTCTCTGCTAGTGAAAGAGGTGGTAATGTTATTTATATTTTACAAGTTCCTTCAAAATAGGTTTTATTTTTGAAACCTTAATTACTTTTAATTTATTACAGAGTTTAATATTTGATTATAATGTTATTCCAATTACATTTTTACTTAGATTAATGATGAAGTTATCTAAGTAATTTATAGCCTCATTTATACTGTTTCTTTTAGTTAATCCTGCTTATTTATTTTCTATTTTTATAATGTCTTTTAATTACTATAATAATAGACTTATAGTAAATAATATATCTATTGTGTAAATATATACATAGACTAAATATATATGTATTTTTTTTAAATCTTCCCTAGAAATAGATTTGTTTATACTATGACACTGTACTCTGTCTAAGTAAAACATCTGAAATAGAAAGGAATAACATACTTATGATTAACTCTTATGAAATATGTAGAAGGTAAATAAACACATTCAAGCATACTTCATTTGATTCTGATAAGAAATTAATCTAACCTATTGTACTAGAGTACTACCTTTAAAAGGGTGTGGAAAAATGCAGTTAGGTATTTTTTTATCTAACAATAAAAAATGGAAATTCTTCTAATCATTTACCCTAATCTATATCTAATCCAACATTTCACGGTAAAGTATTTCATTAACTAATATTAACAAGAGAAGAACATGAGCATAACACATTATTTCTTAAACTAAATCCTTCTTGATATAAATATGCAATTAGAAAACTAGATAAATCATGTAGAACCTGGAAATGTAGAAGAGGTGAAAACAACTTAATGAGCCTATTCCTCCCAACCAACTCCTAGAGATAGTTGAACTGCAAATGTCAGGACCCTCAAGCTTGTCTTTTGGTCCACCTGGTAGAAGTACTGGGTGAGAGATGCAGTTTAATAATCCTTTGCAACTCTACTGAGTATTCAGCAGTAAATCTATTCTGCTTGCAATAGTATTAACTCAGCTTAGAATAGTTTCACTAGTTCAGAACTTCAGCACTTCAGCACTTTCACTCAAAACAAACTTCTGCTAGTCCCCTCCATCGAATTTTCTTTTGCAATTCATTCACTCAGAATGTTCACAAGTCAAGAATGAGCAGCCTCATCTCTTTTCAATGGGAATTTTTTTTAGCATGCATAGGTCTTTTGGGTCAGTTTTCACTTAATGAGCCACCTGCTCTTGTTCCACTTTCTTGGGGAACATGACCACAAAAATAGGGAAGTTTCCTCCTGCAACAGCTAGAAGTAGTTTGAGGATGATTCCAAGTGTCAATCTGCTCTCAACCCAGCTTACTCCACCAAGTGACCAGTAAAACACTCATTTAATAGCTTCCTTAAGCTGTTGTCTCATCTTTAATTTATTATTTAATAAAATATTCAGCAATTACACTCAATTATCCTTGACCCCACTTGGTCATTGATTACAAACTTTATAATAAAATATAACATAATGTTTCTTAAAACATAAATTTTTTTGCAATTTGGGGCATGTGACATACACACCCCCTTAAATTATAACATCATCCTCGATGTTATTTATTCTTTGTCCTCAGAATTTCCCTGGAACAAAATTGGATATGCAACCTGCATATGACTCTCCAATTCTCAGGTGGCTTCTTCTAGACTAAGGTGCTTCCATTACACCTTCACCTGACCAATGGTGCGATTCTGAAGCAAGATCTTCCTCCTTTCAAGGATACAATCTGGTTCCACTAGAAAATCTCCTTCAGGTTCCACTTGCACATCATTCCAGTATAGAGCATGAGTAGCATCATGTACATATTTTTTTAACACAAAAATATGAAAAACATTATGAACCTTCAAATTTGGTGGTAAATCCAATTGATATGCCACATGTCCTATTCTGGACAGTATCTCAAAAGGTCCGCAATATCGGGGTGCTAACTTAGCACAACTTCCTAATCTTGATGAACTCTTTTTAGTCCTTACATTTCTAAAGACATGTTCACCCACCTAAAACTCTTTTTGAGTTCATTTAAAATCTGCTTGACTTTTCTGTCTATCTTGCCCAACTTTCAAGTTACCTTGCAGCTGTTTTACAATTAAATCCATATCTTTTAGCACTTCAGGTCCTAATACTAACCTGTCAACTGGATTACTCCATGAGATGGGGGTATTTCACTTCCTACCATACAAAATTTCAAATGGACTGTATCTTGCTAAAGCTTGGTAGTGATTGTTATAAGAAAACTCTACTAGGTGTAAGTAATCTTCCCATTTACCTGGTTGTTCCTTAACATATATTCTAAGCATATCTTCCAACACTTGATTCACTCTTTCAGTTTGTCCATCCATCTGGTGATGAAAAGAGGTACTGAAATTTAAAGTAGTATTCATTCCTTTAAACAAAGAATTCCATAAATTGCCCATAAACTTAGGGTCTTTGTTGGAAATTATTACTTTCGCTATCCCATGTAAATGAAATATTTGTTTCATGAATATATCAGCAATATTAACATCCTTGTAAGTGGTTTTATAGGTATAAAATGAGCTTCTTTACTAAGTTTATCAATGATTACCATTATCGAGTCATTCAGATTTTGATTTCTATGTAGACCTTTAATAAAATCGAGATTGATTATTTCCCACTTCCAGCTAGGGATAGGTAATGGATGAAGTAATGTGGTTGTATGCTGACGTTCAGTCTTAACTTGTTGACATTCAAAACACTTGGCAATGTATTCTACCAATTCATTCTTCATGTTTGGCCAAAAATAATCCTTTCGTAACATGGTTATAGTCTTTTGATAACCAGGATATCCTCAGTAAGGAGTTTTATGAATTTAATTCAAAATCAATAAATTAATCTTAGGTACATTAGGTATATACAGCCTGTCTTTATATAGTAATAATCCTTTTTCGTTTAGACTATACCCTGTACTTAAACTTTCAGTTAAATTTTCTGTTACTTTTGCTTGTAATTCCTAATAGTTTTCATCTAATCTCACTCCTTCCTCTAACTGTTCTTCTAAATCTATTTTATAAGTGTTGATTGCTGCTACAAAATTTAGTTTTGCATTTTTGCTTAGAGTATCAACAACCTTATTTTATTTTCCCTTAATATGTTGGATTTCAAAATCGTACTCGCTAAGGAAAGCTAGTGACCTAGCTTGCCTTGCGTTTAAGTTAGGTTGATCCAACAAATATTTTAACCCTTTGTTATCAGTCATTAATATAAATTTTCTTCCGATTAAGTGATGGCGCCACATCTTCAAAGCATGTATGAAGGCAGCCAATTCTAATTCATAGGTTGTATAGTTCTTCTCATGAATCTTAAGCTTTCTAGACTCATATGCAATGACGTGTTCTTCCTGAGTTAAAACTCCAGGGCATGCGTCAGTACATACTATAAAGTCTTTATTAGGATCAACAATTCTTAAGATTGGCGTAGTAGTTAGTAATGTTTTCAACTTTTTAAAACTTTCTTCACACTTTTGACTCCACTCGAATTTATTTCCTTTCTTTTGTAAAGAAGTTATGGGATTTTCAATTCTTGAAAACCCTTCAATGAATCTTCGATAATAGCCAGTAATCCCCATGAATGATCATACGTAAGTTACATCCTTTGGGACCGGCCATTCTTCAACTGCTTTTATCTTTTCTGGATCAAATGAGATCCATTCTTTAGTTACTACATGGGCCAATTACTGTATTTTATCCTTAAAGAAATCACACTTATTAAATTTAGCATAAAGCTGATGTTCTCGCAATTTTTGTAAAACAATTTTTAAGTGCTCCTCATGTTCTTCTTTAGACTTAGAATAAATTAGAATGTCGTCAATGAATACCACCATGAATTTATCAAGGTACTTATGCAATACATTATTCATTAGGAACATGAAGACAACCGAGGTATTAGTAAGCCCAAATGGCATAACAACAAACTCATAGTGACCATATCTGGTTCTAAAAGTTGTTTTAAAAATGTCTTCATCTTTGATTCGGACCTGGTGATAACCAGATCGTAAATCAATCTTTCAAAATATAGTTGCTCCATGTAGCTAATCAAACAGATCATCTACGTGGGGCAATGGATATCTATTTTTAATGGTTAATTTATTAAGTTGATGATAATCTATACATAAACGTAGAGTACCGTCCTTCTTTTTAACGAAAATAACAGGTGTTCCCCAAGGAGACACACTAGGTCTGATATACTTCTTATCAATAAGTTATTTTAGATGTGATTTTAATTCATTTAATTCCAATATATTCATCCAATAAGGGGCTTTTGAGCTAGGCACTGCACCAGGTACCAATTCAATAGTGAAGTCTAACTCCCTCTTTGAAGGCAGTCCCATAATTTATTCTGGAAATACATCCAAATACCCCCTTAGGATTAGAATATCTTCCAGTTTTAGTTTATCTTCATTTTCAGTATGTTCTTCATTAATTACAGTTACAACAAAGGATTTACAACCCTTCTGAACAGATCTCTTTAATTGCAAAGCAAATATTTGTCTGATAGTTGTTTTCCTAGGGATTCCTCTTACGTTTATTGTTTCTCCTTCATTATTTACGCAAGTAAAAGTTTTATCGAAGCAGTTCAGAACTACTCTATGTTTTTCTAACCAGTCCATACCAATTAACATATCATAAGAACCTAAAGGAAGTACATTAAGCTTCACATAGGTTTCAAACTGATCCATGTTTACAATACAATCTTTTACAAACCTAATCACTTTTCTTTTTGCTCCAGCAACTAGCTGAACTAACCATGAATTTGCAAAATTTTCTACTGATAACTTGCATTTTTCTACTAAATTATGAGAAATATAACTTAAGCTAGCCCTTGGGTCAATTAAGATAGATATAGGTGTTTTATTTAGCTTACCTTCTACTTCCACCATGGAAGTTTGATAATCCGCCTGCCTGTTTTCCAGTGCTGTGTTGATCCTGGGCATTGTCCTTGCTAAATCACCAACAGTCATCTCCTCCTACACCATATGTATGTTGCTGACAGTCTTCTTTTGGTCAGAGAAAACTGATGCATAATGAGGACCATTACATTCCCAGCATTTTACTGGTTCTTTACGTTCATTATTTTTAGTGTAATTGCTATGATTATTAGCAGGTTCTTTAATTTTAGGACCATTTGGGTTTAACTATGCATTACATTTATTCCCTTGGAAATTTTTATTAGGAAAATTACGTGTGTTATTATTCCTAAAACTGCGGTGAGGTACAAAACCTTTCTTCTTCTATTCAAAATTATTAGATCTTTTAGCCTTCCAATTTGACATACTTTCCTTTTTGTGGTTCTTCTCATAGCCAAAATTCGCCTTTAGCATAGCCTCCTCCTCTAAAGTTTTTGGATTATCATATTCAATTCTGTATTTTATGTGGAAAGGTAAACAACTTAGAAACCGTTGTACTTTAGGCTTCTCATCCATAATGTAAGGCACATAACGTAGCAGACTTAAAAATTTACCGTTTAATTGTTTCATGTTCGTTGTTCCCAGCTTTAGTTCATAAAATTCCTTAGCTCGCTCTTCGTAGTACTATTCTAACAAGAACTTATTTTTAAATTATTTCTTAAAGGTACTCCAGTTAATGTTCTTTTCCCTAATACCTTTTACTCGTTTTAGGTCCTGCCACCAAATATCTACCTTCCCAGTTAGATTGTAAATGGCCATTCTTGATTTTAGCTGATTAGAGTAATTATAGATTTGAAAATACTTCTTCATCCCTGAAAACCATGATTCAACCTCTTCTCCTTTCTCAGTTTCACCATTGAAAGTTGGTGGTTTTATTTTCTTAAATTCTCCAGAAATTTCTTCATAAGGCTTAAATTTTCTTTTTCTTGAATGATAATTATCTTCTCTACTATCACTAGTGCACTGATAATTATTCATATGTGAATCGCCATAAATTTCAGAGGATGAATTACTTTTGATTTTTGACTGCTTAGACTTTTTACTTTTATGTTGGTAGGGCATATCTTCAGATCCTGTCTGCTTATCTTTTTCTTCATTCTGGAATTTTTCCATCAAGATCTGGTTCAGCTCCTCTTGAGCTGTCAGAGTTATTTCATTTTCCTTTTTTACTGTTTCCATCTCAGTTCTTAATTCTTTAACTGTTTGTAATAATTCTGAAGAATTGTTAGTTATTTCTTCTTGAATTCGTTCTCTTCTAGAATTACTTTGTTTGTTAAATGGGGACTCTTCATCTGCATATTGCTCGAGTCTTTCCATACCTGCAGTTTAGCTCAGAAAAATTTTCTAGAAATAACATTTCAAAAAGAAAAATAATAATCAGTATACATGCATTTAATTTACTGTTTATCTATACAGGTTGAGCCGCATTCAAGCTTATTATCTGAATGTGCGCTCTGATACCACATGTAATACACCAAAAATTTGTAAAAATTTAAAATTTTTCATATGACAATAAATGTTTGCAATCATCACTACCGAGGAAAATTTAACTATTAATGGTTAACCTCAACAGGCTTAAGCTAGAAATGATTCTTGTTAATATCTAGTTCTGTATACTTAATTGTTTGCTTTCATAAATCATTGTTAAGGATTTGAATTAGTAGGTTATGATTTGGAACAACAGGAATTGAAACATATATTTAACTACTAAGTGCTAAGTTTGTTTTACTATTTTGTAAAAATATGAAGGAACTTCAGTTGAGATCGAGGCTTACTTAGCATTTTATCTAATGCAGTGAAGTGATGCTTCATTTAAAGGTCTTTTACAGGTAAGAATTTTTGTAACCAGTTTCTAGATCGAGATTATTATCTCAACTAGCATAAAATATAATGCTAGTAAATTTATTTAATTTACAGCTTTCATCAAATGAATGAGGTATCATTGATCTGCATATTTATGTTTAAAATAGTTACTGGTAAAAATAAGTGTTTAGTAAACTGAACATAGTCTAGTTTCTCTTCCTGTTGTGCCCCTGCTCAACAGCCTTACAAAATACATATTTCATCAAACAAAATCCTATTTTGTTTAATGAAATGTTTGAATTTCTCAGGACAAATCTAATGAATCACCAGCTACTGAAATGATGACTTTCTGTGAGCTACTGAATCAGTCAAATTTTATGTTGTTTTTAGCAGCCTTTGCAAACTATAGTTTATTTGACAAAGTCACCATTTTCAAGTTATTATTTTGGATGGATTTATATTAATAATCAAGGGATGAGTATTAATAATTTCCATATCTTTTCCTCATAAATCTTGAAACCTTATCCAAGTATTTATCACTTGATCTTTACCCTTTGATTTTGTTATTATAAATATTGATATGTTTACGAAATTGGAAGGTTGGTCATTGTATGGTTTGGTACCTTATCGGGGTCTATTCGAATTATATTTTCAAAGATTTTAATCTAATCTGCGAATTATGCATGACCCAACCTTGTTATTTAATCTTGATCTTGATGATAAGCTTCATAGGTTAATTTTATTATCACACGTAAAGGTTTGGGTTGACACAATGCGTCGTGGGACTTATATTTCATGTAGTATGTCCACCATCCCTGAAGGTTAGACTATCATATACTAAGGTTGATATATCATTGATCGAGGTTCATTGTTTGCAGGTGGTTTGATTCATGTCTGTCACCGCCAAAACCGATCCACTTGCCGGTAAATGAATATGGTATTATTTCCTTTGTACTCGAATTTGTCCATCACATTCAATGATTGGTACGCGACCAATGTCGTGGCATCATCCTTGTGCAGCACCTATGGTCTATGCAATGAGTGGTCTTACGTCAATAGCCCGGGATAAATTATGGTAGGATCAGTTTAATCTCAAGTTGTATGCCGTCATTTCTTGTTTCGATTACCTTGTAGTGTTATCATTCCCCTTCATGCCGAAGTTTCAGGGTTATCGGCTGCGTTCACCCATGTCACAGTCAGTTTATGAACGCATAAGGTTCCGTTGCTTAGTTTTTCTCTTGGGTATGCACCCTAAGTGCTCTCTTTCTGGTTCTCTGTCATGTTTTGATCTCGAATACCTTTTCTGGGTGAGTTTTCGTGCATGTGCACAGTTGATCATGGCACTGGTGGTGAGAGTCAAGCCCTGTGAGATGAAATTGCTGGATTCAAACCCTTAACTTTTATCCAAGGTCAAGGCTGTCGGATGGCTACCGTTTATCAGTAAGTTCTCAGATTCAAATCTTGAAGTCACGAGGGTGTTCGCTATGTATTTGGATGACTCTCGGGTTAAGGTTGGTGATCTCCAGTTTCGAGTGGATGAATGCTCAGTTGCGCTTGCAACCGGTTTGCAATTAACAGGCGAAAGGTGGTTTAAGTTTAAAAAAATGGACATAACCGAATGGGGGAAGCTACTCAAAAACCCCTATCAAGAGGTATCGTTCAGAACTGGAGTGGCCCGGAAATACTTTAAGAAGGAGTGGCAACCTGTCTTGGACCTACTCCACAGGTACGTAACCTGTGAAGGTCGCC
This sequence comes from Pseudotsuga menziesii, assembly GCA_001517045.1. Classification (NCBI taxonomy): domain Eukaryota; kingdom Viridiplantae; phylum Streptophyta; class Pinopsida; order Pinales; family Pinaceae; genus Pseudotsuga; species Pseudotsuga menziesii. The sequence continues at coordinate 327,098 of LPNX010872571.1, read as the reverse complement.
TCTCTTCAACCTACATCTACCATCTCAGGTTAATGTCCGTTTTTATTGGTTTCCCTCTCAATTTACCATATTATCTGGTACACAGTCTGTCTAAAATGTCTTCTGCAATTAAAAAAGGCCCGAAGCACATTAGTCATAGCCTTTTCCATCATGGTGTGGTTAGAATGTTAATTGAGAGGGAATTGTCGAAATTAGACCGGTCATGGGATGAGTTTATTGAGTCTAATGGTTTTTCGGCCTTCTGCCACTGTCAGTTTGACTGTCTCGAGGAATGTATCAGGCATCAAGAGCCTAGTCATGTTTCGTTTTCGTTTGCAACAGAATCCCTATTAAACCCTACCGACAGTATGAGCCCCAACGCTTGTAATAACCCTATGTCCACTCCGGTAAGAAGCCCTGGTACTCCTCTGGTTTCTAAATGCATGAGGAGGTCTTGAACTTTGTTGCTGGTTACACCAAAGAGAAATGTCAATAAAACCTGCAATCGTGGAAGTGATAGGCCGAAATCCAAGGTTATGAGTAGGTTTACTAGAAGTATGGCCAAGGGTAATGTTGTCAAATCACCTGTGAATGATGGTGTTCGTGTTGAGACTGTCGTGATAGACGATGAAGAAGAAGACCCTGTTTTGTCTGTTGATGATCATAACGTTGGGCATGAGTTCATTTCGAACCTTGTTGATGATAGCCCTCCCACGTTTGACAAGGATATTCGGGTCGATCCTATTGTTGATTCTCTGGCTAAGGGGAAGTCTGTAGAGACAAACGTATCAGGTTCCTATCAGGTTGGGGATATGATGCACCCACTATTTGTTAACTGCTTGTTGGATAATATTCGCAGCATGGAAGGAAGAGTGACTGAGATGTTACCTTATCACGATATTGTGGAGAATGAGAATCTTAAGTTGAAAGAGCAGTTAGATGTAGACAATAAGTCTTTGCTACGTGTTAAAAAGCATAAGAATCATTTGATTCAAAGGGTATTAAAATTGCAGAATGAAAACGATAAGAATGAGCAGAAAGTAAGGGAGCTTAATTCTCAAATTACTCTTATGCAATTTAAGGGCCCGTCGCAGAATCCATCAGGTGGTGTGAATATTCAGGTTTTTAACGCTCCTGTGAATTTATAATGGGTTGAAGTGCACCTACTATTGGTTTCAGTTTTGAAGTTATGATAGATTGATAATCAAGTTATTTCCTTAACAGGTATTTGGTTTAATTCATTTATTATTTAGTTTATTGCATTTTCCTTTTTTATGTGTTTTAATTGTATTTCTTTTGTGTGCAGTATCGCAGATAATGGTTTTGGATCCTGCCTCGGATTTTGATGGTCGTTTACTTCTTGGATGATCCCCACGTAATCAAGAACGAATCAGTTTAGCAGAGCTGTTATCCAGGTGTTGTTTCATCATGGATTCTCTTTTGATATTTCTGATTCACTGTTATGAATCGAATTGTTCTTATTTCCGGACATTTCCACGTATATAGAAAAATGACAACTTCATTTGTCATTTTTAAGAGGAATCGGTTAAATATTTCAATTTTGAAATCCCTATTTGATAGAACTGTTTATTTTGGGAAGATGAAATGTTTTCAAAAGGGAAATAGCCTTACGTGGGAAAGAGGTCGATAGTTTTGGTAAAGGAGAAGACAAGACTACTGTTTGATCTTTCTGTAACTCGAGGCAGTTTCCTGTCAGCAAATACAGAATTTTAAACTGGTGATACTTATATATGTTTACAGTTTTATACTTCGCATATGTGTTGATGGTATCCCTTGGTCTTGTCACTGTTTTTCTATATTATTAACGTTTGTCATAATATCTTTAAAGAATTGTGCAAATATATTATGTATGATTGTCGACTTATGCTGATTTCGATTTGCTGATGTATGTCGTGTTGTAAAAATGATGATTGAGATTAGAAAATATGTGATATATGTGTCTATTGTATGATCTTGTTAATTTATGAATTTATTTTGAATAATTTCAAGATTATTAATACAGTAGTCCCATTAGCAGGTTCGATTTCAGGTTAAATATTTGCTTCGCTCCTGATCAGGATAGGACTTAGATTAGATTAGTAGTTTCCTTTTAATTGTTTTACTAGGAACTTATTTGAATAAGATCTTTATATTCATATTACAATTCAGATTATTCTCTTGTAATTAATGTACAAGTGTTTATAATATATCTCTGTAAATTTATCAACTCTGTTAATATTCAGTTACTTGTTTATTCTTGTATGATAAATTAATTGCTTGAAGTAGATATAACATTTATTAACTTGTGTAGGGATAGGTTTAGATCTGATTAACAATCAGTAGCGTTAGCTTTACCTGTTAGACTTCCTTTAATTAGACTTTCAGGCTAACAGAGCCTTTAAACCTGTCAGGAAAAACCATCCCAAACAACTTGGAGCCTACTTTAAGGATCTCAGTCTGGGTTGTCTTCCCTCATTACGTGCATAGTCACATATGCCCGTCAACATTGGTGGTAGAAGGAGGGCCAGCTTAAGTAAATGGCTGATGAAAACAATCTTGTTAACAAAATTAATCATCCTATCACCCCTAAAATACAGTCATCATTACAACCACGTACTCTTCGGTCATCACGTTTAGGTGAAGCCCCTCTGAATGACTCCGTTCGAAGCCTTATCTCTCAGTTCAACTCTAGCGGTACTCACCAACCTGAAGAAATTGATCAGTTTGAGCAAGCCATAAACGAATCTCGTAGGATCCTAGAAAGGGCTTATTCGAATCTCACTGGGTGCCAACCCACTGAATTACCTCTCCCGCAAATCACACGTCCCCGCACTCATCGTCCTGAACCTGTTTCAGAAGAACAGGAGCAACCTTTAGGTGCTCTCCCTGACCCTCAGATACAACAGTTTCTAATAGGCGCCAATCAACCTTCGTCTTCTTCAGGACCACCTGTTTCAGGAGGGTCTGGTCAACCACCATCACCGCCTCATTCACCCCCTCGCATTTCTCAAACACCACCTTCATCACCTCCAACTCCAAGGAACATGGCAGGTGTAAACCCCCCAAACCCTAATGCTAATATGCCATGGTTAGCTCAGGATGCAGTGGTTGTCCCAGGTGATCAACACCCTTTACCTAAGCACCCTGAGAAGTTATTACCCAAGTTCAACCCTGAGTTGAAAGAGCCAGCGGAAGATCATGTCAAGAAGTTTTTGTTAGCAGTTCGGCTCTTGGATTTTGAACATGAAGATGTAGTCTGTCGACTTTTCCCTTATACATTTGAGGGAAAAGCTTCAACATGGTATTTTTCGCTTACGGCTGGTTCCATTACCGGCTAGAATGAATTCGACCTTGCTTTCATGAACAAGTTTGAAGACGAAAAGACTCCAGCTGCCTTAGTGTTAGAATTGTCTAGAATTCACATGGAAACCAAGGAAAAGGTCAAAGATTTTAACCAGCGATTCCTAACTCTAAGAAACAGGATTCCTGCTGCTTCAAGGCCAGCTAAGGATGTCACTATTGAATTTTACACTTCATCCTTGCCTGTGTCAATGTCCATGTTTGTCAGACAAAACTCCAAACTTACCCTTGCTGAAAACTTTGAAGAAGCAATTAAGGTTGAGAAAGATATGTCTGCCATAATGGAAAACCCTGGGGTAGATACCGATTCTGCATCTTCTTCTCGAAAGAAGACTGACAGTCCTACCAAGAACACAAACCCTGAGAAAAAAGGTCAGGATTCACTGGATTTAGACAGCCTCCAAAGAGTTATTAAAAAGCTGTCCAATGAAATCATTGATCTAAAGAAAGGTACTTCTGAAAACACCCCGAATAAAGAACCACCTAGACAGCCTTTTAGAAGACCTTTCCAAAATGAAGCTCTGAAACAAACTCCACCTTTTGAAGCTAATAGTGTTGATGAAATTAATAGTTTCCTCAAATTATTAGTTTCAGGTCTAGAAACATCAGCTGAAAGCGATGCTCAATCTTCAGGGCAGAGTTCTGAAGACACCCAAGAAAAGGATAATGACACAGAAGGTAAACCTCCTCAAGTTATCAGTCACTTCTAGGACACCACAGAATTGACTGATGATGGAGATGTGGGTGTTGTCAATGTAAATCAGCATCAATACAACACTAGAAGCAAGAAAGATCAGCCCTCAAGGGAACCTTCTACAACTGCTACAAATAATAGTTCAGCTGTTCAAACAAAAACCCAACCTGCAAATATTAAATCTGCACCCTCCCTTGATTTAGAATATGATTTGGTTGAAGATTTAAAGAAAATCAGAGCTAATATCTCTATCTATGAACTCCTTAATTTACCAGTGATTAGAGATAAAATGATGCAGGGGGTATCTCCAAGTAAAAGCGGAAAAACTCCTTCGAATCAAAATAGTCCTGCTAATACTAAAGATAATTCAACCAAATCTTCAGTCAATGCATCATCCATAGGTAAGAAATCAGACTCTTCAACTCCTCCTTTTTTACTTACGTTTGAAATCTACAATCGTAAAGTGCACAACTGTATGATAGACTCAGGATCTTCAAAGAACGTTATGCCATACTCTGTGTGTAAAAAACTTAATGCAGTCCCTGAGCCCTGTGATACTAGCATTGTGCAGCTTGATTGATCAAACATGAAAGTGATAGGAAAATTGAATGATGTGTTGATAAGGTTATGTTCCAACCCTCAAGTCCATTTTATCATTGATATAATTGTTGCAGATATCCCGGAAGCATATGGCCTATTTCTTAACAGAGATTGGTCTGAAAAATTGAAAGGATATTTTGCGACAAACTGGTCACATTTATGGATATCTCATAATGGTCATCCGAACAAGATCAGAATTGATTGAGAACGGTATATGAAGCACACAGTCACCGAATTGGATGACTCTAATGAGCCGGTGCTATTCACTGATACCATAATGGGCAACTATATGGTAGATTCTTTCTTTGGGAATTTTGAAGCTGAAACTTCACCAGTTCAAAACTCAGTACAACAGTCTAAAGTATTCCATTTTACTCAAGTTTCAGAAGAGATTCCAGTTCCAAACACCGTACATTTAGATCTGAACAACGGTCTCTGGTCTCTATACTTTAACGGATCTAAGTCAAAAGAAGGGGCTGGTGTAGGTTGCTTGCTGATAGATCCCTATGGGAAAAGGTATTTCATTGCTTGTAGGTTAGAATTTGATTGCACCAATAATGTTGTTGAATACGAAGCTCTGATTCAAGGGCTGAAAAAAGCAATTGACCTGGGAGCCAAAGCTTTGGTAGTGTTAGGAGACTCTGAGATTATTGTTAGACAAGTATGCAACACTATACATTGCATTGCTGGGCATCTAAGAAATTATCAGGTAGAGGTATGGAATCTATTACTATCATTTGAAGCCTTTAACATAAGTTCTATCCCTCATTATCTAAATCAGGAAGTTGATCTTTTAGCTAACCTTGCTTCAAGGTTAATTCCGTCTGAAGGAATGCTCGTTGATTCTTTCTCTGTTGAATTGCTTTTCAGACCATCCATCCCTAATAACATTACCAATTGGAGAGTCTTCCACAATGACGAGTAGCTGATCGATTTTCTGACTTTGAAGGATACTTTTAAAGATGTGGTCATTGATGAAATGACCCACGATGAAGATCTATACAATTTTGTGGTAATTCATAAGCCTTGTTCAATTCAGGAATATCTCAATCAGGTTAGTACTCTTCCTAGATCAGTAATCAAACTTGAGAAATTCTATGACTTGAAGGATAAATTTAAAGCTGCAAGGAACTGTAAAACCAACAGCTCCATTATGCAATCTGAAATTGTAAATCTAGGCACTGAACATGACCCTCAATGTGTCAACCTAGGTAGTATGTGTACTCCCCAGGAAAAACAACCTTCATACGACTCTTTAATCAGTTTAAAGACATTTTTGCATGGACCTATGAGGATCTTAAGAAATTCGATCCTAATATAATGCAACATGGAATTCCCATGAAACAAGAGGCTAAACCCTTTCAACAGAAATTGAGGAAAATGCATCCTATCCAAGAACCAGCTGTCAAGAAGGAGCTGAATAAACTCCTTGCCGCCAGAATAATTTTCCCAGTACGGCATGCACAGTGGGTGCCAAATCTTGTCCTTGTCAGAAAGAAAAATGGTGATATCAGGTTATGCGTTGATTTCCAAAATCCGAATAAGGTTTCAGATAAGGACAATTATCCTGTTCCTCCAATGGAGAAAATCTTACAACAGGTCTCTAGATCTGAAATGTTTTCACTTTTAGACGGATTTTCCGGATACAACCAAGTGTTAGTATCCAAAGCAGATCAGTTGAAAACAACCTTCAGGACCCCTTGGGGAACTTATGCCTATAGGAAAATTCCATTTGGTTTAATTAATGCCGGAGCAACTTTTCAAAGGGCAGTGGATATCGCATTTAGAGCTCTGATAGGTAAGTTTGTCGTTATTTATCTTGATGATATTACTGTCTTTTCAAAGAATAGAGCTGATCATTTAACTCATCTTAGGAGATTTTTTGAGGGTTGCAGGAAATATGGGATTTCTCTGAATCCCAAGAAATCCATCTTTTTAGCTACAGAAGGTAAGTTACTAGGTTTCGTTATTTCTAAACAAGGTATCAATATTGACCCAGAACGTACCCATGCTATATCACAGATTTCAATGCCTCACTCAAAGAAATCTATGCAGTCATTTCTTGGGAAGATAAATTTTGTTTCTAGATTTATTCTTGGGTTTACTGAAATTGTTAGGCCACTCTAGAAAATGATCAAGAAAGATGCTGAATTTAAATGGTCTACTGAAGAGAAGCAATATTTTCACGACATCTTAAAAGCTATTGCTAAAGCTCCTACCTTAACGAGCCCAGATTTTTCTAAGCTATTTATCTTGTACATGTTTGCTTCTGATTCTTCATATGCTGCTGTTCTAACATAGAAAAATCATGAAAATAATGAAGCTCCCATTGCTTTTACGAGTTCTGGTTTGAATGGTGCAGAACTAAATTACCCAGAAGTGGACAAACAAGCATTCATTGTTTTTAAGTTTGTCAAACATTTCTGGCCCTATTTGTTGAAGTCTCATACCAAGGTCATTGTGCCATATTCCGCAGTTAGAAATATTTTGGTACAAAAGGACCTGGGTGAAAAGCGAGCCCATTGGGTTACAGCACTTCAGGAATATGACCTGGAAATCAATCCTTCAAATATTTTCAGGGGACAAGGACTCTGTAAGCTGGCCGCTGGATCTTCGGATAGTTCTGAATCTGATCTGCACTTCTTTGGTGAATCTTCTTTGTTTGAAAGGGAAGTTTTTCCGATCTCCACTCCTTCTGATTCTTGGTATAATGATATTAAGTTTTTTCTATTGCATGGGAATGCTCCTGAACATTTAGACCCACGTAATAAAAGGGATTTGAGATTGAGATCTTCCCCTTATCAGTTGATTGATAACATTTTTCTTAGAAAGAATTTCGAAGGAGTTCTCCTTCGTTGTTTAGAAAGAAATGAAGCTGATAATGTGTTGTCTCAATTACATGCAGGACCAGCCGGAGGACACTTTGGCGGGGAAACTACTGCACATAAAGTACTCAAACAGGATACTACTGCCCTACGTTGTTCAAAGATTCATATGCATTTTCTAGGAAGTGTCAGGAGTGTCAGAGAGCAAGAGGAAGGCTGAAGAAAGTAGCATTACCCCTTCAGCCAGTTATTATTGAACTCCCATTTCAACAATGGGGTCTGGACATTGTCGGTCCAATCACACCAGCTTCTTCACAGCAACATAAGTACATTTTGACAGCCATAGATTACTTCACTAGATGGTTTGAAGCCATTCCCTTGCGAGTGGTTAATTCGGAACAGGTGATATCATTCCTTGATTCTTTTATTATCACCAGATTCGGTGTTCCTGAATCTTTGATTTTCGACAATGCAAATTATTTCTCTTCTGTGAAATTAACTGAGTATGCATTGGAAAAGGGCATAAAGTTAAAATATTCAGCTAATTATTATCCCCAGGGTAACGGGTTAGTTGAATCTTCTAATAAAAATTTAATCAAGATTCTGAAACGTGCGGTGGTTAATCATCATAGGAATTGGCATAACGCCTTATCGAATGCCTTGTGGGCTGACAGAGTGACTCCCAAAGCTGCCATAGGAAACTCTCCCTTTTTCCTGGTATACGGCAAGGAAGCTATTTTGCCTCCTCATTTATTTTTACCCTCTTTACATCTCTCCCAGTCAGTGCAGGAGACACCATGTTCTGCCATGGAGCATCGAATTAACACCTTGCATAAACTAGAGGAAGATAGAGAGTTGGCTGGGAAAAAGTTTGATAAACACCAATAGACCGTGAAGCGCTGGTTTGATCTTAGAAAATTAGCCAGTCGAGTTTTGGAAGTAGGTGACCTAGTTTTGAAATGGGACAAGGAGCACGGAGACAAAGGAAAACATACGAAGTTCTAATGCCTATGGCTGGGACCATTTATTATTACAGAAAAACTTGGTCCTAGCACTTTCAGGTTGCAGACATTGGAGGGTGACATTGACAATCTTCCAGTGAATGGTCATCTGATTAAGAAATATTTTTGTTGATCCCCCTCAAGGGATTATCTTGTACATATCTGGTGTAGTGTGCTTGGTTTGTGGAATTGGTTAGTGAGTTTATTTGGCGTGTTTGCTTTGGATATTTTCTCATATTTATTTGTTGTTTTATTTGCACATTTCGAGTCTGATTAATTTATCAAACTTCAAGTTGATGTATTTTTATCAAGTTCTTTGATTGATCTGCAAATTATGCACAAAGGTCTTACTATCCTGAAAATTGTCATACTATTTTATGTCTTGAACAGTGAACAGGTTTCCATCTTTCTAGATTTTACCAGAAAATTTTGAATCATGTTAATATTAATCAATAATATGGGTCTTGGAAAATATTTTTCCAAAAGGATTAAGGCAGGACCTGGCAAGGCTATCTTTTAAATCTTTTACGCCATCCCTTCTCGTAAAGAGAATTAGGTCTGCCTCCCCATCTGCTAAGATAATCTCACTGCAGATTAATCATTACTACATTCTGGCCATGGTTGGAGATGAATATTCTTTAAAATAGTTTGAAGGATAGAGGGTCTCATAACGAGCCAGTATGTTCAGGATCATAGGTTTGCATTCAATAACATTGTCATTTCTGGTTACCAAGCCTGGGCAATGGCCCTTGGAAAAAACACTAAGGGATAAAAGGTCTCATCACGAGCCGGTTTATTTACTGTGGTGCAGACTGGTGACTGACATGGTTACTATCTGGTTACCAAGCCAGAACCATGGCCTTTAGGAGTATTAAAATTAAAAGAGAAAACAATGTTAACAACTCAACCTAACCAGAATTGTATATTTATAACTAGCAGTTGGGATACTGGCATTCTTTGGGCTTTAAAGCAACCCTGTTGAGGCTATAGACGCCTGATGGCAGCAGGGCCATGCTTATGGTATTGGTATTTTATTCTTAAAAACCAAGCCATTTATTGTTTTACTTCTTTTGGACTGATTTTTGTTAGAAACTCGATCTTCATCAAATAAATAATTAAGACTGTAAACTTTTGGTAATTTTTAGAAATGTGAGATGCTTGAATCTGTTTAAGATGGTAAAATATTGATGCTTGTATAATGACATACATGAAGGATTTAATTTCTTTGATTGCATGATTTCAGGTTAAAAAACAGAGATAACTGTTCCGCCCAGTCAGTCGCCATCTGTTGTGCCCCTACTCAACAGCCTTACAAAATACATATTTCATCAAACAAAATCCTATTTTGTTTGATGAAATGTTCGAATTTCTCAGGACAAATCTAATGAATCACCAGCTACTGAAATGATGACTTTCTATGAGCTACTGAATCAGTCAAATTTTTTGTTGTTTTTAGTAGCCTTTGCAAAACTATAGGTTATTTGACAAAGTCACCATTTTCAAGTTATTATTTTGGATGGATTTACATTAATAATCAAGGGATGAGTATTAATAATTTCCATATATTTTCCTCATAAGCCTTGAAACCTTATCCAAGTATTTATCACTTGATCTTTACCCTTTGATTTTGTTATTATAAATATTGACATGTTTGCGAAATTGGAAGGTTGGTCGTTGTATGGTTTGGTACCTTATTGGGGTCTATTCGAATTATATTTTCAAAGCTTTTAATCTAATCTGCAAATTATGCATGACCCAACCTTGTTATTTAATCTTGATCTTGATGATAAGCTTCATAGGTTAATTTTATTATCACGTGTAAAGGTTGGGGTTGATACAATGCGTCGTGGGACTTGTATTTCACGTAGTATGTCTTCCATCCCTGAAGGTTAGAATATCATATACTAAGGTTGATATATCATTGATCGAGGTTCATTGTTTGTAGGTGGTTTGATTCATGTCTATCACAGCCAAAACCGATCCACTTGCCGGTAAATGAATATGGTATTATTGCCTTTGTACTCGAATCTGTCCATCACATTCAATGACTGGTACGCGACCAATGTCGTGGCATCATCCTTGTGCAGCACCTGTGGTCTATGCAATGAGTGGTCTTACGTCAATAGCCCGGGATAAATTATGGTAGGATCAGTTTAATCTCGAGTTGTATGCCATAATTTCTTGTTTCGATTACCTTGTAGTGTTATCATTCCCATTCATGCCGAAGTTTCAGGGGTATCGGCTGCGTTCACCCATGTCACAGTTAGTTTATGAACGCATAAGGTTCCGTTGCTTAGTTTTTCTCCTGGATATGCACCCTGAGTGCTCTCTTTCTGGTTCTCTGTCATGTTTTGATCTCGAATACCTTTTCTGGGTGAGTTTTCATGCATGTGCATAGTTGATCATGGCGCTGGTGGTGTGAGTCAAGCCCTGTGAGATGAAATTGATGGATTCGAAGCCTGAACTTTTATCCAAGGCCGAGGCAAGGCCGAGGCTTTCGGATGGCTTCCGTTTATCAGTAAGTTCTCGGATTCAAATCCTGAAGTCACAAGGGTGTTCGCTGTGTCTTTGGCCGACTCTCGGGTTAAGGTTGGTGATCTCCAGTTTCGAGTGGATTAACGCTCAGTTGCGCTTGCAACCGGTTTTCCATTAACAGGCGAAAGGTGGTTTAAGTATAAACAAATGGACATAACCGAATGGAGGCAGCTACTCAAAAACCCCTGTCAAGAGGTATTGTTCAGAACTGGAGTGGCCCGGAAATACTTTAAGAAGGAGTGGCGACCTGTCTTGGACCTAATCCACAGGTACGTGACCTGTGAAGGTCACCTCTCTTCAACCTACGTCTACCATCTCAGGTTAATGTCTGTTTTTATTGGTTTCCCTCTCAATTTACCATATTATCTGGTACACAGTCTGTCTAAAATGTCTTCTGCAATTAAAAAAGGCCCAAAGCACATTAGTCATAGCCTTTTCCATCACGATGTGGTCAGAATGTTAATTCAGAGGGAATTGTCGAAATTAGACCAGTCATGGGATGAGTTTATTGAGTCTAATGGTTTTTAGGCCTTCTGCCACTATCATTTTGACTGTCCCGAGGAATGTATCAGGCATCAAGAGCCTAGTCATGTTTCATTTTCATTTGCACCAGAATCCCTGTTAAACCCTACCGGCCGTATGAGCCCCAACGCTTGTAATAACCCTATGTCCACTCCGGTAAGTAGCCCTGGTACTCCTCTGGTTTCTAAACGCATGAGGAGGTCTTCAACTTTTTCGCCGGTTATACCAAAGATAAATGTCGATAAAACCTGCAATCGTGGAAGCGATAGGCCGAAAGCCAAGGTTATGGGTAGGTTTACTAGAAGTATGCCCAAGGGTAATGTTGTCAAATCACCTGTGAATGATGGTGTTCGTGTTGAGACTGTCGTGATAGACGATGAAGAAGAAGACCCTATTTTTCCTGTTGATGATCATAACGTTGAGCATGAGTTCATTTCAAACCTTGCTGATGATAGCCCTCCCGCTTTTGACAAGGATATTCGGGTCGATCCTGTTGTTGATTCTCCGGCTAAGGGGAATCCCGTAGAGAGAAACATATCAGGTTCCTATCAGGTTGGGGATATGATGCACCCACTGTTTGTTAACTGCTTGTTGAATAAGATTCGCAGCATGGAAGGAAGAGTGACTGAGATGTTAGCTTATCGCGATATTGTGGAGACTGAGAATCTTAAGTTGAAAGAGCAGTTAGATGCAGACAATAAGTCTTTGCTGCGTGTTAAAAAGCATAAGAATCGTTTGATTCGAAGGGTATTAAAATTGCAGAATGAAAACGATAAGAATGAGGAGAAAGTAAGGGAGCTTAATGCTCAAATTACTCTTATGCAATTTAAGGGCCCGTCGTAGAATCCATCAAGTGGTGTGAACATTCAGGTTTTTAACGCTCCTGTGAATTTATAATGGGTTGAAGTGCACCTACTATTGGTTTTAGTTTTGAAGTTATGATAGATTGATAATCAAGTTATTTCCTTAACAGGTATTTGGTTTAATTCATTTATTATTTAGTTTATAGCATTTTCCTTTTTTATGTGTTTTAATTGTATTTCTTTTGTGTTTAGTATCGCAGATAATGGTTTTGGATCCTGCCTCGGATTTTGATGGTTGTTTACTTCTTGGATGATCCCCATGTAATCAGGAGCGAATCAGTTTAGCGGAGTTGTTATCCAGGTGTCGTTTCATCATGGATTCTCTTTTGATATTTCTGATTCACTGTTATGAATCAAATCGTTCTTATTTCTAGACATTTCCACGTATATAGAAAAATGACAACTTCATTTGTCATTTTTAAGAGAAATCGGTTAAAGATTTCGATTTTGAAATCCCTATTTGATAGAACTGTTTATTTTGGGAAGATGAAATGTTTTTAAAAGGGAAATAACCTTACGTGGGAAAGAGGTCAATAGTTCTGGGAAAGGAGAATACAAGACTACTGTTTGAACTTTCTGTAACTCGAGGCAGTTTCTTGTCAGCAGATACAGTATTTTAAACTGGTGATACTTATATATGTTTGCAGTTTTATACTTCGCATATGTGTTGATGGTATCCCTTGGTCTTGTCATTGTTTTTCTATATTATTAATGTTTGTCATAATCTCTTTAAAGAATTGTGCAAATATATTATGTATGATTGTCGACTTATGCTGATTTCGATTTGCTAATGTATGTCATGTTGTAAAAATGATGATTGACATCAGAAAATATGTGATATATGCGTCTATTGTATGATCTTGTTAATTTCTGAATTTCTTTTGAATAATTTCAATATTATTAATGCAGTAGTCCCATTAGCAGGTTCGATTTCAGGTTAAATATTTGCTTCGCTCCTGATCAGGATAGGACTTAGATTAGATTAGTAGTTTCCTTTTAATTGTTTTACTGGGAACTTATTTGAATTAGATCTTTATATTCATATTACAATTCAGATTATTCTCCTATAATTAATGTACAAGTGTTTATAATATATCTCTGTAAATTTATCAACTCTGTTAATATTAAGTTACTTGTTTATTCTTGTATGATAAATTAATTGCTTGAAGTAGATGTAATTTAACTGATTGATCTTGTTAGATATAACATTTATTAACTAGTGTAGGGATAGGTTTAGATCTTATTAACAATTAGTAGCATTAGCTTTACCTGTTAGACTTCCTTTAATTAGACTTTCAGGCTAACAGAGCCTTTAAACCTGTCGGGAACAACCATCCCAAACAGCTTGGAGCCTGCTTTAAGGATCCCGGTCTAGGTTGTCTTCTCTCGTTACATGCATAGTCACATATGCCCGTCAACACTTCCATTTCGATATAACTATAGCTTGTTCATTTAATTTTTATCAATCTATTATCAACTTAGCTCCTGCATGTAATTCTAGTGAAAGGTAATTGTATAGCAGATCCTTTTATACTTTATTACTTGATGCTAAGATAGTTCAAGAGTATTTGTTTTCAACAATAAACAAGTTAAATAAACTTAGGGAAAACCTAAAATTTAGATAAAGTCATAAAGTACAATGAGTGACATTCACACATGGAAATAAAAACCTAGTGTATAAGACAGTTCACTAACTAATCTAGTACTTATCAACTAGAGATGCAGTAATACGATTTTTATATCTTTAAAGTATAGTATTACTGCTTTTTGTGTAAGATTATTAGAATTATTTTCTACAAAAATCTATCCAACTTAACCTTTGTATGATCTTCATCTCACAAGGGGATATACGAATGTAATTTTAATATCTAGACTAACAAAACCAAGCTATACATCTTCCTATGCTTGCAAACTCATATACATAAAAGATTTAGTCTTTTATAAGGTCTTTTTACAAATATATAATTTCTCACAATGTGTTATTTATTATGCAAACCAAGTTGAAGCATTTTTTACACAAATGTTTACCCATTTCCAAAGATTATAGGACATAATTTAAATCCTAGTGTAAGTAAATATTGCTTCCCTACATTATTCTTCAGGGTTATAATATGCACTTTATAATGTAACGATGTTGGGAGTTATGACAAAGGTTTTAACCATAGTTTCTTTATAAAATGCTATTGTGTGCAGGATGCTCCCAAAAGGGGTCTCTAACTAAGATGTAAAATCCACGACTTGAGAAATATTTCATCACCACATGGTAGAGGATTGTTGGTTAGGGTTTTACCTTTGGGTTTCTCCGTATAAGTTTCTCCTAAACCCTAAAAAATCGCATTTTACTTAATTTCATGTCTTTGCTATGGAGTAAGCTTAAATTTGGTAAAGAATAACTTGATCCTTTCAACTCAGAATTTGGGCATGCACATTGTGAAACTAAAATTGAATATGAATACTATCAAGTAGAATAGGAGAAGGCATTCCGGAAAGCTTTCTATGAGATGGTTGATAGGGTAGAGAAGTTGTTTGCAGATTATCAAAGAATATTGGAGAAGAATATAAAGAAGCAAATTAAAATAGTAGGGAGTACCTCAGGAAAAAAAAGGTAATGGAGGAGATCCTCCTAAAACTCCACCTTTGGCATAATCTTCATCATCATCATATTCTTATAATAGTAATTATTCCAGTACTTCATTTGTCACACATAGAAAACACTCCAAGAATTCTGATATGAATGCAACATTACTGAATCTTGACATTAAGTATAATTTTCCCATGTTTAAAGGAGAAGTTAATGCTGATAAGTTGGATTATTGGGTTAGGAAAATAGAGGTTTATTGCAGAATCCAAAATTTGGTAGGATATGAAGCCAAAATCCAATTATCCTCACTTCAATTGGGAGGCACTGCTCTCGTATGGTGGGAAATCAAAACTGAGGAGGACTTGCTAGTTAAAGGTAAGGTTATTTCCTCATGGTATGAGTTTGTGTCAACATTGAAAAAACAATTTTATCCGTTAAGGTATATGCACTAGGATACAATGGATTGGAAAATTTTAAGATAGGGTAAAGTCTAGAGTGTTCAGGACTATAAGCAAGAATTTAGGAAAATGGGTTTAGTGCTAGGTATTCCTCTCTATGCCCAAGAAACACTTCTTAAACATATAGGTGGTTTACATGGTTATTTAAAACATAATATATTGATGTTTAACCCTAACAATTTATATTAAGTATGTACATTCAAGCCACCCATATTGAGTCTAATGGGAAAAATATTGCTGACAACTATTCTAAGAAGCCTTTTACATCTAATGGAAATAATTTTAAAGTAAAGGGGAAAGGTAAAAAAACCATCAGTATTAAGAAATAAGGTGAGAAGAACTCATGTTCCAACTACAAGAAGGGAGATGATGTATCAAATGGTTTGAAGTTACAACTATGATTAATACCAAAAAGAAATGAAGAGCACAAGGATAAAGGAAAAACAAAGAATGTTGCTTTAGTGATGCAAGATGTGAGAGAGAGTTAAGACCTGCCCCTTAGGGGAATTGAGGATTTTACTGTCAAATTGATCCCCCATGTAGAAGAGAAAAAATATCACAGTGATAGCAAAATTAATAGTGTTAAAGCAAAAAAGTTGAATATAACTGTTGTGATAAACATGTAATTCTAACCCAAGATGACCATAAAAAAAAAAGACACCAAAACCATGGAATTTGGACTTAAGGCTTGGAGGGAATATCCTCTTTGATAGGAACCCCAAATCTGAATCTGAGCTGTGAATTTGGTCGTCGAGTCATTGAGGGAGCCGGTAGTTTGGCAGATGTTTGGTCACCGTATTTTTTAGAGCTCTTAGCATCGCTACTAGTGTCCTCTTCATTGCTAGTATCCTCCTTGTTGCTAGAGGGATTCCACTTAACTGGGAGTGGTTATGTTTTCCTATACTTCGCCTCAATGTTGATGCCTTCTTTAACTTGTATTGTGCTTGCTATGGTCCCCGAAGGAGGATGAGGCGGTTGTTCTATGTCCATGGGAGCTGCAAAAGGATTCAAAGAGGGATCATGGGATCATTATGGGAACATATGAGATAGAGGATAAGCCAATCTAGAAGGTTTTTAACCACCCAAAAATTGTGCGTGCGGACATCTGTCTGATTCTTAGCGGAAATTGAACCCATGGGCTCTTCCTCCCAGTCATCCATGAGCTGATGGAGATAATATGGGATTTCAATGTCGTAGCTTTCTGTATTGACCTGAGGCATGAGACTTCTAAGATGCTCATTGGCATTTTCTTGGCCACCACGTCCCCTCCTTGGCGTAGCACGTAGTTTGTGACACATCTTCAGATGAGCCGGAGGCACAGAGTAGTAAGGAATCTGAAGGTGTATAGAGAGGGTAGGTAAAGGATACTGGAAGTTGGATCGCTCCTCAATTGCCACAGGCTCTACCTAATGTTCAGCCTTCACTAGATTGCACATGGGAGAGAAAATTAGGGAAGAGGCGATAAAAAGGCTACCCATAAGAGGGATACACGAATCTTGAGGCGTAGTTAAGATCCCCATAACTCTGCATGGAAAAGCGTAGTACGAGGTGACAGAGGGGAAGTCACCTCTCATCATCAACCTGGAGAAACCACACAAATCGCAATGGAAGATGTCTTGTATCATTAAGAACCTAATGATGATGAGTCTCGCTCCTCCTTTGAGACACGTGATCACCCGCATCTGAGTGAATAATTATAATAATTATATAATACACTATTTTTATATATTAAACTACAAAATTTATATAAAATAATTTTCAATCACAATAATAATGATCTGTTAGGATATTTAGACACTTAGGAGTTAGTTAAGATCAACTTGTGTAATATATCCGTTAGGTAAAAGTGTGTTTCTTTAGTATGCATTGGTAAATATTCTAATCTGATGGTCACAATATGTTCTAGACATAGAGTGATCTAACGGTTCAACTTCTCTTAGATCATACCTACCATTAATCTGTGGCTTAACACCCGATTGGTCTATGATCTCTATTTAAAGAGCATAGAGGGTCCTTGGCTAGTTAATCAATTATGAGAAGCTCATATGTAACTTTCTTTCTTTTGCATAATATTTTTTTCCAAGTAGCTATTTGGTTGGGGCCGTGGACTGTTTCTCTCTCGAGGGTTTTAACCATGTGACAAACATCGGTGTGTTGACCTGTGATCTATTTGTGTGAAGTGGTGGCTGAAGGTGTTCGGTCTTTTAGGAGTACTCTGTGTACCCGAACATGGTCTCAGAGCTTTTATGAAGAGCCACTTTCGATTTTGATCAAGATCTGGAACCGGTGTTGCTGAAACTTTGAAAGGGTTTCTGGTTCTAGATTTTTTGTGCATTTGTGGCCTATGGGAGATGTTCCATTGCGTCCAGAGTAGCGTTTCCATTTGGAAACAGTCTTCGTTTCACCGAAAACCATTTTCGTTTGCTCCAGAAACACCCATTTCGGAAAATCTGAAGGTATAATGTTACAATGACGGATTTGTTTTTTTTTAATCTCTCATATTTTATCAGTTTGTTATTAGATATTTTCCATTTTAGTCTCGGATTGTTGCCTTCCCTGACTGCGTATGCTCTTTGCCATGCACCTTGCGCAATCGTGGCGAATCAGAAACAGTAAGGGAAATTTTTTTTTCTTGTCTTCTTAGCTATGTATGCTCTTTATCGTGCACCTCGTGCAATCACAGGAAATCAGAAACAATGAGAAAATTTGAAAATGTAGACTTTTTGGGTAATATAACCAAGATCTAACCCCATTGTGTTGAAAAAAAAAATTGTTTTTGTTTTTCGTTTTTTTTTTTATTTCCAGGAAAAGAAAGCAAGCACGGAGAACGAGAGAGAAGAGTTTAAAAAAAAAAAAAAAACCTTCCTCTTTCCATTATTTTACGTACCTTTTAAACTTAGCTCACTTGGTTCAAAGTTGTTTTATTACTTAATAGGTCTTAAGTTCAAGTCTTATTAAGCTACTTTTTAGTACATGCAATTTCTATTTTCAAGTTATTTTATTGTAAATGTGCATCTCACATAAATAAAATAAAATAAAAGTGAGTCACTTAAGTCTTTTAATTTATTGTCGCACTATTTAAAAGTCACATTATTGTAAAAGTGAACATCACTTATTCTAGAAAAGTGATTCACTTCAAAGCAACTTTATTTTAAAAGTGATTGTCAAAGGTTGATCTTGGGAAGAGGGGGTTCTTTTTTTTAGTTGGTCAAGTTAATATCTACCACGTCACTATTGGGGACATCTTCAACATTTTCTTTGATCAAGCATAACTTCATCATCTAGAATCATTTTTCAGTGCCGTTTTTTTTTAAACCGCATATTTTTTCAATATATTTGCATCTAGATAGTTAGTTTCTATTCTTTTAGCCATTATTTTATAGTATGGCCGCCCCTTGTGATATTATACTTACAAGCTCTAACTATTTCTCATGGAAATCTCATATGGAGGATGTTCTGCGAAGTAGGGGTCTTTTCAGGATAACCTCAGGGAAAGAAACAGAACCCACTGGTGATGATAAAAAAATTAAATGAGAAAATAGATGTGATGAATCTCGTGGATTGATTGGGATGTCAATCTCTACTGATTCATGATTCCACATATCTGGAATTGATGAACCTAATCTCGCTTGGGAAAAGTTGGAATCTGTGTTTGGTAAACACAATGAAATTCGGGGTCATCAACTTGAGAATGAGTTGCTTTCCTTGAATCCAAATGATTTTTCATGCATTCAAGACTATTTATCTAACTATAATACTCTTAGACTATTATTTGCACAATGCAAGATTAAGAAAGAAGACAAATAATGTATTTATCATATTCTTTCAAAACTTGGATTTGCATATTCTATTTTTGTATCTACGTTCTACTCCATGAAAGAATCCTTGACTGCAGCTAGCTATCAAGAGCCTGGCCTTGAATCCTTCTGTGATTCCTTAATTAGAGAGCAAGATAAGCTCATTCATCTTGGAATAATTAACAATGCAGATATATCTGGGAAAGCCTTATTCCCCCAACAAAAAGAAAAGTCCAAGCCTCCCAAGAAACAAAATTTTCGCAATAATAAGCAAAACAAAAAGGGTCCCAAACCTTCTTAGTCAGCTCCTTCTTTAAAAAATGACAAATGATCCAAGAAAAAAGGAAAGAAGATTGAGCGTCATTGCAATTTTTGTGGGAAAGATAATCATGATGAATCTAAGTGTTTTAAGAAGATGGCAGCCTTGGAAGTAGCAATGAAGAAGCACCACATAAGCCTAGATTCGTCTTCAGAATATGCCTCTCATGGACATGCATTTTGTGCTTCTGGTTACTCTTATACTGCATCTTTTTCTTCTATTTCAAATAAATGGTTCATTGATTCTGGAGCATCTTATCATATGTCTAAGGATCAAGCCATCTTTTCTACTATGCATGAATGTAACACCAAAAAAATATTTGTTGGTGATGATAGATATCTAAGTGTTGTAGGATCTGGAACAGTTCCAGTAGAAAATGGTAATTTCAGTGATGTACTATGTGTTCCAAAAATTTCCTACAATTTGTTATCAGTCTATCAAATTACTCATTTAGGTGAAGGTAAAACTATGACGTTTACACCTCACCAAGTTGTAATCAAGGATTTTAAAAATCCTCAAAATGTCCTTGCTACTGGAACTTTTGATGATATTACCAGGTTGTGCAAATTTAACAACTTTGAGTCATCACCTTTTCTTTCAGTTTTTGTTGCTCATAGTGATAACTTGAGCAAACTTTGGCATGAGTGATTTGGTCACTTAAATTATCGCTCATTGCAACAACTATGTAAATGCAATATGGTGACTGGTCTTCCGATGGTATCTTGCAAGGATGGTGTTTGTTTCGGTTGTGTACTCGAAAAACATCATCGGGACAGTTTTGACAAACGTGCCTCTTAGCATGCCTCGGTTCCTTTGGAGCTTGTGCATAGTGACTTGTGTGGTCTTCTTCCATCTGCATCATTTTCTGGTTTCAAATATTTCTTAACTTTCATTAACGACTACTCCAGATGCGCTTGGGTTTACTTCCTAAAACTTAAGAGCGAAGTATTTAACATGTTCTTGGCCTACAAGGCCCTTGTTGAAAAACAATCTGGTCATCAAATTATTAAGTTAATATCTGACAATGGAAGAGAATATGTTAACAACAAGTTCACTACTTTTTGCACTGAACAAGGAATCCAACAACAACACATTGTTCCATATACACCACAATAAAATGGTGTAGCTAAACAGAAGAACCGTACTTTAAAAGAAATGGCTAATTGTATGATCCAATCTAAGGGACTAAGTCTTCAATATTGGGCTGAGGCCATAAATTGTGCAAATTACATAGTTAATCTCACACCCACTAAAGTTTTACAAGGTATAACACCGGAAGAAGCATGGAGTAGAATTAAACCAGATGTAAGTCACTTTCGTGTGTTTGGTTGTGAAGCATGGGCTCACATTCCATATGAAAAACGGAAATCATTGTAGCCTAAAAGTGAAAAGTGCATATTTGTTGGATATTCTGAAGATGTAAAAGGTTATAGACTTCTTCAGCCACATTTTCATGATATGATCATTAGAAGAGATGCTAAATTTGATGAAAATCTCTTGGCCTGTGAGCCTAACTTGGGGGGTGTGCCATCTTTGGCCTACGAGCCTGATTCGACAATTGTGCCCTCTTCTTCTTCTTCTTCCATCTTTCTTGACAGGTTTCCAACTCCAGTTTCTAATGATGACAGTGAGGATGAAAATCCACCTCTGCCTGCTCATGTTCCTCCAATTTCACTAGCACCAATACTTCCTCGATGGGTCCGTTCAACATATGAGGTAGCTGGTGATCTCGCCAGTGATCCTAGAGATCAATGTTGAACACGTTCTTAGTTTCAGTGAGCCTCTTCTCTTTTGGCTTAAGTTTTCGAGAATCATGATCCAAAATTTTTTGTAGAAGCTTCAGGAAATCCAGATTGGGATGCAACTATGGATGAAGAATATCGTTCCTTAATGGCAAATGATACTTGGGATCTTGGTCCTCTTCCAAAAGGAAGAAAACTTGTCAGATGTAAATGGGTCTACAGAACTAAGTATGCATCAAATGGAAGTGTTTAAAGACTTAAGGCAATGTTAGTTGCCAACGGTTTTTCCCAAGTTAAAGGGATTGACTACAATGAAACCTTTGCCCCTGTAGCAAAAATGAAATCCATCTGCCTTGCTCTTTCCCTTCTAGCCTTAAATAACTAGGAAGTCCATCAAATGGATGTCAAGTCTGCCTTCTTACATGGTGATTTACATAAGGAATTTTACATGGAACAACCTCCTGGATATGTTCAAAATAACTCTAGCCTTGTTTGTCTCCTTAAGAAATCCTTATATGGCCTTAAGCAAGCTCCTAAAGCTTGGTATGCCAAAATGGATAGCTTTCTCCTTGACACTGGTTTTTCTAGATGCCATTCTGATCCCAATGTCTATACCAAGAAAGTAGGAAACCATCTCATCATACTTCTTTAATTTGATGATCTTATCCTTACCGGTAGTGACCCTAAACTTATAACCCATGTGAAATCCAGTCTTAAGCAAAATTTTGAAATGTAAAACTTAGGACATTTGCATTATTTTCTTAGTCTCCAAGTCTTGCAAACCAAAGAAGGAATCTTTCTTTCCTAGTCTAAGTATGCTTGTGACCTTCTTCGTCGCTTCCACATGGAAGATTGTAAACCAGCCCCTTCTCCCTTCCAGTCTGGATTCAAACTTTCTGCCACTTGTACTTCCCCTGAAGTATATGCCACCTTGTATCATCAGCTTGTTGGTAGTCTTTTATACTTGACTCATTCCCGTCCTAACCTTTCCTTTGTCGTTGGTTGTGTTTCCCGTTATATGCAAACTCCTTATGAAAGTCACTGGAAAGCAGCAAAAAGAATAATTCGATATATTCGAGGTACAATTCAGTTTGGGATTCATTACAGTACAGGGGGAAAACCTTTGTTGGCTGGTTTCACTGATTCAGATTGGGTTGGCGATTCTGATGATCAAAAGTATACTGCGAGTTATGTTTTCAATCTAGGATCTAGACCTGTCACTTGGGCTTGTAAGAAAGAACAAGCTCTTGCTCTTTCTTCAGCAGAAGCAGAATATCGAGCCGCAGTTAATGCCATTTAGTAAGATTTATGACTTCGACAGATCCTTTCAGAGTTTGGATTCGAGCAACAACAACCTACTCCACTTTGGTGCGACAATCAAAGTGGCATTAAGCTTGCCAAAGATCCAGTTCTACATTAGCGTAGCAAACACATTGAGCTACACATGCACTTCATCAGAAATCTTGTTCATGATCGTGTTATTGAAGTGCTCTATTGCCCTACAGATGATCAAGTTGTAGACATCTTCACCAAGTCTCTTACAGAAGCGAAGTTATCTAAACTTTGGTCTATGTTAGGAGTTCAGGAATGTGTCCTTAAGGGGGGATAGACTCTAATGCCTCTTTTCTTCTCCTAATAGTGTCACTTTTGTAAATCCTTCAATCCTATCCCAAGTTGTTCTTAAGGGGGGATGTTAGGATATTTAGACACTTAGGAGTTAGTTAAGATCAACTTGTGTAATATATCCATTACGTAAAAGCGTGTTTCTTTAGTATGCATTAGTATGCATTTGTAAATATTCTAATCTGACGGTCATGATATGTTCTAGACATGGAGTGATCCGACGGTTCAACTTCTCTTAGATCATACCTACCATTGATCTATGGCTTAACACCCGATTGGTCTATTATCTCTATTTAAAGAGCATAGAGGGTCCTTGGCTAGTTGATCGATTATGAGAAGCTCATATGTAACTTTCTTTATTTTGTATAATAAATTGCTCCAAGTAGCTATTTGGTTGGGGTCATGGACTGTTTTCCTCTCGAAGGTTTTAACCACGTGACAAACATCGATGTGTTGATCTATGATATATTTGTGTAAAGCGGTTGCTGAAGGTGTTCGATCTTTTGGGAGTACCCTGTGTACCCGAACATGATCTTGCATCTTAATCTATAAAACTTTATATGAATTAAACATCAACTTCTATTAAACTTTATAAAAATGTTTATGAATTAAACATCAAATTCTATTAAACTTTATAAAAATATATATAAATTAAACATCAACATTTATAAAACTCTAAATAAATTCCTCCATATAAGTTAATTTAATTTGCCATGCATTAAGTTAGACAAAATAAAAATGCCTTCCACATTGTAAAATAACTTGCACTAACTTTAATTTACCATAGATTAAGTTAGACATAAATCAAATTGCTATGCTAATAACTAAATTTCATAAATAATGTTCACCAACCACATAAATTAAATAGCTATGCCAATTACTAAATTTCATGAATAAATTCTTTGAAGTCCCCTCACCACTTAATACACTCACATTTTAATACACTCACATTTTTATGTTTTTATTGCATAAATGGATTGACAAATATGACATAATGCTATTTGATATAGGAATAATTTAAACCCAAAAGTCTTTATGTTTTTCAGCGAAGGATACTAGGGAGCCCATGTGAAAGGGCCACACCGTGTCCCACCTAAACCCAAGGAGTCATATAATTAGACTTGGGAACTAGATTTTAATGCTCTCACAAATTGAAGCCTTAATGATATCGAATCAAAGTACCAGCACACACAGCAAGTAAATCCGTCCTTTCTATAGACTTCAAGGAGTCTACGAATATAACTGAGCAATCAGGTATTTGACCACACATTAATCTGATCCTTTTCTTATTAGATTATTTAGTGTATGAAACTGAGAGATCATCAGCTGATTTTGATCATCAATTGTGATTAATGAAAGAATAATATCCTTGTTTTACGGTATGGTCAACCGAGTTAACAGTACCGGCCGTTGGATTGGTGACCATACAATCATCAGAACAAACATCATAAAGAGCCAGCACTGGAGGTTGTAAGACTGGATCCCTGTATTTGTATTTGTATCTCATTACCTCTGCTCTTACAGCATTGAGTTCTACCTGCAGGACTTGTACCTGTCGTTGTAGTGAATAGATGGTACCTGTGCTTCCATATACAGGGTCTCCCAGACGTGCGTTGGCCTCATAGACTAGGCTATTAGCTGCCTCTGCCCGCTGGCTTTCAGGAACTTCCTAGGAATCCCACCATAAAGAAAAATTAGCAAATATATACAGCGATTTTACTATGGAATTTTCACACTATTTCCAAGAAGGCATGTGGTGGTAGGAAAATCCATCTTATTGCTAGATTTAAGAACTACAGAAAGGTAAACAAAATTCAAACCAGCAGTCTGCTAGGCAAACTATAAAACATTTTACCTCTCTCGGTACAATTAGTCTGCTAGGCAAATAACGATTAAAAAGAATGTTTGAAGAAGACTTACCTTGAGCATTTTAGAGACGTTGCTTGCACCAAAAACCTTATGTACATTTGCAAATTTCTCAGGTTCAACAGGTGAAAAGTAAGGAGATAATGGGCATCCTTGAGCACAGCGTCTTCTTAAGAGCTTGCAAGCAGCACAAGGCGTTATGGTGTTTATGGCAGCCGGTGCCCCCATTATTGGTCTACGGTTCATCTTACAAATGCTTTGCTGCTCAAATATTTTCCTGCACAAGTTCATGGTACTGTCATAATTATTTGAAAACATCGAATCGAATCTCTATAACATATAATATGGTACTGTCATAATTATTTGAAAACATCGCTCATAAGTTCATGAAAACATACAATATTACCTGTACTGTTAATTCAGTGTTCTCGTTTCCAGGAAGATGGAAAAAAATGGCTGTGAGAGCTTTATGTTCGTTTCTATAAGATGAAGTTGAAGCTAAGATATATATACCTAGACCAAAGAAGAACATTACACTTCAAAATTTGAATAAGGAGAAGTTGAAGATAATGTATACGTTCCTATACCAAAGAAGAAAATAATATTTAAAAGTTTGAATAATTTATATAGTTTGCAGAGTTTATAGTTATATTAAAACATGTTTTAGAGTTTCGAATGAGCATTAACGATATTGTAAGTTACTAACCCTCAGAAAAATCCGTACCATATAGAGGGTAAATAGCCATAAATAATCATTAACATGGTAATGATGACAAATATACAAGCTTCAGATATAATCTAGAATTAAACAATTCCATTGATGTATTCAAGTTTCAAAATTAGAAATACAAATTATATTCGAAAAAGAAGCTGCAATTAGCAGGAAGAGGATCAGTCTACTGAAACAATAAATGCTATCATAATAATATTCAGTCCATCAGTAATCTGCGATTCCAGGTTGTGAAGTCTACGTTTTTACAATAGTTTCGTTTTCCTGGTTGCAAACCCTAAATTATTTTACTTGCATATGAAGATTCCAAAGCCTATAAAGTCATCAAATCAATAGCTTTATAATTAAGAGTAGGTACAAAGAAAATATATATTTTAAAAATTTTCCAGATAGGTTGATTATTTTGAGACAAGATCTGAATTTTTAAAAATCTAGGTTATAGTTGTAAATTTTTGAAATTTTGGATGTTCCATATAAGTTTTTGAGAATAATGAATCTACTTTTAATATCAAAACTTAAGATTAAAGCATAATTACATTAAAATTTTAGAAAATAAAAATTAAAAAATTTTAATAAAAAAAAGACAATACTAAACAAATTCTCCAATTTTTAGACGTCTCCAAAAACACTGATCTCCAAACAAAATACTGGTTTCCGACTAGGTACAAATGCGTTGTAAGCTAAATATCCGCTAATAATGTGATATATGCGTGTCAGCACACATACCTTAATCAACAACCGGCAGAGGGAACCATCAAAGCCTTCATTCTGTTCGCACCAGAGCAATACAAGTACGGTATAGTAGTGTTGTTTTAAAATTTGTCTTTGTCCAATATCGAGATCCGAGAGGCAGAAATCTAGCAGAGTAAGCAGGATAATGGTGAGGTGCCGTAAATTTTCGGGCGTTGACATTCTGGTGAGTATTGCTAGATTGCTAAATATATGAAGCACATGCACCAACAACTCTTCTGTTAGTCTCAAACCTAATATATATAATGTTCTGTGTTTTTTTAATCTTCTATAACTTATCTATATAACAAATAAATATATCTATGACGGCGATGACATATATATATATATATATATATATATATATATATATATATATTTTTTTGCTTGTAGTTCTTTAAAAAAAATGAATCCAGGGTTGAACATTTACTTAACTGCTCCGGATTCAAATCACAATGAGTTTAAATGAAAATAATCTCAAAATTAAAAGTTCAACTCAAGACTCTCAGTTATTTCTGATGATTGTAAGACAATTTAAATGATCAGAATTACAATGTCAAGAACAGATTAATCGAAATGAAAGATTTATATTTCACCTGTTTCTAATGAATGCGATCGAAGATGAACGTAAGCCCCCATCTAGTTGCCCAGAGACTGTAGCAGTACATCTTGGATAAACAGAGGCACAGTAGCGTCCTCCATACACAAATCCAAACCGATTTTTGCGTGCGTTTCAATATTTATATGTGAAGTCAAATGCAATGACCTGTCTTCTCATTTAGTTTGCTTCAAACAGTAACCTACATATATATAATATATATGTGGAATTAAATAATCAAGTATAAAGATTGCTTCAAACAGTTTAAGATTTAAAACAGGAATTACAGATTGTAAAGGAAGATAACAAAAGATTATAAAAGAAAATAACAAAAGAATCTTAAGAGCACAAGAAGAACTGAATCAAATATTGCTAGATAAAATACACAACAGAGAAAATGATAAAAGAAAATAACATGAAATTGAGTCTGGAACAGTATTATACAAATATAAATGAAAGAAGTTAAATTTTTTGATAACGAAAGTAAATTTTCTTAGGAATTAAAGTAAGGTCACACAAAAAAAAGTATAAATATTCTAATGAAAGTAGTGATAAATATTCTAGTGAAAATAGCGATAGCAACATTAAAGAAAAATATGTAGTTCCTCGAGGACTTTTAAGAAACACTTCAAAAAAAAATTCTTATCTCAACAGTATTATGAAGAAAAAGTAAAAGAGTTTTATTATCTTAGAGGAGGTTCAATGTCTATAAAGGAAGTAAGTAGTAAATTTTTAAGTTTATTATGACATGTACCTTATATAAATGACGAAAAGCCTAAGATATAGAGGTTTTTGAGTTGTTTACCTCTTAGTTCCAAGGACAAAATTGAATTTGATAATCTAAAAAACTTTGAAGATGAAAATGAGGAAAGATAATTTATGTTATGAACAAAGAAAAAATAAGAAAGAAGGCATAGCTAACCAGAAAAATAAAAGAACAAGTAACTTTGAGCAGAGAAGGCAAGGTTTTAAGCCCAACAAAAGTTTCATAAAAAATTCCCTATTTTTTTCTAAGAATAATGATCAAGGAACATGTTTTAAAGGTAAAACACAACAAAATTTTGCAGCACCAAAAGGCAGAGACATGCCTAATAATTATGTTAAAAACAATGAACAAAGAGAACCTATGAAATGCTGGGAATGTTAGGGACCTCATTATGAAAAGGATTGTCCAAAAGGAAAGAGAAATTCCAGCAATGTTCATACAATTCAAGAGGAAGAAGCTCTTGGTGACGTAGTAAATGAAATGCCCAAAATTAATGCAGCCTTGGAGAATCGATGGGATGATCACCAAACATCCATGGTGGAAATAGAAGGTATGATACAGAACAAGTCTATTTCATTTTTGATAGATCTAGGTGCTATTTTAAGCTATGTGTCACCTAGCATAGAAGAAAGATGCAATTTACATTTGAAAAACTTTGAAAAGTCTTAGTTGGTTAAAAGTTAGCTACACGAACCAAAAGAAAGGTAGTTAACTATGTTGAAAATTGTGAAATGTTTATGAGTCAATTCAAAACTCAAGTGAAATTAAATGTATTACCACTAGGGTATTATAATGTTCTAATAGGTATAGACTCTCTAGAAAAACACAAAGTAGTTTTAAATTTTTTTGAGAAAACATTTACATGTTTAAATGATAAAGGAGAAATAGTCAGAGTCAAAGCGATACCTAGAAAAGTTTCTGTTAAATAAATTTCATCTTTACAAATGAAAAAGTATGTACGGAAAGGTTGTAAAGTTTTTTATGTACATGTGAATACATGAATAAATAATATAAGTTAAAATTCGATGATATTGCAATCTTAAAAGAATTTTCAGATGTTTTCTTGAAAGAGATTCCAGGATTACCTCCAAATAGAAATTTTGATTTTACTATTGAATTAGTACCAAGAGCCGTACCCAATTCAAAGGCTCCTTACCGGATGAACATATTAGAACTTAATGAATTAACATTGTAACTACAAGAGCTGGTAGATAAGAATTACATAGGACCAAGTGTATCCCCTTGGGGAGCACGTGTCTTATTTGTTAAAAAGAAAGACGATACGTATAACATACCCAAATAACCTACTAAATATGCATATAAAAAATATTTATTTCATGCAAGCCATGGGCTATGTATCCTCCAATATCATTCATTCTTGCCGTATAGTCATTCCATAATTAACATGTCCTTTCTGGAACTTGAAGAGTCATTTCCACACTTAAATGGACATTTCTGCATTTCCTCTTCCGCAATGTAGATTGCAAATTGTCAATTGCAGAACCCTCATGATTCTTTTTGTTTTATTTTCTCACTTTTCTCCTTCCGCATTCTGCAAGGCGGACTCCAGGTTGCAAAAAACATAGTAGGTGCATTACTTCCTCCATGATCTATGCATCCCAATGCAGTCATAACCATTCCTTAACCGAACATGAATACTTCTCTTTGGAGAATGATAATACCCATATGCAAATCATCAACTAGAGCATCTGTATCATACCATTAGTAAGCTATATATCCAATGCAACCCAAGTCATTCCAAATAGGGCATGAGCATACACTAGTTCATGAGAAATGCTCCCATTAACAAACTTAGAGTTGTACTTTATCATTTTATCAATATTATAGCACACATTCATACATAAACACACATGACCTGAGATCATCAATCAAAGGGAATCATACATCATATATGTAACTATGTATAGAGCAATAATACACCATTTGAGTTACCGGTTTACCAGAGGAAAGGAACAATCATTCAAAACAGCATATGAGTACACTAGTTTATAAGCATATTTCTCACCAATAAAACTAAAGATGCTATTTATCATCTCATTGATAATGAAAAAATATATTTACACATAAACATCCTACTTTGAGTTCAATAAAGTGGAAGGACAAAACCTAGTAATGAAACATATTTGTAAATCAATCCACAATGAAAAGGAGCAACCATGTTCCACCCAACCATAGATTAGAAACATATGTTCTCTGTTCTTAATCACGCCCAAGCTAAGCTATACGTGATGAGAGAGAAGACAACTACCCTCAGTTCAATTTACAGGCATAGATATATTTCCTAACACTTCTCAGAGTGCTCACATAGCAAGTATTTAACTCAACTCTTTTCCTAACACTTCACAGAGTGCTCCCCCAACAAAAGTCCTTTCCTTCCTAGCATACTCCCCTCTTTATTGTTTTGATTCTAGGTCTTTTGCAGCTACGGTCCATTCTCCACGGAATTCCCGTAAATCACTGTGTTTCTCTTTTTCCAGGGTGTGCCTTGCGCCATCATGGCGTTACGGTGCCTGATGCACCTTCATGAGGTTTATTGATCCACATCTTCCACTCTTACAATCATATTCTCCCCTTTAATGTGGCTTGTCCCTTCCATTGAAATTTTCATTAAAGGTAAATTTTTCGGTTACATCTGTCCTTCAAAGACCCGTTTGCAGTTTCGTGGACCAACCAATATTAAAACAATAAAATAGTAACATAAATATTGTACATAAAGTGTTTTTATGTTGGGAAATATTACATCCTCACCCCCTCATTGCAACACTTTCCACAGTTTTCTTAGTCTTCTTCCATAACTTCTGGAAACTCCCTCAAGTTTCCTAATTATTGTTTTTTTCTTGTTCATCCTTGCACACAAAATTCTTGTTTTAGCATGTAGTCAATGAATTGACTTGTTCATTTTTTTTGTCCATGTGTTTCATCTTGGTATCTAATCCTGCAGACAAATACTTCAAAGCGTTTGATGTAAACTTCACATCCTAGTCAGAAATTTACCCTCCTTGGTACTCCTAGAAGTTGGAATACCTCTTTCAGGAAGTATCTCTGCTGGATGTCAGTATTCATCCTTCACCTGTCGACATTCCAATTTTTTAGATAGATAATCAATCAAATCGACCTTTAATCTGTTCCAAAAGAGTTTATTTCTGAGGTTGTTATCATCTTTTTGTAACCATGGTGTCTCGCATAAGGAGGTTTGTGCATCTCATTTAAACATTAACAATTTTTAATCTGCAACATCATGCATGTATAATCACATAAAATCAGCAAGAATATGCTAAACAACCAAATACTTATTGGCATTTTTAGTTCAATAGTCAAAATTTTCCCCAAGGGCATGCTTTCCCTCATCTCACCTACATGACATACAAGTATGGAATTCACATGAAAGGTCATCATAAAGAAAGTTTCAATCATAAATTTTCAAATCTATTTCATACATAAATTAAATTTCCCAAACATAAGGTCCTCGCCCTTTATTTGTCTCCTGTAGACCATATTACCCGGTTTTCTGCAATGTCTGACCTGATATGTTTCCTAAACATCAAACAATCAATAATACTGATAATCAAATAAAAAATGAATTTACAATTCTGTCTCCTGCAGAAATTAGAGTATGCAACCATGAGGCCAAACTCATATTGTTTGGATCTGGCGAGTGGAAACTCTTACCCCTATTACTTACACTTCTTCCCAAAACCTGGACATCCACACATGACATGTCACCTTAACATAATTCTAGAATAGAAAATTTTCAAAACTGAAATTTACAAATTTGTTATGTTAATAAATTAGATTTCATCGTCAAGAGATCCTTCTCATAAAGTTTGTCCTTTTCACATGGTAGATTCTGTATTTATTTTATGGGACATAGACAAACTATCTGGAATATGAAACTTCCAATCATCCAAGCAATTGTGAGCATCCCTGCATACCATCCTTTCATCGCAGGAATTACAGTGATCCTGAAAATTGCATGACACAGTGTTATACAATTACTTTATATGCATCATCAAAATTGTTAAATATTTTCACCTTATTTATGCAAATAAAATAAACTTTCAATACTCATGATTACATAATCATGCTGCATACAATTTTTTCCTTTCAACAAAGCATTCTCGCAAACAATCAAACATGAATACCTTTTTCCATGCAATTCTCTTCCTTGTATTCATAGAAATTCATGAAATGATCTCATAACTGCCAATAATTTCATCATTTTTTCTATTAAAGAAAATACAATGTAGTATT
>LPNX010872571.1:270902-295117 GCA_001517045.1 Pseudotsuga menziesii | reverse complement strand
TACTCAACCGATATTACATAACCTAACACCTCTTTTGGGTGCTCAATGGAAGTTCTACTCCAAATCCTAACATCTCTTTTGGGTGCTTACTGGAAGCCCTACTCCAGAGCCTACACCTCTTTTGGGTGCTCATTGGAAGCTCCGAATCACCAAGCTTAGGCGCTTTCTTCCATACACCGTAATACAATGGGGTTATTCTCTTCATGGAACCCCCACTCTTGTGACAATCCCCTTACATGGTTTTAATATGTGTGGAAAGAATTCTAACCTGTAGTCTTACACCTAGGTGTCCCTAAAGGTTGCATACTAGTGCCTAGTTGGCCGGGAGGGAAAGATGTGTACCTCAAGTACATCCTTCCAGAAGCCATTTACCCCAATTACATCCTTCCTCCTCATACAAATTCCTCAACTTTATACGTAGAATATCCTTCTCGTATCACTGCCATTACCAGGTCTGGGTACATGTAGCTACTCCACTAGGAATAATTCACAATCTTTATAGCATTGTTTGGTATAACATCAATATTTTATACTAATGATCTTTCTCCATCTATCTGAGATATAAATTCTTTCGAGAACTGGAAATTATCCTACTAACATAATTACCATAATCGATCATTTTAGAAGAAATTTCCAACTTCTTACATAGCATGCTCCCGATGTTATCAATTATCTACTACGGTTCGCCATAAATGAAATTGATTTAATTGATGATGGAACCTTGCTATCCTTTCGTAGTATAAAATGAATCACATTGATTCTAGATGTTTCCTGATCGATTGGTCTCTTACCAGGGATACAAAACCCTTATACCAACCTATTAATCATAGATTTGTTATCCTAGCCTTTCTTCACAAGGCTATCAGTCTTGTACAATGATATCACCAATGTCTTCAATCATGCTTCTATAACGCTTGGTCCTACAACCATTATCATCGACCATAATGTCATAGACAACAATAATTATCCGTAGTGGTTTATTTCATATGCAAACCTCACTATCTTTACCACTATGCAATATTATATGTATGCAAAACATCTTCACTTGCACTATGCCATATCTATTAATATGCCTACTAGTGCATATGCATCCGACCTATCTATCTCTTGCATTCCTATGCCAAAATTTTGCGTACATGGGATTCATAATATATATATATATATATATATATATATATATATATATATATATATAGGAAGAGTTGAGGAGTATTTCCTTTCCAAACCCTGATCCTAGCAGGAAGTTCCCCTTATTCACATACTAGTTGGACCAATTCTATTTCCTTTATGTCTTTGATATTTTCCTGTCAAATGGTTCTCT
Organism: Pseudotsuga menziesii; assembly: GCA_001517045.1. Taxonomy (NCBI): domain Eukaryota; kingdom Viridiplantae; phylum Streptophyta; class Pinopsida; order Pinales; family Pinaceae; genus Pseudotsuga; species Pseudotsuga menziesii. Next base: position 293,796 of record LPNX010872571.1, on the reverse strand, counting down.
CCAACGGATCTCTTTTTCCCATTATCATCCCCTTCGTGATTATTTCCTGTCGTCAATCCATATTTTACCTTAAACTGGATTGTCCAATTTATGTCAAACTTGACCTATGTGTGGTTTGATCAGAAGAATTTGATCAGTCATTCTCACCCGAATTTACCGAGCTTGATGACAGGTTCCCCTGCAACAGTATTTAAATGGAATGATTCATGATTTAGTCAGGTTCTGAATTTTAGAAGAACCGCTAAATCTGAGTCAACCTGGCCAATGGTTCCTCCAGCGCTCAACAAAGAGCATACTTCAACCTTCGATGAATTGGGTCTCATAAGAATTCTGTGTCCATCCTCTGTTGTTATCCTTCGGGCTATTTCAATGAGCTAAATCATCCTCCATTGTTGGATCTCTGTTAACTTCAATCAACGACGGATCCCAAATAGAACAAAGTCGATTAAAATCAAAATTTCATATTCACCCTCTGTATTTAACTCTCCCGCTAGTTGATTCTGTGGAATCATTGAGCACCGTCAGATCTAGATCGACGGTGGACCTCAAATATCATAAGGAGGGTTTTATAAAAATTCCTTGCACACCCAAAATTTGTTTATCCACGCTACTTCTCCTAGTGAAATCACTATCAACCTCGTATGTTTATCTTAATCCTCTATGCAACAATTACTTTCAAATTTCGCAACTCAACTCCTTTTTATCCTCCTTGATTTTCAACTAGTAAAATTCCTTCAGGTCATTGATCTTCGCACCTTTAGATCTCCACCACACTATCCTCACACATATGAATGAGAAATATCGAATTATCTCATTCGCATTTCTAACTTACAGAATCTCTCCTCAGCTGTAAATCTGGTTCTACCACAATCTTGACCTTCTGTATAGGAACATAATTAGGATTTGTTTATCATCGATCCTTGCAGTGATCGATCATTGATCCAGAACCCTACAACAAGGTATTATATATACTCCAAATTTTCCTTAGCAAGATACTTTTAACATGGTCCCAAGGATACTCTCTTCTTTAACAAGACCCCATATAGCTTGCCTAATGAAGATGTTAGTACCACATTCTACATATCTCGTATTTGATAATTATAATTGAAGTTCATCTTCAATAAGGCTCCTTGATTCATGCTTAACCAATTACACGATTAGAACTTACTTTTCAACAAGAATGTAGGAAACACCAGTAAGTTATTACTAATGTCCCTCCAATACTTCCATCAAATACCTTTCTAGTCGAGATCACAAGGGAACTATCTCCTCAGATCACCTAAAATACAGCAACATGAAAAGCTAAGTTATATGCAACAATTCCCATGTAACTGAGAGTCAAAGGGGTCATAACAACATATCACTTTTCACCTCATCAAAAAGAATAATTCTTCTCAGAAATCATTCAGGAAGCCATTATTCATCAACTAAAATCAGCCATATAGTGACCCTCATGCATACCTGATCATGAATTTATAATATCTTAACCTAATTTAGTCTTATATCAATCATGTAATGTCCATTAAAGACAACCATACATGCATCAAATACCATACAAGCATCCCTTGTAGCACATCAATCAACTTGTCAGACATCATACACCCATTAGAATACATTGATCAGAATTCATCAATTTAATACACAACAAGAGTACATAACCAAGACTCATCAAGCCAAAGATGATTATCATTTAGTGTGCTTCAATGGAACTAGATGTTCCTAAATGCGACAGGGTTAAAACATGTGGCATTGTTTTGCAAAGCAACTTGGTATGTATATTAAACATTCCAAACAAAAATTCTATGGTTAGAACAAAGTTTTCCCATAATGCAACAAAACTAGATGTTCCCAAAAGGCGACAGGGTTTAAACTTGTGGCTCTTATACCATATGTAACATACCCAAATAACCTGGTAAATATGCATATATATATAAAAGAAATATTTCATGCAAGTCAAGGGCTATCTATCCTCCAATGTTATTCATTATTGCCTCACTGCTACCGTACAGTCATTCCACAATTAACAGGTTTTTTCTGCAACTAGAAGAGTCCTTTCCGCACTTAACCGAACCTTTCTACAATTTCTCTTCCGCAATGCAGATTGCGGATTGCAGAACCCTTATGATACTTTTTTTTCCCTTTCTCACTTTTCTCCTTCCACATTCCGCAGGGCGAACTCTGGGTTGCAGAAAACCATATTACTTTGGGTGTTTCCTTTCCACTTTCTACCTTCTGCATTCCGCTTTTCTACCTTCCGCTGTGGACTGCAGGAATCAGAAACTTAACATGCGATGGAATAATTTATCCACATGTACGCCTTCCGCATTTCGCTTTTTCGCCTTCCACTATGGACTGCAGGAATCATAAACTTAACATGCGACACCTTCATTTGTTCACCTTTCGTTTTCCACTTCCACCTTCCGCATACAGACTACAAATCATGGAAAACCAACACTCGGCGTCATTTCTCTTTCTGATTTCTGCCTCCTGATTTCCGCTACAGACTCCAGGGTGCGGAAACATACACTTTGCCTTAGAATTTTCGGCTCCATTCTTCCTCCTCCTTCTGTCTTTTGCAGGCAGATTCCAGGGTGCAGAAACACATTCTTACCTTGTCTCTTTTATTTTTCCTCTTTTCCCCTCTTTCCTTCTGCCTTCCATAAGCAGATTTCGGGGTGCAGAAATGCTTGAGTCAGATGCATTCTTACTCTATAACCAGGATTCTAGCCTCTGTGAACTTAAGAAAAATTCATTAAAACCAAAAGCATATGCAGATGTGAAATGCTGGAAGGTATAACCATAGTATACTCTACTTGAAGCTTTACACAATTTTATTGTGTGTTTCCTCAAGCGAATTCAAACTTATGAATTCTGAAGTGAATTCAGTGGCTATTTTCCACACTTACCTTCATGTTTTACCTTCATATAGGGATGAAGGTATTTTCCCTAATATGGATAGGGTTTATCCCATTCAACACTTAGGCCTTCTACAAGGGTCCCTTACAACTAGAACCTAGCAGGAGAACAATACTACAACAAATAAATCATCACAGAACAGTAAATACCATAATTAGAAAGGTCATGTGACCAAGGGGAAAATATCATACCCATAGAACCAAGCATGGCTTCTATAACCACAAAGGCCATACATCAAATACAGTCATATACTTTCAGCCAAATAGGAGTAATACATCTAGGGAAACTATATGAACAGGCAATTTTTAGTGAAGAAAAATAGAGTAGGTGCATTACTTCCTCCATGATCTATGCATCCAAATGCAGTCATAACCATTCCTTAACCGAAAATGAATACTTCTCTTTGGAGAACGACAAGACCCATATCCAAAGCATCAACTATAGGAGGTGTATCATACCATTAGTAATCTATATAGCCAATGCAACCCTGGTCATTCCAAATAGGGCATGAGCATACACCAGTTCATGAACAATGCTCCCATCAACAGACTTAGATTTGTACTATATCGTTTTATCAATATTATAACATACATTCATACACACACAGGAATTCCCTAAGCTCATCAATCAAGGGGAATCATACAACATATAGGTAACTATGTACAGAGCAATAATACACCATTTGAGTTACCGCTTTACCATAGGCAAGGCACAATCATTCAAAACAGTGTATGAGTACACTAGTTCATAATCATCACTCCCACCAATAAAACTAAAGTTGCTATTTATAATCTCGTTGATATTGAAAACACATATATACACATAAACATCATACTCTGATTTCAATAGAATGACATGACAAAACCCAGTAATGAAACCTATTTGTAAAGTGATCTGCAATGAAGAGGGAATATCCACATTCAACCCAACCATATATTAGGCATAGATGTTCTTTGTCCTTAATCACCCCCGAGCTAAGCTATGCATGATGAGAGAGAAGAAAAATACCCTCAGTTCAGTTTCCAGGCAGAAATCCCTTGTCTAACACTTCTCAAAGTGCTCACACAACAAGCATTTCTCTCAAATATTTGCCTAACACTTCATAGAGTGCTCCCCCAACAAAAGTCCCTTCCTTCCGAGCATACTCCCCTATTTATATTTTTGATTCTAGGTCTTTTGCACCTACGGTCCATTCCCTACGAAATCCCTGTCAACCACTACGTTTCTCTTTTTCCAGGGTGTGCCCTGCGCCATCATGGCATTCCAGCACCTGATGTACCTTCTTGAGGTTTACTGCTCCACATCTTCCACTCTTGCACACATAGTCTCCTCTTTAATGTTGCTTGTCCCTTTCATTCATATTTTCATTGAAGGTAAATATTTTAGTTACATCTATCCTTCAAGGACCCGTTGGCAGTTTTGTGGACCAACCAATCTCAAAACAATAAAATAGTAACATAAATATTACATAAAGTTTTGTCCGTTGAGGGATATTATAGTAAGTTACATTTATGTATAGATTACCGTCAGTTAAACAAGATGAAAATTGAAAACAGATATTCATCTCCCTGCATAGATGATCTGTTCGATCAGATACATAGAGAAACATTATTCTCAAAAATAGATTTGAGATCTGGATATCATCAAGTGAGAATTAAAGATGAAGATATTCTTAAAACTGCATTCAGAACCCGATACAGGAATTATGAATTTGTAGTTATGCCATTTGGGCTAACAGATGCTCCAACAACATTTATGTGTTTAATGAGTAGTGTCTTAAGTATGTACTAGGATAAATTCATAGTCGTCTTCATAGATGACATATTAATTTATTCAAAAATAAAAGAAGAACACGATGAACATTTGTAGATAATATTATAAGTTCTAAGAGAACATAAACTGTATACTAAATTCAGTAAATGCGAATTCTTTAAAGATAAAATATATTATCTTGGTCATGTCATATTCAAGGAAGGGATATTAGTAGATGATGATAAGGTAAAAGCGATAATGAAATGTCATGTTCCTAAAGACGTATCGAATGTATGATCGTTCATGGGCATTACAAGTTACTACCGTAAATTCATTGTAGGATTCTTGAAGATCGTGAATCCCATAACATCCTTACAGAAAAAGGGAAAAAGATTTGTATGGGATCTAAAGTGTGAAAAACGTTTTAATAGATTGAAGGAATTGTTAACCACTGCACATATATTAAAAATAGTAGATCCAAACAAGGATTTTGTTGTGTGCATTGACGCATGCAATGAGGGTTTGGGTAGAGTACTAACAAAAGAAGGTCACATAATAAAATATGAGTCAAGAAAAATAAAAGCACATGAAAAGAATTATGCCACTTACAATTTAGAGTTAGAATCCATAATACATGCTTTCAAAATGTGGTGCCATCATCTAATCGGTAAAATATTTTTATTAATGTTTGATAACATAAGCTTGAAATACTTGTTTGATCAAAAAAATCTGAATGCAAGGAAAGCAAGATGGTTAGCTTTCCTTAGTGAATACAATTTTGAAATCAAACATATAAAAGGGAAGGAAAATAAGGTGGCTGATGCCTTGAGCATAAATGCAAGACTGAATTTTATAGCCTCCATTAGCAGTTACAAAACATAATTGGACGATAAATTGGAAGATGGAGTAAAAATGGATAAATAATATCAAAATGTAAGAGAAAAAGTTACAGGAAATAAATCTAAAAAATGTAAAAAAGATTTCAGTTTGAATTAAAAACGCTTACTGTTGTATAAGATTATATGTGCCTAATGTACCAAAAATTAAATTGTTGATTTTAAATGAAATACATAAAAGTCCTTACTCAAGACATCCAGGTTATCAAAAGATGATAACAATGCTAAGGAATGATTATTTTTGGTCTGATATGAAAAATGAAGTAGCTGAATATATATTTAGGTGTATAGAAGGCCATCAAGTTAAAGCTAAGCATCGACACCTAGCAGGTCTTTTGCAACCATTTCCAATTCCAGATTGCAAATGGGAAATTATCGGTATTGATTTTATAACAAGACTACCTAAAAATCAAAATAAAAATGATTTTGGAATGGTGGTGGTAGATAAAATTAGCAAGGCAGCTCATTTTATACATGTTAAAACTACTAATAAGGATGCTAACATTGCTGATATTTTTATGAAGGAAATCTTCTGTTTGCATGGAATTCCTAAGGTAATAATTTCAGATAGAGATCCTAAGTTTACTGGTAACTTTTGGAAGTCATTGTTTCAAGGATTAGATACTAAATTAAAGTTTAGTACTGCTTATCAGCCACAAACGGTTGGACAAATAGAAAGAGTAAATCAAGTGTTAAAATATATGTTACGAATGTATGTTAGAGATCATCCAAAGAAATGAGAAGAATATATGCACTTAGTCGAGTTTGCATATAACAATCACTATCAAGCTTCAACTAAACTTATTCCTTTTGAAATACTGTATGGTAGGAAATGTAATACTCTCATTTCATGGAGTAATCTGGTTGACAGATTGATGGAAGGACCTAAATTGTTAAAATAAATGGAACTAATAGTGAAACAGGTAGAAAGCAATCTGAAAATTGCACAAGACAGACAAAAGAGTCATGCGGACCTTAAAAGAACTTAGAAAGAATTCCAAGTAGGTGAGCATGTGTTTGTCAAGGTAAAACCCAGAAAAACTCCTTTAAGTTGGAGAGTTGTGCTAAATTAGCACCCAAGTATTGTGGACCGTTTGAGATATTAGCAAGAGTTGGACTACTGGCTTATCAGTTAGCTTTTCGACCTAATCTTAGAATACATAATGTATTTCATATTTTCATATTGAAAAAGTATATGCACGATACTACTCATGTGATTGATTGGAATGTTATTCAGGTAGAAATCGAAGGAGATTTTCAGGTGGAACTGGATTGTATCCTCGACAAGAGAGAAATTTTTCTCTGGAATTGCACCATTGGACAAGTAAAGGTGCAATGGAAGCACCTTAGTCTAGATGAAGCAACCTCAAAATTCGAGAGTCATATGCGGGAGGCATATCCAATTTTGTTCCAGAAGGACTTAGAATATACTTAAGAAACATCGATGACGATGTTGAACTTAAGAGGGGATGTTTGTAACCCACCTAGAACTGAAAAACATTTCATTTTTTAGAAAACATTACTTTAAAAGTTATTGTAAATTTCTATATTGTTGACCCAAGATGGTCAAAGATGACTGTAATTGAATATTTTATTTACTTAAATAATAAAAAGAAGAGACACCTATCCAAAGAAGACTGTTGAAGAGTTTTCACTGGCCCACTAGGAGGAATGATCTACTGTAGAATGCTAGAATGACAAGTGGCAGCAATAGCATTCATTTTCTAGTTGTTGCAGGAGGAAACATCCCTAAAATTGTTGTCATGTTCCCTGGAAAGAAGAATTGAGAAGGTGGTTCATTTAATTGCAAAACTGACCCAACGACCTAGGAAAGTTATATATACCATTGAATTGAGCATGAGGCTCACTACATTCTATTCTAAGTGATTAGAGCCTTGTGATTTTGCTGGAAACTGAAAAGTTAGGCACACAAGAGGAATTCAATGAGGGGATAACTAAAGTGAATTGCCAAGAGTTAAGTCTATAAGAGAGGTTGCTAAGTTGCAGAGATTACTGTGTAGGCTTCTACATAACATCTTCATCCTGGTGGTTCAATAAACAAGATCGGGGGTCCTAAAGAAAATGATCTTGGCTTCTTTCAGGAAATGGTTGGGAGGAATGGTCTTCTTTGGGTGTTTGTCCCATTCGATAGTTAACAAGTTCTAAGTGTTTTGGTATTTAACCTTAATTTCATTCTATGTTTATATTTGTAGTATTTTTCTGAATGCTAAAGTTTCCATAATTATTATCTGTATTTTGTAACAAGTAGGATATTATCTCCATTACTTATGAATTTTTCATATGAGGAATGCTAAGTATATACAAGGTATTTCTTAGTAGAATTAGCATACTATCAAATCTAAAATAATTTTCATATTTTTGTACCTGTTATAAGGGACGATACCCATAGACTAAATATATACATTATAGGTGAATACTTTCCACGTATAGTACAATTACAGCCAGAAGGATTACAAGTATTTTAAACTGTAAAACAATCGAATAACCTATAACTTGTTTATATAAATAGTTCATGACTTGTTCATGTTTTTATCCAGAAATCGATATAGCAATAACAATGCGTCTCTCTTCAAAAAATGCAAGTAAGAATCGAAAACCCTAAAATCTATTTACTTTAAAAAAAAAGAAAATATAATAAATAAAATCTATTTTAGCAATTTACAAACTAACAGAGATAGGCCGTATCCATAATTTCTAATAATAGTAACCAAGATAACATCCCATTCCAAAATGCTTATTGTTTTACAAAAAATATTAGTATATTAGTATATATATATTAATACCCTTAATAAATGAAGAATTTAAGAATCGAATAGGTTGAGAGTTCAAACCCTTTAAGCAAATTATTCTTATAACATTTCATAGCTGAAGGATTGACATTCCTTAAACTCACACAGCCAAAAGGCCCTCTGTTTCTACAATAAGGGTTTAGGTAAAAACAATTTCTTTTATGAAATCGAAGTAGAACTACTATATCTATAAATTTATTTAGAACAATATCTCTTTAAAACACTAGTATAAACCAAATAATTGAAACGTGTAGGGTAACAATTACCCTCATAATAATTATTCAATTTACACCCAAAAGTATTATCAACTCTATTAATGAATTCTTACATGCAGCTAGATAACCTAGGTTAACATGAAACATAAAAACATAGTAAACCAATCCAAACTAAGCACATGACGGTGATAATGAAAAAGCAAGATTTAAATAATAATTAATTTAAATATTTTCCTTATGGTTACAACTAAATAATACCTTATAGGTCACGATATCGAATCCCATAAGGCTTTTCCATTATATTTATCAAAACGCTAAAAGCATTCAAAGAAGTTGTTACAGCCTATTGAAGCTTAGTTCGAAAAATGGATAGTAAAACGTTAAACATATTATCATAAAACACATCTTATGCTATCACCGAATTATCCGAATTATTATTATTCACAAATACGAAATAAAATAAGTGTAGGCATGATTTTCACAACGAAATGCCATTCATGTTACACAGAGTAAATCTAAAACAATTTAGGAAGAATTCTTGCTATTGGAGTAAGTCGTAGGCTTATAATCCCTGTCGAAATTTTTATACATTGAACTTATGAATGTTTAAAAGAAGAAAAATCTCTGTAAGAGCTCAAAATATAAAATCCATGACATGTTTACATAAACACAATTATTTTACAGTTTTCCCTACATAGTCCACGGTCTGAGTCAAAGGGGTTTTTCTTTCAACGCCTAACTATGTTTTTAAATGTTGTCAAGTAGAAACAACAAGAGGTTTTTACCATTCATCTAAAGGGACTCATAGGTTTCAATGACTCCAACCTAGGAGGAATCAATGACCTAGCCACAGAGCTACAAGGAGCAAGGGGTGCAAGGTAAACAAGTCTTACCATAACCCTTGGCTTCGTCTCAATGAATACTAATCCAAGTCTATTGCAACAACCAAGATTGGAACCTCATGCAAACATATTTATGCAGAGGTCAAAATGGTTACCAAATATATATATATAACAACAAGAAAACTAATAAGACACAAACATAAGTAAAACTTACCCATTTCGATCTTCACGGAGCCAATGGTGGCAAGGAAGGCTAAGAGAAAAATGCAGTTGGGTCACAGAGATAACATCCGTAGAACAACGTTGTTGGTCCAAAGAAAACCTAAGAGAATAAGGCTGGTATATGCACAGAGTTCAGGTCATGTTGAAGTCCGAGAGCCTCGACTCTTTCCTCCAAAAATTCCAACGTAGAATAGAAATGCAATGAGGTAAATCCCTTAGGGTTTTTTGAGTAAGGATCAGTCCTTTATAGCTGGAAGCTACAATCCTTCATGTGGGATTCCTTTAATTCCACTTAGGTTTAAATATTTCACCCACAACTCTATATTTCACACACCGTTGATGTTACCTAGTTTCAATTTTAAATGCCACCATGTATTTATTTAATACTTGTTCTATTATCCTCGGATGCGGGTGATAGGCAGGCTCACCCAAACCACAGTACCGATGTCATGCCCCAGCACATCAACAGTCTCACCACCACTCCCGCTGGTGATGACATGGAGAACAGGTGGCCCATGCGCTACGGAACAACCACGCTTCAATCTCCTCCCAGCTCGATAGTAGACAGAATGATGAGGTCCCCAGTGATGACGCCACCCACATGACACATGAAGGCGAGCTCGACCTTCCACACTTCTCATGCCCCCTTGACAGTTAAGGAAATGCAGTTTCGGTACAGAGCTTTAATGGTCAACCATTATGCTCCTCGTACGCTGTGCCGCAGGCCTTCTTCCAGGATCTTCGCTTTCCCAAATATTCATTCTTCCACCATCACTCCCGCTCAGCTCGCTCTGCACCTGTGCTATTCTGGCATCCTTTCTCCTAATTAGCATGCTCTGTGACTATTTTGTTCTATTCCTTCATGTACAAAACCATCCATGCCACCATGTCGTTGAGGACCACCTAGGGGTGGCAGAGGACGAGAAAGGGCTGGTACCCCAAGACCGCCACCCTTCCTCCCGCAAGCCAACACTCAGTGCTATGATGTAGAGGTGGTGGAAGAGATGCGAGCCTTGGTTGATGACTTGGAGGATGAAGTGTCACTCTCCCTCACAATAGCTACTCGTACCCCGACCCATAGGGGAAACTATTGGATCTTTAAAAACCTGATGACTAGGCTTATCCTCCGCTCTGCAAACATTCTGATGGCACCAATTGTGCAGCCTGCGGACCAAGCTCAGGATGCCCAGCTTGTTAACCCTATCCATCCTGAACCCATGCCTCTGTCTCCTCCTTCATGTGCCCCTACAGCCCCTCTTGACTCTGCCCCTATTTCCATCCTCCCCATCACCCTTTCCCCTAAAATCACCACCCTCACTTCCCCCCTACCCCCTCAGCGTCATTTTTTCCAGAAAAAAAGGAAAGGTTGCCAAGAAATGTTCACCTCCGCCTATCAAGCAACCCACCACTTCCAACAGGGATAGCTTGGATAGCCCCAACGATAGCGATTCCACTAGTATCACCCAGGGATCAGGAAAGAAAGCAGAGAGCAACAAGGAGCAGGGTCTGCAGTGGGGCACCACATAATGTTTCCCAATTACATAAGTCCCTTACTGCACATATTTTTTGGGTTCTTGTCTCTTCCGAGCTGCCTAGTTTAAGTTAGCTCAGGTTTTCATGAATTTTAGATAGTTAATTATGCATTGTAAGATCTGTTTTCCCCATAGTTGGGAGGATCATTATTTCACTTTCAGTCTACCTTCTTTGGTTTTTTTTTCATGTTCAAGAAACACGAAGAACTGTACTTTTGTTTTTCCTTAATAGATTACTTCTGAACTTACAAAAAAAATACTTGTTCTATTATATGGTAGAAAGGAACATTGCATAGTATGTTGTATATTCTTCCTTAGCATAATTAGGGTCCTTTTGGTGTCTTTATTGAGGAATTTTAGATGTTACAAACACTACAACAAAACCTGGTGATTAGCGTCTCTTTTAGCTTCCTTTTTAGCATCCACTATCACTTTTAGTGTATTTTTCATCAATTTTTGGACAAAGTGGGCGCTTTTCTACGAGATGGCACTTTTAATGGCATTATTTGCATCCCTTTTTAAAAGTTGGTGCTATTTTGGATGCTAATTAGAATCCCAATTAGTGTCCCAAATAGCATTATAATTAGCATCCCATGTTAAAAGTTGGAGCTATTTTGGATGATAATTAGCATCTCAATTAATGTCCCAAATAGTGTCCCAATTAGCATCACAATTATTGTCCCAAATAGAATCCCAATTAATTTCCTAATTAGTGTCCAAAAAATCATCCCATATAACGCCCATAATAGTCTCTAAAAAAACATATTGAATAACATAGCACTATATATTGATCCAGGGTTAGCGACAGGAATTGCGCCATGAATTTCGGCAAGAAAAACATCCAACATAGCACCAAGTATAGAGCAAGCAATTGTTCCTAGAAAGCATCCAACATAGCTTCGGTTATAGAGCCAGGTATAACACTTGGAATAATGCCGGAAATTTCGAAAGGAACCACATTAGGAATTGGACTAGGTTTAGAGCTAGGAATTTTGTTCGGAAAATGTCTGACATAACGTCTGATATATCAATGTCAATGACAATGATTATGATTCATGTGATAGTACTTTTGGATCTTGATTTATCATAGTGGAACCTAAATGATCATAATCATCGCACTATTGGATCTCGATTAATCCTAATGAGGGGTAAATTACCTTAATGTCACCTAAATTTCTCTAATGGAATTTGAGTGTCCCCAAGAACATTTGATAGACCCTAATGGCATCTGATTGGAAATGGCAAAGACTTAGACCCTTAATTTAAATATTAGTTCATAACAACCATCCTTAGTGTTACAAATCTTAATATGGCCACCATATTCCTCTTGCAGGTTAAAATTTTCCTATAAAGGCTTATGTGATAACTAAGTCCCTACACTACAAAGTGTACCAACACAAGCAACTCATAATAGAAAATAGAATAATTCAATATAGTGCCTAAAAGGACTTCAAGTGTAAACGGTAACGAGATTGTTTTGTTGTAACAATATGTTTCCCAAGCATGCCAATAGGCACCCACCTTGACTCTAAAGGCTTGTTAAATGTCATGTAAAGCAACTTAGAGAAGTCACAACTCTTCACTTGATATCTTTATATGCTTAATGTTGTGCTATGTTGTTGCAAAGGAAATTTTTCTATGGCTAGGGTTTAAGAGGCCATCAATGTAGTGGGGTTGAAAGAGAGATTGGTGGGGGTTTATCTGAAATGAGTTCAGTGCCCCCTTGTTCAGTAAGTTCTGAACTGGAAGTGAAGAAAATGTGACTAGAAGACACTTCATTCTCCAAAGGAAGAGTGGGATTGATAGACAATGAAATCGATTCAACTGCTTCATGAAAGTCACTCTCTGAAGGGAGAGTAGTATTGACCAAAGATGGCATTGGTTCAATCACATCAGGATCACTCTTTGAATGAAGAGTGGGATCGACCAAGGATAATATTGGTTTTGACCACTTGATCAACCAAAGGTTGAGTAGGTTGTTGAGAAACTATAGGTTGTTCAGTAAAAATAAATTCTTTAGTCTTTGACCACACACTTCACACCTCTGTGATAGCAGGGCACTGGTGAGTAAGATGATCTCCCTCGCATAGATTACAAGGGAACTTGAGTTTGCACTTCGAACGACTAGTTTTCTCAACGGTGTCAACATGACTAGCAATGGCTGACTATTTTCTCTTACCACGGCCTACAAAGGCTGAGAGTTTGCCAACAGCATGAACTATAGAGGCTGGGTGATTGGGTCCAGCCTGACTAGGAGAGGCTGGTTGTCGAGAGACTTCAAGATGTTCAAAAACAGGATGACCATGAAACCAAACTCTTCATAGTTTCGTGATAGAAGGGAATTTATAAGTAAGGTGGTCTCCCTCACAAAGCTTACAAGGAAACTTGGGCTTGTGTTTTGAACAAGAAGTCTTTTCAACAATGTCAACATGACTTGTAGTGGCTGACAAATTGTCTCCAGCATGAACCACAGAGGCTGAAAGACTGCCTCTAGCATGACTTGCAGAGGCTGAGAGACTGGGTCCAACATGACTTGTAGAGGTCAAATGGGCACCACCAGCATGAACTACAGAGGCTGAATGGTTAGGATCAACATGCTTTGCAGCAGTTGAATGTGTGCCCCCAGCATGAACTTCAGAGGCTGGGTAGATGGATTCAACATGACATCCAGAGGTTGGATGGGGAGGTTCAACTTGAACATCATATATTGAACAGGTTCCCTCAGCATGAACTACAAAGGTTGAGTGACTTCATCCAACATGACCTATAAAGGTTGGCAGGATCCCACCAGCATGACCAACAGAGGCTCAATGGTGAAGATCAACTTGGCTTGGAGAGGTTGAGTGATTAGATCCAACATGACCTGTAGAGGTTGGATAGGTTCCCCCAGCATGAACTATAGAGGCTGGGTGGTGATGATCAACTTCACTTGTATAGGTTGAACGAGTGCCCCCTTTCTTATGTTCCTTCTTCCTATTCCTCCTTCTTTTACTCGTTTTAGACTATCGGTTACTAGTATCAGTACTTTCACCGCATGAGGTAGAAGGAGTAGGAGAATCAACTACAGGTGAAGGGGAAGCAGTGTTTTGATGCCCTTGATATAAGGATCTTAATTGAGAAGCATCAGGAGCATTCAGGATAGTTGGAGTGGAAAACAACCACACCGGTAGCCCTAGGGTGAATCTAGGTAGATTCAAGGTGGCCATTAAAGGAACACCAACATTCCCTGTGAAAGTAATAGTACAAGGAGTTCCCAGCATGGGGATCTCTTGGTTGGTGTTCAAAGGGTTGTTAGCCATAGTTTCAAACTAGGAGACAAATTATGAGGTTGATAGGCAACCAAAATTACAAAGCACACACCTAAAGGCACACTAAGTATAGACAAACCACACAACACTCACTAAAAAATATGAAAGCCAAATAGACAAAGAGGTATAATATACGCTTTCAAAAGAAAGCTGATAGACAGTTACTTGGCGTCCGTGTAGATGTTCTTAGGAACAAGCGGAGGAAATCACCCACCTCCCTCCCACACCTTATACCGGGGTTACCTTCCAAGCCCGTCCAAGGTCAACCAGAAATATCCTTCCAGTGTACCTGTGTATGAACCCTAGATGTCAAAGAGACTAAAGGATACCTTAATTATATTGACAGTCTGGGGGGACAGTTGCAAGCTTGATTCATATGCATGGGCAAGGTAGCAAAGCCTGAAATATTGTCTAAAACAGAATCCCTAGATGCGCAAAAACCTTGGTCTACGCTTTGACAAGGAATCAGAGGGTTATATCCTCAGTCCAAGTCTCCATGCGGCCTCGTGCTTAACTCCGATTTGAGAGGAGCTTCCCAGATACAATAAACATAGAAAAGGGTTTACCTAGTGATTGGCCAACTACGTCTAAATTTAAACACTTGTGGAGAGTTGAAACTCCCTAATCCACAAGTCTAGCCTAAGCTAGTTGCTGTATGACCCTATGAAATAAAACTTACTAATAATTTTTAAATTATATCATTTATTTTAAGGGTTTTTTTTAGTCAGAGGGTAAATGGCGTGAAACTTATGTGGTGTTTTGACTCAAAGTTGAAACAAAATGACTAAACAAAGAGAAATGAAATGAAAAAAGCAAAAACTATTCTCTTTTTCTTTTTCAAATAGAAACTTGAAAGCCAGAAAAGAACAAATTCTTTTATTTATTTTTTTCAAAAACAATGATATGCCATGCAATCTAGACTAAAAAACTAATCTACATGCATATAAAGCAAACATGTGTTTTTTATTTTTCTTTTATAAATGCAAAATAAAAACAGCCTATCAGCTAATGCAATCAAGTAATGTAAGCAAAGCAAATAGACAACTACTCTACACCCCACAAACAAACCCTAGGTTTCCCTAAAGTTGGATATAACCTCTCTTGGAAGGAAGGCTCACAAAAGTGAACAAGCCAACAAATTTGGAATGAAGAGACTAAGCAATAAGACTGACATAAACAAACATCAACAAGTCCCAAGTATCATCTAAACCTACAAACAGAGGTTGCTCAGTACCTTGTCCAACAAGGTCAATCCAAAGAAGGAGGTGGGGGGGGAAGGCAGCAAAAAAAAGTTCAAAGACTTGAAAGATACTTACAAGATAGACAAAGATAACCTAATAGAGATAAAACAACCTCTTATAAGTCATGCAGATGCAGAGGACCCTTGGAGACCCTACAAATAGCCCTCAAATCACCCAAAAACCCTAAAAAATGATGAAAGAGCAAAAATTAAGATGCATATGTGGGTTGCCTTAAGGCAGGTCGCATATGACATGTGGGTTGCAGGTAGTGCAAGTTGCGTATACAACACAGACATGAAACTATTTAGTGTGAAAGTTGCATATGGATGACAAAAGGCACAAAAAGGGTCAAATTGACCTAGGAATGTAGGAAAGGTGATCCAACAAGCTCAAAAGGTGTTCCTAACTTGTAAGAAGGACCTAAAACCTTAAAAAAGGCTAGAAGAAATAAAGAGAAACCCCAAATAGACAAGGCTCTCCCTAGTGGAGTCGCCAGTCCTGTTGTAAAGAAAATTTTCCTATGGCTAGGGTTAAGAGGCCATCAACGTCCTGAGGTTAAAAGAGAGATGCACAATGTTCAACAAGCATATATAAGCAAGGTTTAGAGATTATAATGGTTCATTCCTTGACAAATGAAGGTTGATCCAAGCATCCCGTCGATCCTCTTCTTGCTCCTCTTGCTCCTCTTACTCCAAGAGACTTGCAAAACGAATTATACCTTCCTCAAACCAATATGACCACATATAAATTAATGATAATCAAAGAAACATGAAATAATAATATGATTAGCATCAACATCTAATCATAAACAAAGATTCAATCACACATTGAACAATGATTTAGGAAGAAGAAGGACATCACATCTTTATTAATATTGAAAACAACTACAAATATACCTTCTCTTCAAGTTTGGCACCTCACGAAACCTTAATCTGGTTCTACTGCTTCTCTTCTCCAAGGTACTCAGCCTCCAAGCTCTGCAACATAAGGATAATGCTTCTAGGGAAAAGGTGTGGGCAAAGAGAGTCCCAATTCCTCCAACATAATGATGCAAATATTCAAGTCTCATCTCATAGACCTCCCTACCTCTATTTATATGCTTTATGAAGAGTTAGGGTTGAAGACAAAGTAGTTACAACTGAAGGAGTCAGTTGCATAACTACCCAAAATACCCGAATTTCAAAATACATATTTTTTTGACATTTTCAGGAGGTGTACATAGGTTGCAGAGACAGCAGTCGTGTACACGAGGAGGTATACATGGGTTGCAATGCAAAAAGTATATTTAAGGTGTATGCGAGTATTATATATAACAACTCGTGTACACATAAAAAAATATCATTTTTAGGGTATTTTTGGACATTTTCAGACTTTGGTGTCTTTTATAAAGTTTTATCTAACATAGATACCTTTGCAACGGTGCAAATATGAGGTCAAACAGAGTTACAAAACTCCAGATATGGGTCCTCCAAGTTAGGTGTTTTTTCAGTGACTTTCAATGACTTTCATGAAGTGTCATCATGGAAGTGTCGACATGCGATGAAATCATGGGAAAGTGGTCACAGAAAGAGATGTTCCATTTTGAGCTATAACATATGTCTCACCTGATTTGTTCTCACATTACTTTTATTTACATAGAACACCTAAGGAACTTTCATTGAATACATTATATATCAACATTAACTACATCGATTAAACTCGAAACCATTGAGGTTGGGACAATTACATATGAAAATCCAAGTCAACCCTCAATTTGACCATTAAATAAATCACGTAAATTCCTCCTTTTTAATCACACAACCATGTGATATTCCTTCGATAGCCGTGTTGCATGTAATCTTGTGATTTGTGTAAGTCTACATCCCATTGAATGGAAGGGTTTATCGAGAGCTTGGTTGGTGAAGAAAACCCCATACCATAGAAGCCGCCTCATTGAAATGAAATCATAAGGCTATCCTTGAGTTGAATGTGAACATGTGGTTGAGGCATGGGTTTAGATTTGATCCAAAGCTCCACTTCCCTCCATTCTACCTCCATGAAAATATATAATAAAGTCCTCCTCATTTTATTTCCATAATATTTCTTATGTTGATGTTACATTGCTGAGGTTATTTTTCTAATCATAGGCCAAATTTTGAGAACCAACTTGCTTCCATTCACCATTCTTGATTTTCCTTGGCATCATGATGCCCAATTTTCCTCTCAAAGCGTTCATTGCATAATGGGAGGTTTAGCTTGGATTATGCTACATTAACCAAGATTGAAAAGTCCCTTACTCCAATATTTCATTTGAGCTTATATAAGTGGTCATGATAACCATTTATTCCTCTTATTGGTCCATTTCATAAGGGGAGGCATAGTGGGATTGCTTCCAAATAAAATAGAGGCTAATAGAGGAAACAAAGAACCGTCCCACACATAGAGTTTGGAGACAATATATGCCCCAACTTTTTTTTTTTTTGGAGGGCCCATAGTTATTGGCATTGATTATGTAATATAATGAAATTGAGACTTTAATTGTGTGGAAGAGCTTAATCCTTGATATTCTCTATGATATTTGGTTGGTGTTGAGTGGATTGATCCCTTAGACATCCTGTTAGGCATCTTAAGGATTTTACTCTATTGAGGCTTAGGATTTTTCCCAATGTTTATTTTCATGGGAAACACCCAACAATACCAAGTGGTTAACAACATGGTCCCGTGGAACAATCTTGTTTCAACCACAACTTGATCATAAGGGAAGGTGAATAATTTATATGATTGACATGACAGGAACTTCACAAAAACTATATCATTTTACTCACTTTAGGGGTGTGCACATATTCCTCTCCACTAATCTATGTTATACGTGTGCACATTTTCTTCATTATGATAATCGAGTAAAACTGGTGCCCAAAAAATAGTGAAGCAAAACAAAAGAAATTTAATTTATCAAATTCTCATCAAAGTGCATCATGGATAATACAGAGACAACTCCAATTCCTTGAAATATTTGTTTTAGCTTGGGATTTCCATATGTGGAAGTCCACATGCTATAGCAGTTGAGGAATCCAAAAAAAACCATACATGGAAAAAAAATCTGTATTAAACTTCTCGTGACAATTTGTTTTTTTAATGAATAACCTCTACAAATGGAATAGTATATTTATCTCGCCTTTCAACTCAATTCCTATGGCAAAAGTATTCCTTTGAAATAAAATGTCACATTTTCTATTACACAATTTGCGCAACACATTAACCTTGCCAAATTTGGTATGTTGCATTATATGTGGCCCAACATCAACCTCTGAGAACGGAACATAGTCTAAGAATAAAATCATGGACAATTCACTTGGATTTTTAACCCTTTTTTATCTTACTAGATATAGATACCCCAAAGAAATTTCACATACTTTATTTTCATTTGATGTAATTTAGAGAGACTTTTAGATCCTGGAAAAAGCGCCTTTGTTTATTGTTAAATTTATGTTGTCCCATACATTTATCTTAGGTAATCTTGCTCATTGATCAACTAAGATACAAGAATATTATTTTGAAATATCTACTTCTCATACTAGCAAATGGAATTATTTGTCTCTCCGATATAAGACTGGGTAGGGTTTGTCTTAGCATGTTTGTCGGGATTTTAGACATGACCACAAGTCTTTAAGGAAGCCCAGAGGCTCACTCGAAGAGACCAACTTTATGTTTAGTTAAAGTGAGCCAAAGTTATGTTAAATTTTATCTATGTGGGATATAATGTGTTTAAATAACTAATTAGATATATCGATGTGCCCACTACTTATTTTAGGTACCAAATACTTCCTATACATGAGATTTGAGATTGCTTGTTCATTATCAAACCCAAATCAAATTAACCCTATGAAAACCAAGCCCTCATCAATCCCTTCAAACTTAAACATCTCCCAAGATTTAGTACCAATGATAATGAATATTGATGAGTTCAAGTGGTTTAAAGGGATTTTTATTCTACTAAGGTTGTACATACCAAAAATCTTAAGCCATAACAACTTAAATCCCTTTTTGTGCTACAAATGAGGATGTCATTAGCATAAAAAATGTTCAAGGAACATTTCCAACCCTCATAAAAATCCATCCCTTAAGGTAATATAAATATGGTGCATATTATACCTTCCCATTAGAACTCTCATGAATTCTCTAACCTCAAGTAAGCTCAAAAGAAATGAAAAATGCACACCATACACAATTATTTTCTTCTATTGCTCTATGATCCATCAACCTTGAACTCTTTTAACAATCTACACATGCTAGGTAATAATGTTTAACACATACCTTACCAAATTCCTTGTTCAGAAAGGTACTAATCCATAAGTAAACCTGATAGCGACACTAGATAAACTTAAAACATAAATTTAACAATAAATCTTCTTATAGATTTTTAGTGGTTCATCTAAATGCTAATTACTATAGTTGAATTGTTCTTCTTTTATATTTTTAGTGGTTCATCTAAACACAAATTACCATAGTTGAATTGTTCTAACCCATCTAAATGCAAATTTGACATCATATAAATTTTAACAATATTCATTAAATCTAAACATCCACAGAAATTGTAATAAAACTTATGTTGCACAAAAGATAAACATCTTAATTCATTACCAAAGAGAGATTTTCCTTTGGCCATATCCATCAAATGTGGACACCACTATCATGTTGGGATATGTGGTGAAAAGGGATAACATTATTGACTATATTTCTCTATAATATCACAAAAAAATCCTCAAAATGTTGCTACATTTCCAATATAGTAAGTTAACTTACAAGGAAAATGAAATAATTCCTCGCCACTAGCCACTTTGGTGTAGTTTTTAGGAAGACCTAGTTACCAGCACTCACCCAAGATTTTGACCAATCCCTCATAAATTTATAAGTAGCATATAAATTGTTTTGAGGTGATAAAGGAGTAAAACTTACCAATATAAAGAAAAGACAACAATAATTTATAAATCTTGTGTTTTGACTTACTTTACTATTCCCATTTTTCACAATCTTGATTTAATTGTTGGGACACATTGCTAAATAGATTCGTCTTGTTATGTGAGTGTTATAGTCATAAAGATTCATTACTAAACTTTCTTTATATTAAAAAATTAAAAAAATCAATTTCACTAAATTCAAAAAACAAAAATGTGGGCGCCAAATTTCTGCCATCTTCATTGAAAATTTATGGATTCAAAAGCTCCGATTTTTCTCACTTTCATTGCAGTAGGTATTGATGTTACTGCTTCTATAATAAATCCTTCCAATAATATGATACAATGCATCTTCGCCCTTAATACATACTCAACCAACAACTAAAAGAGTGGGAAACGTTTTAAAGACCAACGGATTGGCTTGGACAGTTTGCTGCAGGAAATCTGTACTAAGAAGCTACTACAGGATACAAATGAGTAGTCTACTACAAGCCACCATCATTTTAGTTTTCTACATAGAAGTATTAACCACCAAAATCTGGGCATTCTACTTCAAATTATTTTTACCAACACAGATCTTCCATTATATGCTTGGGTGTGTTCTCTACAACAACCTTTTGCCAAAATACCTTATGAAAGTAACCTTGATGAGCTGGGTGTTTCAAAACCCAAAAATGGAATTAAAATCACCTTCCCAGGTATGAAAATATAAACCCTTGTACTTTTTCAAATGGAAGCATCACAAATATCCTGAGGGGTATACCAAAACTAACCAAAATAGTCACACAAACCTTCTTGTAACTATTGTTACTTAAATCAGGATTTAACATGTTTCCAATATGATGGAAATAAATGTGATGGTAACATGATACAAGGAAAAAATACTCTTCAAACTTATCAAGTCTATTGCTAGAAGCCTGAACTTCTCCATTCTATTGTAACTTATTTGTCATCATGTTGATCCGACCACCAGGAATTTGTCTATTAGCTTTGCAATTCGATCCTCTCCTTCCCACTTGTATTTCCAGTAGGGTTTGAGATTCACTAGATACACATATATAAACCTTTCTCTTCCAGCTTATGGACGAAATACCCAGATAAGGAATCATACCTTTCCCTCGGCCCCCATACTTCATTCGCACTTGTTATCCCTAAAGTTGGACCTAGACTACAGGGGATCCAAGCTTAAGGAAATATTAAGTCTGATAAAGACTAAATCAAAATCAAATCAAATCAAAATACAGACTAAAACAAAGCCTAAGGCTGGTATCATAGGTTTGTACAGTTTGCAGGAATAAAATCACAATACAACTTATGTATATACAGCTGGTATATGTCACAGACTATTAAATACAATTATTCACAGAAAAGATCCAAGTGTTTAACAGGTTGGTAAGATAGTGAGGGATGAAAAATCAGAAGAATCTGATAACATAACAGTCAAAACAGCATTCAAGCAAAGGATTCTATGATCCTGAAATATAAAGTGTAACTGTAACTGTTTATAAAACAAAAGATAACTATTTCCTTCAATAAGAATTATAACATGGATTGTTAATGACCACAGATATAAAAGAATTATCGAAGAAAACAATTCATAATATACAGTAACAAAACATCATCATATCACATTCAAAACTAGAACCTGTGAAGTTGTAAAGATATTATGCTATACAAAAAATGGTTCAGCATACATCCAGCATCATCCCAAAACTGCCAACCTCCCTATACTAGCTCGATAGATGTTTTTTATATCAAAAAATATCTTATCTAAGACTAACTACAGATCCTAAAAGTTTGGATCGATCCCCTACAAAATGGGATATCAAATCCCCTTCAAAATGACTTTACATACATGTGTTTTTACAGCTGTCATTATTACATTTAAAAATTGAAAAATAAAACAACTTTAAAATAACTACAAACTTCTAGATGCTTCGGCTAGAGTAGCCAGATCATTTAAAACCTGAGAACGCCTCTTGAGTCTAGCGAATTCCTTGTCCTTATCGTTTTCCTTCTCCTGAGCTTTGACCTGATCGAGCTTCTGCTGCATAGACCACTTTTCCTTGAGGATGTTTCGTGAAACCATTAGAAGCTTCCGAAATGCTTCCTCTTTTTCCTCCATGTCTTCTCTCAATCTCTTGTTGGCCACTAACAACTTCTCATTGATGTCCTATAGATACTTAGTTTTCTCCTTGTAAATCTGGAGAGATCTCTGACACTAGA
>LPNX010872571.1:137647-258605 GCA_001517045.1 Pseudotsuga menziesii | reverse complement strand
GCTCGGCATATTTGTAGCTGAATATCTATGTATCAAGCTTTCGGTAGCTAAATACCGGCACTAATATAATCTACCCCTATGCTTCTGTCAAAAAAAAACAATCCAAGGGGTTGACTTAAAGACCCAAAAAGTCCTCAAAACCCCAGTAATTTGAAACCTTCATAGTCCTAGAATTCCATCTTGCAGCCAAGCCCCCAAAATGACAACCCCTTACATCCAATGCAACAAAATACCACCCCTGAAACATAACATCCATAAAGTTTTTATAAATTTTACCTTCGCCAAGAGTTTATTGAAGGAGAATCAGATCAGAACGAGTAGAATCTACCGGGCATATTTTTGGATGGGATCTGAGGATTGGAATTAAAAACATGAGAGAGCATTAGAATCTGCTATAAGAGTACTACTATCACACAAATTACACCCTTCATGCCTTTAAATACTCTCTCCTGCAACAATTTTCCCAAGATAAGCATCGTAATACATGTGGTTGTATGGTTCTAAGGGGATCATAATACTGGATGGTAAGCATCATATTTTTTTGTTGGCATGATTTTATGTTTTTTTTACTAAACAAAGATTGTCAGAAATCATGCCACCAAGGTTGAAATTAATTGTATGGATGCTTATTCCTGTAGTGGCCCATCCAGTATTTATTAGTGTCGATAATCTATCCACATATTTTTTTATCTACAACTGAAACTAAGAGATGGTGTGACAATGGAGTGGTGTTTCTAAGGAAATTCCAAATAGAAATGTAATATTACTTTCCTATTCAAATAAATTGTCACGGTTTCTTAATTTCATATAAGACGTGGGAAAAAAGTTAAAACCTATGGTAGTCTATGTTAAGTACAATATTAGATCCACTATAGCATCTTCATATTGTCTGCAATATTTTCCCAACATCTTAAGAGAAAGTGTGGGTAATGGTATCGAATAGGAATACCCTCGTTGTACTGGGAAGCCATTTTTCCTGTAGATGTGTAGAAATAAAAAATACAAACCAGGTAAGAGTACAAATGGACGACTGCATTGTCTTTAATTCTTACAGTTGTTGGTTGTGATCAACACCAATAATCTTTAGTTATTCCAGTACACCTCTTTTCCAATATTGAAACCCATTGTAGAGGTATCCTATATACATTTTGGAGCTCATATAAACTTACTCAATATCTTCATAACATCCCAAATTTTCACCTAGTTCTATATCCTTCATTGTGTAGGTGTGTTTGAATGCTTGAATCTAGTAGTTCATGCACCACTACGCCATGTTTCTTTTTGGTGTAGACTGTTTCACATGCACTCTCTCATTGAAGTTATCTTTTGATCAGATTGTGAATACGTGGTCAATAATTATTGCATACAACATGATATTGAGTATTGAGGCTCAGAGTTCTCTATTTTTCTCATAGTAGCACTTTTCCAACAAGCTATGTAACGAAGGCTACCTTTGGAATGTGACCGATGTGGTATAGACTAGGTTTCTTGCCCAAATAACACCGCCACATCAATTTTGGATTATGTATTAGTGAATGTGAAGTTTTTTGTAGACATTCCTACTCACCCCACAACATGTGTAGCTTCTCCAAGTGCTTTTAACTTCTTTGTTTGATGTTTTAAGTGGGTACATGGGCCTCTATGGTCTGCACTCTGCAGTATGGTTTCTTGAATTATTACTTTGCATGGCTCCCCACTTTTTATTGGTTAAATAGGAAACTTCCAGTTTTCACCTTGGTGCCCACTTCCTTCGTACATTAGATATTTAAAGTATTCTTTATTAGGCCTTTGCAGTCATGCATTTGAAAAGA
Organism: Pseudotsuga menziesii; assembly: GCA_001517045.1. Lineage (NCBI taxonomy): Eukaryota > Viridiplantae > Streptophyta > Pinopsida > Pinales > Pinaceae > Pseudotsuga > Pseudotsuga menziesii. The sequence goes on along the minus strand of LPNX010872571.1, from coordinate 256,794 downwards.
CTTTCGAGTTTATTTTAATTATGTTATCTGGTTTTCCTTGTGGCAATTTATGTCATCATTAATGCATTGTAGTCTCATTCTGCAAGTACCACATGTGCTAAATTAATGGTGCTTTATCAGTTGCTGAATTCTCTTCCCTGCCATTTTATTTCAGGTTTGTAGGTAACGGGGCTCTTGGGTTTTGGGGTTATTCCCTAAGACACAAGCATCTGTGGCAATTTTCCCCCATTCCTTCACAACACTTAGTTAATTTTCTGCGGGTGTCGATTTTGGAGTCTTAAGGAATACAATAAGGTACTCTTTAAAATGATCCTTGTTAAGGATGGCGATTTGTAGAGGCAACCTAGGTCCTAGAAGATGATAGATATTATTGATTGCAGTCGGATTTTCTTCAAATTGAACATTGAACACTGACTTTGGATGTGGTTATGTAGCTTGAGGTAAGAGTGTTATGGAAAAGGGTGAAAAGAGATGATCTTAACAATACATTTTTTCATTTGGTTCTGGTTGAACTTGTGCCTAGCATGGAAATTTCAAGGGATGAAATGCTTTATATAGATATACTATAGTTTGTAAATATAAATTGGGAAATTCGGGATCAAGCAATATAAGCAGTTGGCACATTTTCAAGAAAAAAAGTATACTTTACTATCATTCCATGTGGAGTTTTCCCAATTACATTATTGATCTAAATGTGATTCAGTCCTGCAAGAATGTGCAACATATGTGTGTTATTTTTTTCAATTGGCAGCCCAAATTCACATTGCATCATCTAATTCAATTTATGAAGTCATATCGTTGCCTTCTTCTTTTTACTCAGTATGAATTACAAAGTTTGAAATTGTGTTCCTTAGAAGGTTGATCATGATGTCACTAAATCCCTTATCCCAAAAGACTTGTCAGTTGGCGAGACAATAAGATGTCCACTATTGGCTAGTAGGGAGAATTATGATCAAGACACTGGTGTTATAAGAGAAGATCGTTTGGATTCTTCTATTATATGTAATGATCCAGCGAATCACATGCTCTATCAAATCAAGGAGATTTGAATGTGCTCTTATTTTGCATCATTGCTTGTTTTCTTGTATTTTATCATCTTTTTTACTTTCTGTTGAGGTTCTTTAACATGTAATCTAGTAAATATAGTTGCAAAAGATTTTTTATATTATGATTATTGGTTGAATTTTTAATTCATTTTTTAACATTAATTTTAGTTAAATTCTTTTTGGAAGTGCAGACAACACTTTGATTTTGGAAGTTATATCTGGACATTCTTTAGGAGTTCGTATTTCACAACAATCAACAAGTGTTTCTGGTCTTTCTTTGAGAATTGGGAGAGTACCTGAAATTTATTTAGCTGCGAACAATCCTGAGGTTTCTAGGAAACATGTACTTGTAAATTGGAATTCAAAGGTAAACTATATTCAACATAGAAGAAACATTTGAACTTATTTCTCCATGGTAAGTGCTTTAGGAAAGTTTACTAAACCAAGTATGGTACTTTTTTATTTGACTATCTTGTCATTGAATCACAATGGCTTTACACCTCTTCAAACTATACGATATTCATCTCACGGTTCATAGAAGAACAAAAAACTAGAGAACTCACCCATGATACTCACCCTGACATTTATATTTCACATTATTCCATCAAACTAAATAAGAAAGTTTGACTTTAGTTTCCTGCTAGATTTATGTTCAATAGTAGATCTTGTTTCCAGTATACTTTCCAGTGTCAGCCTCCTGCTAGCTTCATGCTCAATTACTGATATTGTTGCTAGTATATTGTCCAATGTCTAATAAATCTTAGATGTCTATAAGAAAAGGCATTTAGGTTATGCAACTTCCGACTAGACAAATAAAACAGAATTGATGTCAATGTAATCAATGAATCTTCCATTAATAAAATTCTTGTTGTTCATGTCTTCAATTCTATTTTGCATATGATACATATTACAGAGGCAATTTCATAAGAATAACAGTCACTTTCTAGTTGTACATGGTCAGCTACATTAAAGTGATTTTGAAGTTTTGTCACAATTAATGTTTTTGAAAATGACTATCATAAGGACTAGCTTTGAATTTTAATGTTGGATGTACATGCGCAAATGGTTTGATGGAGAGCAACTTCAAGAACTAGCATATGATGTCCCCATCCATGGCTAGGGGACAAAGAATACTATCAGTCTTCATTTTTGGGAAGCAAAGTATTCTTCTCATGATTTCAACCTTTATGCAATTAATCAAGGGAAATATGAGCATGTTGCACATGTTCACTCGAAGGTTCGACATGTACAATTTGTAAAAGATTAACCATGTTTTAAATACTTTGTTCTTGTTGGTCATTTCATGTACAAGCTATGACATAGTTTCAGGAATCATAAGCCATATTGTGCATGCTATAGAGGCATTATTATCATTTTGCTTTAAAAAATTTGTTCATGATGATAATGCATGTCACAGCATACTATAATGTGCTTTTTGATGTATGTCTTCTAGAATGTTTATTGCTTCTTATTTTGATGATCTTGCATGAAATTCAGCTTTTGTTTGTTTTGCTTTTGGATTTAGATATAACAAGTTTGGCAATTTCTCATAGATTACAGTGCAGAGTTTTGTGAATTACTTTAAGCTACTATTATTTTACTTTAAACCATTATTTTCTAATAATTTGTTTTTCCATCTGTTCGTTTATATAAATATTAAAGAAACATGTAATAGAGTAAATTTAGAACTAGGAAACTGTCAGGAATTGAGTTTGAATGTTGTAGTTTTGGCTTTATTTCACATTGTTTGATGTATCCAATCACATCACAAATATGAAAGGTACAATTATTTTTATTTTAAAGGAGGAGGTCATCAGGAGGTGAGTAACATCAATTACGGCTATGGTCTGTGGGGAATAGAAATACCCAGTTAACTATTGTCTAGATATTGCATTGCATAAAATTTAAAATGCATTTGTTTTCTTTCTTTTGCTTGTTATGAATGAAATTTGGTGTAAATATAAAATTTTATGTACTAGATGTTTATGTAACCAAATAGTGTGGGGCCTTATCAAATTGCAAACACATCCATTGATACATGAGATTTGTAGAGAATATAGTTGGAAATATTTCTCCACAGAACAAACCATTTGGTAATCAACAAAATGATGTCTAGAAAGATACAATAAAAACTTATGGCCACATTGATGATACATGTTTAGTCCCAACAACTAAATGGAAAAACTATATTGCATTTTTTGTTCTGTTTTTATTGCTTAATGATTTTTGTTTGTATAAATTAGTTTAGATTCTAGTACTGTCCATCTTCATAAGAATTTGAATTTGCATCGCAGTATGTAGATACCTTCTATTTCATTTTTGTCCTTTGCTCTTCTTTGTGATCCTTCTATGTTTTATTGTCTTCACTTCACTGGAATTTATTCTTGTGTAGCATGACCTTATCATTCACAAACTCATGTAACACTAGAGTCAATATTAATTCCAATTTCTGTTTAATAATGTTGGAATTTTTCATACATATAATATTAGATCAACCATTTTTTATGGGAGTGCACATATCATGGGAGGCACAATTTGAGTATTACATTGCTCACAATGATTGGGAAGAGGTCTCAAAGATTCTGGACACAATTCCTCCAACTGTCTTGCAAGATGGAATGCTTCATATTCAGTTAGGTTTTAAGGTTCCTACTATTACATCATCATTCAGAAAGGAGAATGGAGATGGATATTTCTTTCACCATCATTCAGATCGAGAAGTGGATGCATTATAGATAGTTTTGTTGAAAATTAAGCTCCTATGAGTTTCAGTTGGACATGGATGTGCTCTGTGGATGAGAAAATTTATAGAGGAGAAGTTAGCAAAGAGATTCATCTTCTTGGAGGAAAATTGGCATGGTACCCAAGAGATTATGTCATTACTGGAACGTGCGGGCCTTATTTTTAAGATATCCAGGAAATTTTCGACCATATAAGTCAATAAAAGGTTCCTTGACTTGGGATTCTTAGATATAGAATCTGGGTAACTGCATAAGGATACAGTGCAGGAATTCCATGGACTTGTTTAGCATTATTGCATGGAGAACAATATGCCAAATTTGTTGGACATCTACCTGGATCATCACTCATTGGCTGTTGATAGTATATCTATTATTTGATGTGGGCATTTGTGGTAAGTTGATCCTATTTTACTGTATTTTATTGTTGTGCTATAGCATAATTATGTCAGATAGTTTGTACACCAATCCAGATATGGTCATTCTTATCTAGTTATTTATATTTTATGTCTTCCCTTGATTCACCTCCTCTGCTTTCCTAGCTAGTTTTCTATTTCTCTATGTTTGATAAGCTTTTTGTATAAAATTTTCAACTGCATTTCACACATTTTGTGTTATTTTTCCTTTTTCAACCTGTATGGGTGTTTATCTATGGGGTTAATACAATGCCTAACATTAAGTAATGATAAGGTATACACATCTGGGTCATTAGCTGGGTAATTTGTTAAATCTGTTACCTAAAAGGTAAAACCAATTTTTTTTGTTGAATAATACATCTTATATTCACATAAATATATTTACAAACAAAAGTGCATGGCATGGAAGGGTATATATAATGGCTATTAGAACCTCTTCCTCAAGTTAGCTAAAACAAAAATAAAGTCAGAGTATAGATAAGGAGCTAGATTTCTGGCTTCCTTGATCAACAAGAATCCCTTAGCCAACAGACTACAGCTGGAGATGTACCTCATATTTCAATAAAGAAACAAAGGAAGACATAATACTTATCTCTTGATCAAACACATACTTGTACCTGAGCTTCCATATCACAAGGGATTTCCCAAGGAAGAAATCCCACACAAGGGCTCGCCCATCCCTCAAAAAATCTGCAATGCATCTTGTTTTTGAACAACCCAGGATGTTGATCCTCAATGTAACTCAAACACTGCCTACTAAACTGACAATTGCATAAAATATTCTTAACCATTTTTTATCGTTGACACACATTGGACATACACCATCTGAAAGGCTAGTCTTTGCCAACTTGGCCTTAGATGGAATCCCTTGATAGAAAACCAAGCAAGAAAAAACATGTGGCTTATATAAAAGCCACATCAACTGAATACTGTGTAGATGATGAACACACCATACCTCAAGATTTGCAAAGCTCACCTTGCATTAAGCACTAAAGATAGGGTGTGCCTCTTATGAAGAGATCACTAATACATAATATCAAAATTGCGACAGTTTTTCGTTTCTCTTTCCATGTTTTGTCATCTCAATTGTGACAATAATGATCATGACATTTCATGGAACTTATTTCATGGATATAACGATGGAATTTATACACCATCGATATAGAGATGAAAACTAGCCGCCACGTGTCTTATGTACGGTGCCCTTGAAATTTATTTTTTAGAATTGATTTTCTATGTTTCGTCACTCTATCGACAACTGTTTTGTCTCTATAACGACGAAGATATGGACAAAAACTACTTGAAAAATTCTAGTTTCCATGCTCAACCGTGGATAACTTTCAACGAACATTTGTCTCTCTAGCGACAAAATCTGGAATTTGAACAGAAATTTATTCCACGCAAAACCGCTACGTGTCTTCTCTATGGCGACCTTTAAATTTATTTATTTTTAATTCATTTTCTATGTTTTGTCTCTCTATCGACAAAAGTATCGTCCCTATAATGACGCAAATATGGCCAAAAACTACCAAGAAAAATTTTGTTTCCACGCAAAAGCATGGGTCGTTTGCGACGAACGTTTGTCCCTCTATTGACGAATTCTAGAATTTGAACAGAAATTTCTTCCATGAAAAACCGTGGAAAACTAATCTCTATCAATGAAATATGCATGTTGAACAATAATTGTTCCACAAAACATCATCACTATAGAGACGTTATTCATGGAAAGAAACTCGGGGTTTCGACGGTTTTGTAATACCCACGACGAAAGTGCATCGATATTGAGACGAAACCTGGAGGTTTAAAAAATATGGTGGAAAGGCACATTCCTTTCCACAGTTTTGGATCTTCAATAAGTGCTTCTGATTGATGTGCAGTCTTGTGGACCTTTTAATTCTGTTTTAGAACAGATTTAATCAGCGGTACAAAGAATATTTCAAGAAGGTAATTCCGAGCCACAAACTAGGGAAAACCTACCATGTGATTTGATGTTTTAGGGATGAGTTTAATACATGTAAATGAAGAAAATTTTAAGATCTTATAAAAAAAGAAAATGAAAGATGAATTAAGATTTAAAATGACATAAAATATGTGATTAGTGCCTAACAAATCCAAGTTAGGCAGATAGGGTCAATTGAGTATCTCATGGAGGCTTTAGTGATTAAAGAGTAGATAGGGTTGAATGGTTCGAACCCAATCTTCTCTTTAATAACTAGATCTACTTCAGAAATATTCAATAGGAAAATCCTAAGCTAGACATTAGATATTTGTCAAACAAGAGCCATGAGTTGGCAATGTTACAACAATTCCTAAAAATTATTACTACAAGACAAATGGTATAAAATGGAAATATACCTATGTTTCAACCCCAACAAATCTTCCCATGCCAAAACAAGAAATCTATAATAATATACTTGTAATATAACTACAAATGGTAGCTTCAGAGATGGAGGATAAAGGATCATTTCTCTTACTAGGTTTTAAAACTCGAGACTCCTCTTCCCCATGAGAAGGTTGGAAGAAGCTTGGAAGACAGGAAAAGCACCTCCATTTCCACCCAAAAAAGGCTTCTTGTGCAATATTTTGGTTTGGTTGAAAATAAACAGGAACAAAAACTTCCAAGCTTTTGGTAGAAAATAAAAAATAAAACACAATTTTGAATAGTAATTTAAAGAAACGATGAAGAAATGCAGCCAAAAGATGAAAACAAATAGTTCTAATAGAGGGAAAGTGGTTAAAAAACAGAGGTCGGCAATGCACAAATAGAACATAAGAGTGATAAAAGCAGGGAATGGTACAACAAGAACACAACAAAGATAGTTAAGTATGATATTCTTATGTTTCTATACAAACATTGGATAGGAAGCATGATGGAGAGGCTAGAAATGAAAATAGCAGAGTTATATTATATGACAGGTACAAGAAAGTCATATAAAATATTAATGCCTAGGGAGAATGTAGGAAATGCAAGAACCCTTACCTTATCAATCTTCTTTCACCAGGTCCATTGGCCCATACCGCTTGCAAAGAGTTGTCCTAATACACAGAAAACCACTATGTTGGCTGGCAATTAAATTTATAAATTAAATAAATAATCCAATCCCAAACCTATACACAAGTGGTCATTTTCCTAGGCATGGAAAATATCAAAATACTCTATGAAATAAAAAATGGGCATACAATTAAATCAGCTAATGTGCTCTGGAAAGTGTGTTCTTGGGGTAATTCCATCAAGAGATGTGGTTCTGGAGTTACATTCCACACGTCCTGCGAAGGAAATCAACAATCAATCTATCCAACACACATGTTCCACCAGAATATCAACTCGCATTTAAATGCTATATTACAATACTGTTGCCTCACTAATGTGGAAATTTTTGTTTGTATTAGACAAGATTTCTTTAACCCTTGTATTAAAATGAAAAAAACGCACAAATTTTAAAGTTTAAGACAACAATATATTAAATACACATATAAATATGTTTTTACTGGAAATGTGTGGACACTTTTAATACCACCATCATGTCAAATAATATAAAACAAAAAAATAGAGGAAAGAGTCATGTTGGCTTACTATATGAATAAAATGTCACTAAATACTTCGGATAAATATTTGTTATCTATGAAATGTTAACTTTCCAGTAAATAATAGCCCGCACGGGTGTGGCTCATTGGCGGTTCAATTGTTATGAAGTCACTTGTTGTAAATTGGAGGTCACGAGATCAAATCCCACTTGGGTTTACCTGTGTCCCATGTCTTGAGAAGGGTGTGGGGAACCTAGGGGTATAGTGGTAGCGGGAATGGGGCTCCAATTGTCGATTCCCCTAGTTACTCAAAAAAAAAATCCAGTAAATAATATTTACATATGGAAATATTTGTTCTAACAAAATGCACTTTGAGGAGCTCATGGAATGCTTTTGTACCGCACATATTAATACATTTTTTTTTACTTATAAAAAAACCTAAAGAAACAGTTTAGGGGAGGAATTTTAGGGATGAACCTGCAGAGCTATGAGCATGGGCTTGTTGTGAGAATCATTGCATATGACGTTTCCATCATTATTCGTTCTCCCATTGCATCTTCCACATAGACTTGGGTACCGCAGTGGATATTTCTTAGCCTCTTTTCTATTATTTATTTCTCATCTTTTCTCCTAATAGTCCTTACAAACTCGTTGACCGACATCTTTTCAATGGCATCCTCCAACTGTAGAGTCAAATTCAAACCATTAAGAAGAAAAACCCTAAACACGAATTTGTTATCCTCAAGTTCAGGCTTGGGTTTGTTCTTAGGAAGCACTCCAAGGTATCCCTCATTGCTGCTTCTTTTCCTCCTGGTAGAATATTCTACCATCTTGGACACGAGAAATGAAAAACCGCAGAATTGATTCATGCAATGAGATTTCATTATTTTATACAAAGAATGCTCTGCAGTCGATGTCTCATTAATTACTTAAAGTAATTATGTATGTATAACTCCAGACAAGCTCCAACATTCCACAATTGGTACAAAGCTCCACTCAGTAGCCTCAAAACCACTCCGAGCAAACAAAAATATTTTGCTATAGAACATTCAGGCTTCAAACTCCAAAAAGTTGCCATTATCAAAGAAACACTAACAAACGTGCTCACAGTTTAATTGAATTGTAGCACATCCAGCTAACACCTATGATTTCTGATACGCCGCTAACACTAGAGGAACCGATGTCAAAACCTACATCACTGAAATATATCCCAATCAACAATCAAATAAAAAATATTAAAATAATTCTATTTAATATAAAATTTTAGGGGAGGAAGTTCAGGGATGAACCTGCAGAGCTACGAGCATGGGCTTGTTGTGAGAATCATCGCATATGATGTTTCCATCTTTATTCATTCTCCCATTGCATCTTCCACATAGAATTGGGGAACACAGTGGATCTTTCTTGGCCCCTTTTCTATTATTTATTTCTCAGCTTTTCTCCTAACAGTCCTTACAAACTCAGTGACCGACATCTTTTCAGTGGCATCCTCCCACTACAGAGTCAAATTCAAACCATTAAGAAGCAAAACCCTGAACATGAATTTGTTCTCCTCAGGTTCAGGCTTGTGTTTCTTCTTAGGAAGCATCCAAGGTATCCCTCATTGATTCTTATTTTCCTCCTGGTAGAATATTCTTCCATCTTGGACACAAGAAATGACAAACCGCAGAGTCAATATTGTGTTCTTTTATCGCAACGCTTGCCTACACTTAGAATTTGCAAGAATTGATGCATGCAACGGGATTTCGTTAGTTTATACAAAGAATGTTACGGCTGGGGTCAATGTCTCATTAATTACTCAAAGAAATTATGCATATACAACTCAAGACAAGCTCTGGTGTTCCACAATTGCTACAAATCTCTACTCAGTAGCCTCAAAACCACGTTGAGCAAACAAAAACAGTTTTCTATAGAACATTCGGGCTTCAAACTCCAAAAATTTGCCATTATCAAAGAAAAACTAACAACCATGTTCAGTGTTTAATTGAATTGTAGCACATTCAACTGACACCTATGGCATCTGATACGTCACCAATGCTGTAGGAGCCGATATCAAAACCTACGTCACTAAAATATATCCCAATCAACAATCAAATAGATAATATTAAAATAATTCTATTTAATATAAATTTTAAAAACTTTAAAAAACTTTACAACCATGAAAAATTAAACAATGTACAGTTGGTTGGATTAATAGCCATAACCCATCCATATATATCACCGCTTGCAGTGACATAACAAGGGTTAAGAGAAACACAACCAAATTTGAGAAACATGCACACTATTAAAATTTTCAATGACAAGCATCCAATATAATAGAGAAAGGTCTTACCCAATTATAATTTATTATCAAGAGACAATTGAAGATGATATCCATTGACCAAGAATCAAGTATTAAAGACATCTAATCAATCATCCATAAGCATCAAATAAGAGTACTAAACAATAGTATAAGAATTATCTTCACAACTTCCGCTTATTTTTTACCACAATTAGATATTTTGGTTGGTTGTTATGAAGGAATTTATATTAGTAAGCCACTACATTCGAGATGTATGAACTTATAGGCATATTTGTGTATGCTAGCATGTTATGGTTCAGCTAATAGAAGAGGAGGAGGTAGATCTTATGGAAAATGAAAAAAATATGGATGATGGAAACAAACCCGATCCTTTTGCAGATGCAACTATCAATAATGTTGTAAATGGTCATGTTGCCCCTACTGGATCTACATCTCCTACAGTTGATCACTCACAAGGAGAACTCACCAAGGTTGGTTTCTCTCTCAACATCTTTTTTGTTTGACTATAATATTCCTTAGTCTGTTTTTTGTTGGTAATCTCTATCTTATTCCTATTACTGCACATTGCCCTTTACAATGAGTATTTCCTTGCTTCCAGTTTGACATTTAATATTATGTTTGAAAAAGGGTTTATTGAATTCTAGTCAAATAATGGGTAGAGAATTTCACAGCAGTGCCACAAATTTAATTGTAATGAATTTAAATCAATTCCATTTATGGTTGTAAACCTAAGTTATACGATACGGGGAAACAGATATGTGTTTCCAAAACTAAAACACACTAGAAACGTGACCACTCATTTATAAATAGCACATTATATTGGAACTTTGAAATAAAGGATTATGAATAAATGAGCAAGAAAATTTAAATGACAAGCAAAGTTCCACCATCGCTTATATTGGGATTCTCACCATTAGTATCACCCTCTGCCTCCTCATCTAGCCTTTGGCTCTACCTCAATCCTTCAGGACATCGATTAACACCATTCAATTTGGATGAAACTACCTAATACAATCCTTAAAATATCATAGAAAAAGCTCATGCCTAATCAATGATTTTGTCTTGAGTGAAGCGTACATTTTTGCTAAGGCCATGACAAATGAATTCAACAATAAATGGCACCGACATCGGGTTACATAAAGGGCTTGGTGCTCTTGATTAAATTTCAATCCCATTCCTTGATACATGATAAAATCCAATCAAACGACTGTAATCTTTCCAATCCTAAAATCCTTTAAACTGTTAAGTCTGTTCAATTTTGAATGGAGTATGAAATTATACTTTCTCCATATGAAGTCTGATGAGGTTGGAAACTTTATTAAACATACTGGAACAGTTAGTGGTAATGTTAAAAATTTAAGTAAAAGGATAGAAAAGGAAATATAGAGGAAATGTCAACTTTTACCAACATTTTTGGTCAAGTCTATTAAAAAACTAAGTCAAACCAAGTCAAAATAGGTAACTGGTAACACATTTCTAGTCTCTACCACACATTTCTGTACCAAAATGTTCATGGCACGACACCTATTCTGGTCTTTTCAGAAACTTAGCCATGGACTATAGTGCCTTGGAAAATGCATTTGGTTGCAAGGAACCTTCTTTATATTTAATTACAAGGACAAACAACTATAACTTCTACACAATTGTATTGGTGACCAGTACCTTTCAATCAATCACTTCTAAGAATGAAGAAGACATACTAAGTTGATTTAGTGCTTATAGATACAGATGTAAATGATATCAAGTCAATGTATTCAATTCAAGATATATGGAATTAGTAGCAAGGTCATCTAGTAGCACTTTAGCATACAGGAGATCATTAGCCGTGTAACCATATACAATTCAATTGCAGTATTTAACTAACCAATAACCTTCCATTCAAGTATGAGGACTCATATAAATATAGCAACAATAATACAGTATGATAGTTCTAATTATGACAATTTTATAGCAGCAGTGAAGTTTACCAATGTAACGTGTATAAGAGTTTTAGTTTTGCATTCAATGTAAACCACACCACTCCAAACCTTAGAACACTATTCTTAGCAATATAGGATAGCCACCAAATGTATGTTCTAGACTTGTAGCTATGCAAATAATTTAAATTTTCAGACTTTATTTACCTCTCTTAAACAATATCACCATTCAACTAATAGTTAAACTTTGATTCAGTTCGGTGTTTACTATGGTTGCAGGTAGGGAGGGCTGTCAAAGTTTGACAGTTTGCAATTTATTGCAGACTGTAGGAAGCAGGTGGAAGTGTGTTGATATTGGGCTGTTACAGCCTTGTTTTCGAAATGGTTGCTGAAATGGTAACAACCAACATAGATTCCTCTCAAATAGAATACTTGGTGGCCCTTTAAAGGAAAAACATGGCACGGAGTTATCTTGGCACCTAAGATAATTGGGTTTTTGCGTCCATAGAGCACTAGTTATTGTATTATAATTAACACAATATCCACTTACATATCCTATTAAAAACATTCTCAGTCTAGCTTTGAACTGTCAATTCATGGGAATTTTGACATGATGCCCAAAAGGAATGAACAAAACTAGAAACAAACCCACATTTTGCAGACATGCCAACTAGATAAATACCAACAAAAATCATATGAATCAACTCCATATTTTATGGTGAGGATATGAACTTTCTTACCCTGATCATAACCCGTGATTTTTGCACAAATCAGAAGCACCGTTGAGAAATTAAAATCATTATGCCTCATCCCCATCATCAACGCTTGCCAACACATCTTGAGAGCCTCTTCATCTTTCCCATTCAAGGCATACCCTGCAATCATATATCTCCACAAAACCACCACATTCCATTCAGGCATATTGTCAAAGTATCTCACAACAAACAAACACAGGCATGGCAGCATTAAAATATCTCACTCCCTTCCTCTTTTCCTCGATAACTGTTGGCTTTATGTCTCACATTGAATTTCCCAAGTTCACTTATACAGCTCGTGCTTCATTCTTGCAAGGATATTTGAGCCATTTCATCTACACCACGTCCACAAAAATGAAAAAAACCATGAATAAAATAAGAACACAATAGGTAATCAAGAAAAAAATAGAAGGAAACAAACCTGAAGGTCTAAACATTGTTGCCATTATGGAGGTGGGGCATGTGATTCTAGTAGCATGGGCTCGTGTGCTAAGGGAGTGGATGATGCACTAATAGGAAAAGTCCTTCTCCCACCCTTCCTATAAAAAAAACATCATATCATGTTCCATATCCTTCAGTGAAAGTTCAAAATCAAAAACCCCCAAATGGGAGTCGGAGTAGATCCTGCACGGGTCTCTGTTTTTTAATGCTAATGAGCTAGTGCGCGGGTGTTTTTGAATTCTATGTTTTTTGTTTGATTATTTGCATATTTTATACTTTTTGTTTTGTTTTGTCTTTTTATTTTTCATATTTTTCTTTTGTTTAGTTTATTTTGGGTTTTTTATTTGCAAATTTTATATTTTGTTGCATTTTAAATTAATTATAGTTAAACAACTCTATATTTTTAATTTAGTGAAGTTTAATTTAATTTAATTTAATTTAACTAGGATTTTGTCATAATTTGTATTGGTTGCATTTCTTATAGTGATATCTTATACATAAGTCCCTTCAAGGACGAACACAATGATGATAACGATGATCATGATGATGATGATAGTGATCATGATGATCATGATGACAATGAAGACGATTAAGATGATGGTGATGATGACAACAACGATGATGATCATCATCATCATCCTTTTCATCATCATCACCATCATCTTCGTTGTCTTCATCAATATCATCATCATCATCATCGTCGTCGTCATCCTCATCATCATGATCTTCTTCATAATCGTCATCTTCATTATCATCATCATAAACATAATCATCATCTTCATCATCACTTAACGTCTTCTTTATCACCATCATCATCTTGATCATCATGATCATATTCGTCGTCATCATCATTAGCATCTTCATCTTCATCTTCATCTTCATCATCATATTCATCATCAACATCATCGTCATCCAATTCATCAGCATCTCCATTATAATGATCATCATGATCATCATAGTCATAATCATAATTTTCATTATCATTGCCATCATCTTCATCATCATCATCATATTTTTCATCATCATCATCACCATCATCTTCATCATCGCAATTTTAGGGGGAGCTCAGTGAATGAAGACGTGTACATGATAGGGGGAGCAACCGGTTAAGTGAAAAATTAAGGATTGCTCCTAACACCCATTCAAGGGCTAATTGTGACAATTCAATATGATTCGAGGAAGTAGTAAAAAAAAATACAACTTTTTGGGCCCTGTGAAGCCTCATGTTCTTAGATTTGTGCACATGAATAATTAAGACTTATGGACCTAGTCCGATGTCTTAAAAGAGGAAGATCCAAACTGAGCAGTTTGGTAGTTCCATAAAGTGAATTCTTTATAGGAGTGAATAATCACTCATAACCATCCTATTATAATGTTGGCGAAGCTCATAAAAATTTAGTGAATACCAAGGTAAATATCTTGTCATCACATCTTCATCATCATCATCATCTTTATGGGCATATTAATCATCATCACCATCACCATCACCATCATCTTCATCATCATCATAATCCTAATCATCATCATGATAATCATGATCATAATCTTCATCATCCTCATCCTAGACATCATCACCATCCTTATCATCCTCATCCTCATCATCCTCATCCTCATCCTCATCATCATCGTCCTCATACTCTCCCTCATCATTATGATAATCATCATTGACCAAAAGAGACGCCATCGTGCGGAATCAATCCTCCATTCAAAGGTCCTTCCAAATTCCAATGGCTTATTTTGTCAATGACCTAACGACCGACTTTTTCACCGACCCGACAGAGTTGTCCCTTATCTAAGTTCAATAAACTATATTCTCCATGGACCGGGAGAGTAGAGACCACTTTATATATGTATAGAATTTCATTATCTAGAATAATAATAATGATGTATCTACGCGTGTCTCTATATTTAAGGCATTTGTTTTAATCACAACTTAGACTTCCTTATTATCTAGCTTAACATTTTTAGGGTTTAGGTTTGGTATTATTTATATAGTCAACATTATCAATTTCCTAATTTTCTCTTGAAATGTGTTGTTAAAGATATATTAATAAATATTTATCTGTTACTCAAATCGACTCATTGTCTTGATGATGAACCTTGATAAAGGTTTGTAATTTCGACATATCAAATGGAGTCTACAATTACATTGTATACCACTCCTCAAACCTATCAACCCATAATTTAAAATAAGAGATTGTAAATATGTTTTTTGTCAAAATAACACTTTTGAATCTGTAAGGTTCACAAAGAGATTATAGTATATAATAGTCCTTGTGTTTTGTCTAACCTTTTCACATAAATATAAGATGAAAATTTGAAAAGATAAGTGTGGAATCCCTCTCAAACTTCTTCTTGTGTGAGATCCAAATACTAGTAAGATCCACATTGAAGTTTGAAGGATAGTTTTTTCAATGTGTTTGAATAATAATTAGATGCACCGAGTTTTGAAAAGAGAAATGAGAATCCCTATCAATCCCTCTCATTTGACATCTAGATGTTAGTAGACTCAAGACTAAAGTTTGAAAGATAAATTTTCAAGTCTTATAATTCTTAGGTTTATTAATATGGTGAAGACTATGCTTAGGGATTAGGTGGAGTTTGAAATTGAATGGCTAGTTACTCATGAACTATGTCCATATGGCTAGTTAATTTCTCACAACACTTAAAAGTAAAATGAGACATGCCCTTCAAATTTGAAGGGTGGGTATTAATTTCAATTGTAATGGAATTTATTCTCTCAGCCCTTCAGAGATGAAGGGAAATATAAATAATTGTACTTTAATTGAAAAGTATAAATTAACCAAACCCTTTCACACAAAAAAATGCAAAAAAAAAAATATTGTTTTTTCAGTGCTTGTTGTGAATGCATGCATGTATGTGATGGAGGTTCCTAAGTCAATTGAATCCTTGAAACTCAATACATGTTTGAATCTAACAATACACCTTTTAAATTGAAACAGAATACCAAAAGAATTTTATTAATGGTTGATTTCAGAAAGTTATAGGTGTGAGTAGTTAAGTGCTTGTGGCTCTAAAATTTGTTGTGTTTTGTACCAGTCCACGATTCACTAAATCCATAGTCACGGGTAGGAATTTAAATTATTTAATAAAAAAATTAATGTGTATAACCTCTATGTCGAGACCGTTTTCCATGCTGATGCTTTCCACTACCCTCTTTATTGTCTTACCAAAAGGCATGATATTGAGGAAAGAGGACCTAAAATTATGGACTTCACCTTCAATGAATGCCTTGCAATCACATTGATAAGGAGTGATAAGAAGATCAGAAAAATCCAACTTGTCAAATATTAGTTGATAGTTTTAATTAAAGACTTATAAGGTAAATTTATTATAAGAATTACTTATAGTTCTCTCTTACTCTTTGCATCTTGACAATTTAAAATTTTTTGGTTGTCTTTGTGCCTTGACCCAACTCATATTATAAGGTGAGGATGTGCAGACATAACAATCCTTAGTTATGACTATGAGATGAGGATTTAAAGAGAAGAGGATGTAAAGACAAGTAATTTTTATAAGTATTTTGGTAGCGTCGAGGACAAATTTCATGAGAATCCACAAATGTTTCAAAGGAGTACGGAGGGAGATAACATCACGATCATTCTACTCATCAAAATACAAGCTAACAAATAATCATATCCCTCGATGCCATTTGTGACACTCCTTAGGTGAATATCATGTCCAAAGCATCACCGATTCACCATCCTTCTCGACTCCAGAGATCCATCTTGTGGCTTACATAGAAAACAACAGGAGATCATGAAGTTCAGATCTTTGAAGCGACGAACCTGGCCTGTACACGAAGCAAAGATATGCGTCTAGCCTAAACCGTTCCGAACACCACTATCAACGTAAATGAAAAGGAAAAGAATGTCACATCCAAACAAAGTGATCCATGTGGACAACAATGCAACATCAAAGGAGGTGGAATGATTGGATTCTGAATAGAAAATAAAGATCCCTACCCACGTGTCCACTCGTGTTTCCATTATGATGACTAGTCATCTCTGTATCCATCTTCATCTTCATCACCCTATATAAACACCACCTTCCCAAGTTGATTAAGATGCATAATATGAATCAATAATTAGAGATAATGATTGAAGTGTTATTCTGCTAAGAGATTCTGAGAATTGTGAAAAAGTTGAAATGGTGATATGCTTTGAAAAGATTTTCAGTCTCAGGTTGTTGATGGTTGATGAGCTTGATTCCACACTCATCTGTCGCCCTGGTTTTTCACACAATGAAAGTGCCAAGCATTGGGACCTAGATGTGAAGCACTTTGAATGTTTCCGGATAGATGTACCTATGGCTATGTGGTGCCTGGGTTTTCCTATCCTAAGAGTGTCTCCCAGAGACCCTGGAAGTAATCGTGGATTCCAAAGTCCCAATGCCTGGTGACCATGTACAACGACAACCAGTGGGAGCGAATTCTCGTGCTAGGGTGGAGGGTGTCTGGAGTCTTCATCACCTCGTTTGTGAACTCCACTTGCCAACTTTTTCTGAGGTGGTGAGTAGGTGGAATACACCCCCCACTGTTACGGAGAGAAATTCCTATGGCTTGGGGTACCACAATAGACAGCTTGACTCCAGAAATCAATCCTTTCCAATATTCAATAGAAATTAAATGTCTAACACTAAAGTATCATACCTCGTACCTTATTCTGGACAGTTGAAGTAGATCCCCGTTGAGCTTTCCAATCTTCAGCTTGAATTGATCTGTTACTTCCTCAACAACAAGTAAACAATACAAGCATTCTATGCATCATGGTGTTAGATCTATTCTATCATATATAATCAATAATGTAAAAACATTTGACATGATCCCATGGATAAAATATTCATTCAAACACACATTATTGGACAGGAAAAGATATTTCTATTAATATAAATCAGAGATTACAAGATACAACCTCTGACGGCATGTCTGTGAACCAGAGAAACTGAATCCCCCACTTGGGCCTCCACCACTTCAATCCTCCATCTCTCGATAGCAAGCTCACAAGCAAAAGGCAAGATTGGGAAGAACAAAAAAGTGCTCCAAGGGACAAAGGGATGCAGACTCAAGCATACGTTTCGACAACAATGGACTATAGTCTTGTTGCTCTCAATTCTGTCTTATGCCTTCAATGTACCAAGGGGTTCCTTATATAGCTTTTCAAAGGGGTAATGAAAGGTCAAATCCGAGCAATCTCAAGGAATAGGGAAGGCCAGGAGTGAGATGAGTCGGATCCATGTCAAGGAAAACTCCAAAAGGATTTGGATTATGAACACATCCCGATGTACGCGGTTTTAGTGGTCAAACCCACGTATGTACGCGCTTATAGGTTTAAAAGTCACGTATAGCATTTTTCATATGTTTTTAGGGATGATCAAGGAAACATCAAAGTACAAAAAGTGGTCCATAGGGTCTAAGGAGTCTGCAGCGGGACAAGGGAAGGCCATACAAAGTGTGATTCACCTAGAGTGGTGAAATCTGCTATAACAGATGCCCCCTGATGTGTGAGGTCGGAGGGGTCATACGATGGCCGAAATACATTATAAGTCCATCCCAGAAGTGGAGTGATGAAGGATCCCAAATGGAAGACCAGCCACCCAATCAGCATAGTATAATAATACACCTCTACATACAACTACAAATACATATAGCATTCCCAGATACATAAGAGTACAATGGCCATGAATAGGCATGATACATGATGTCACATATGTGGTCATCACCACGTACAATATACATAGATTAGAATCTCCATGATGGAGATATAAAAAGGACCATGATATCCAAAATGGCTGAAGATATATAATAGATCAAGATCTCCATAGTGGCTGGAAATATCTGACATATACTTGAATCAAGTCACGAGAGCTGAAATATCATGAACACTGGCACGATCAAGGAGGTAGCATATAAGAGATGCCACCAATATGGAAATTCTTCTACACAAACCGCTACGAGTACATGTCCTACTATGCGAATAGAGGTGTCAAGGTCGAACATAGTAGTCCATCATTTGATTACCGGTCATTAATGTATACCGTTAATAGACGCGAGATCACCCACCGATAATGAAAATGGGAATCAAGGTACTAGAGTGAAAACTAACAAGTGTGAATAGATGTGTTGAGGTCGAACACTTGAAAGGATCCATCGATCAGGGGACAATGATGTATTCCCAAGAAACTGTCGATGGCGAGAGAACCTGCCACTGATGACTGCAAGTCTCAAGGCACTCAAAATGACTCTAGACTCCAATCCCATAATAAATGATCTGAATTCGATGGGATGAAATCCGCTGGAAGGAGGGCATTAAGGCATCCCCCATCATCCAACACGAGGTACTCAGCAAAGCTGTATAATGTGAAAGAACTCGATCATAGGTGCATGAACCAGTAACTGTACCGGGAATGGCCGACATGAAAAGTCAAGATAACTGAGGAATGGCCGACTCAGGTTTCAACTTCCTTCGAACCAGAGCATAATGGTGTATGGTGACTGAATGAAGGAAGCATAGACTCGATATACAAACTGGGACATTTCTATGACACAGGAGGCATCAACAGAGGCTCCATAGGGACTGGAAGCTTAACCAGTTGGTGGAGATAAACTCAGATAAATGAGTACAGCTCCTAAAGTCAAACTATAACCCAACCAATGGATGTGATATACAGTGCTTTGTTCAAAGGAGACACGATTCAACAGCTTCCAAAGATAACATCTTTCCTTGTCCGGATTTTTGGTTTTTTGATTTTTTTGGACTTTTTTCAGTTATTTGAAAAGCTTGAAAAAAGAATAAACTAGCTTTATAGTTACAAACTAGGAGGAGACGAGTGTCATAAGGGAAAACAAACTAGTTCCAAGCAGTGGAACATACCTATGCTCAATGAAAGGATACATGTGTAGGATATCGACACTCGGGGGAAAATCCCCTCCCGGTAAAAAGGGAATCAAGCTGCGAAGGATATAAAAATGGCTCTGCATGGCTAGACATGAGACAAGATCGGGCTACATGGCTGAAATGCAATGTCAGGGGAGCCGGCATAAAGCTCAATAAGGTAGGCAAAGCTCATGATAATGCATTCACAACTTGACATGAGGGAGTCCTAAGGGAAATAGGCCAGCATAAGATCAAGAGGAGTATGAGGCTCTTGCGAAATGTCTTGGCAGTACTATACAATGGACTCCCACACCCTAAAGGAGAAACCATCAGCATGGGCACCAAATACAAATAAGGTTCTAACTAGGGTACCCATGTAAGGTGAAGCTCTACCACTCGTATCATGCCACTTCTAAAGCAGCAAGAAGGTTCCATGACATAATAGAGTGGGTTCGTACCTAAGGTCATGGTGATATGGTCACAAGGTCATGCAAAATGCAAACGGTGGTTAAACCTAACCTATATGCCAGTTTAGTCATGATATCTAAGATTGGCATGAACAGGTCAATCCAACGGCTGAAACGACACAAAAAAAGGTCTTCTACAACACCAATTATGTCAAAAACGGTCCAAAATGGTTAGAAAATGTCGAAACTATAGGAAAGGGGGTAAAAATTTTCAAATATTTGAAATTTTTTCTATAAATAGTAAAAAATATAAATCATTTGAAACTTTTACCCATTTGAGCTATGACTTTCAACTACAAATTCCAGGAGATCCAGCCAGCGGAATTCACAACCGTTTCTTCCAGGTATTTACTCATGCTCTCCTCTTGCATTTTGACATAATTTTTATAGATTTTCATGGTCAAATGAATTTTTTAGGCCATCCCAAAATGAGCGCTACGAGCCACACGGAAATCGAGGCTTTTTCCGCATATAGGGCTGGATATACACGGAAAACGGCCTCAAACCCGCGTACATACGTGGCTGTTTTCAAACCAGTTGCGTATGAGGCCGCACATATGATTTTCAACTAAAATAATGGGAAAATTTTCAACTTATTTTACAGGATGGTGCTAGAGTGGAGAGAGCGTGAGCATGGTGAAGTAGAGGAAGCAGTAAGGGCCGACTTAATGGCTCAACAAGCTCTTCATGCATGCGGACTCTACAAGTTTTGGTGTCTTGATGGTTTGAGGGCCAAACCAAGACTGCTACAGATGCTGGTAGACTATTGGGATCTAGATTCGGAGTCCTTTCATATTGATGGGATGTCCCTCACCATAGAGGTGGAGGACATATACTTTATCACAGGTCTTTCTAGACGAGGGGAGGTGGTGAACCTTCGTTCCTGAGGTGGGCCAGGGGGTGGCCTGACTATCGACGAGTACATTATAGTGTACTATTATCCAGACACCGAGAAGGTGGGGAGTCAGGTGACTAGCAATGCTATACAGGTGCTGGGCCTAAAGGCCATATTATTGACACTGGGCAGGATAGCCAGCTTAGCATCACTCCACTAGGCCTCGCGGCCTTTGATGTTCTATGCAGTGGAGTGTATGAGACCCACAATCTATGACTGGAGTACTACGCTACTGAGCAACATGAAACACTAGCTCATTGAGTGTAAGGCAGACAGGGTACAGAACTTTGGGTTCAGTAGTATCTTGAGCATGTTTTTATTCGAGCGTCTTCCAGGATTGAGCCCTAGAGTGGATTTTCCTCTCCACAGGGTTTGAGATCCAGCCCAACGGCGTTGGGAAGATGCTATGCACAGACTGGGGGGGTGGTAGGGTGGCCAACCCATATCCAGCTGACTTCTTTCCATGGTGGCGACGACAGATAGTTTCCATTGATGACTACCCCTATGCAGGGATAGATTTCCAGGGGGATCCGGACATGCCATTGCCACCAGGATTGGCGTATGGCGATATAGGTAACAAATCTCGACCCTCACTCTTTTTTAAATTTGTTGAGTTATTGAATTTTTTTGTATTTTCTTGTTTTTATGGAAGCAAAAAGACATGTTTTTGCATGACAACACATAGTGACATCTACCATTTATGTGCAGATGCGGGACCACGACAGCCAGAGGGCTTCCCTCGTCATAGACGGAGGGGAAGAGGAGATGACATCACGGGTGTGGATGTGGAGCGAACGCTCCAGAGCATTCATACCAAATTTGTGAGACTGACTCATAGAGTTCCCATGGCGCAAGTCGAGGACTTGCCTGAGGCCATGCAGCGGCAGGTGGTGGGTGTACTACGCGCATGGGTGCATTTATTTTGACGGCTAGCTAGAGCCGTAGTGACGTTCCATGATCACAACACTCCTCCTCCTCCACAGGATTAGACACCTAGGAGTGTATCTATTTTGTACGACCATGTATTATATGATGGTGGCTTAAAAAGCCCCAATTTTGTATCATGACACTATGTATTATCACATTTTTTATGTATATATAAAAGTTTTATGGTGATCGATTTATTTATTTACATGTGTAAAAATTGTGCTTGTGATTAATTTATTATGAATGAAACAAATGCCAATATAACATGTAGTTAGCATATGAGTCAACAACTTGATTATTATTTCTTGGAATGTGTATATATGTTATATTGTCAAATTGCCATTCTAACAATCTCACACGTAATAACCTTCTTAATAACGTCGGATCTCTAACATGGTACAAACCATTGAGCTGTGACACTACTAACTCTGAATCAAGATGTACCTCAAGAGATAGAACGCCATGTAGAATGGTATCCTGTAGAATCTCAATAATGGTGCTATATTCAGCAACATTGTTGGAAGATGGCCGTAGACATACACCTCCTGAAGACAATACCTGACCCATAGGAGTATAAATCACCCAAGCAGCAGAGGCTGAGTGTTGAGTGCGATGGCTTGCACCATCCGCGAATACTATGTAGGTGGAATATTCCATTGACATCTACCAAAAGATACAGAAACTAATCACAAACCCGATCACGATAAGAAAAAGACCTAACTATGCAAAGCTGTATAATAATATACAACAAGAAGCCTTGGCTAAAGGTTATGCATAGTATTTTTTAAGATAGAGCCCATTTCTAGGCTCCTCCAAAGCTGTTCCTTCGTAATCCACTAACTCATAGGTACCCTTCTCTAACACACGCTTGACCACGTAAGGACCACGCCACATAGGATTAAATTTCCCTACCCCCAAGGGTTCTTTCAGTTGATCCCACAAAAGGACCAAGTCTCCTTCACTAAACACTCTTGGACAGACAGACTTATCGTACTGGACCTTAACACGATGCTTATTAACCTCTAGAGCCACCAAGGCATCCCGACGCTGCTCATCGAGTTGCTCAAAGTGAACCAAACACTCCTCCAAAGGTGATGTGTCTGGTAAGAGTTCCACAGCTAGCTTCAACGAAGGAATTTTGCATTCAACAGGAAATATCGACTCCACTCCATGTACAAGCTGATATGGAGAAAAACCAGTGGCACTATTAACTGCGGTTTGATATTCCCACAAAGCAGGATATAACATAATGTGCCAATTATTCTTGCTTTGTGCGATGGTTCATTGGAGAATGGATTTGAGTGATTTATTCACTGCCTCTACCTGTCCATTCACTTGGGGGTAGTAAGAAGAGGAGTTCTCTTGCTTATACCCTAACTTCGATGCCAACTCTTCCATCATATGGTTCTGAAAGTGAGAGCCATGGTCAGTGACAAGCTCTTTCGGAATCCCGAACCAAGTAATAATTTGGTTGAATACAAAGTGAGTGGCTATCTCACCATTGGATTTTACTGTAGGCATAGCCTCAGTCCATTTCATGAAATAATCAACAACCACTATAATGTGATGGTGCCCCCCAGCCGAAGCTGGGTTGCAATCCATAAAATCAAGCCCCCACTTAGTGAAGGGACCAGCGGTGATGATGAGATGTAATGGGGTAGATTTCAAGTGCATATTACATGCAAACACTTGTCAAGGGTAGCACCTCTTGACCACATCAATACAATCCTTAAATATCGACGGCCAGAAATAACCCGCTCTCAAAATCTTTTGAGCTTTATCAATCCTAGATAAATGACCACCACACGCCCCTCCATGGCAATCATTCAGCACAACCTCAGCCTCTTCATGAGTTAAACAACGTCGTAAAATGGAATCTACCCCATGGCGGTACAAAGTATTGTCCACTATAAGGTAGTTCTTAGAGACGTGACGTAATCGTCATCGTTCATCTCGCGAGAGGTGAGTAGGGGTCTTCAGTGTTTGTAAATATTTTATGATATCCCCATACCATGGGTCTAACGTATATATTAAGAAGATTTGTTCATCAACAAACGTATCTTCACACACCAACTCCTCGGCCTCGATCGGAATATCCGATATAAGCTCTGCAAAGACTAAAGACTTCTTCGATTTTGCCAAAACAAACTCGAGATCAAATTCTTACAGAATGACAATCCATTTATTATAATTCCCCCCAATCATCCTTTGGGTGAGGACGAATTGAAATGGATTGACATGGGCCACAACCAAGGTCTGGCGAAGGAGAATATAATGTCTCAAACGTTGAACCGCATGTATGGTAGATAAAGCAAGCTTCTCGACATGAGAATAACGAATCTCTGTGTCAATAAGGTTTCAGCTCAGATAATATATGACATGCTCTTAGAGCTCCTCATCCTGTTGAACCAATACCATACCAATCGTCTCTAAGGACGCGACCACATATAATAAGAAATCATGGCTATAGTCCGGGGGACTAATCACCGGGGCCGATGCTAGGGCTCGCTTGAGTGCATCGAAGGACTCCTAGGCTTGCTCATCCCAATAAAAGGGAGTATCCTTCTTCAAGAGACGCATAAAGCCTCAAGTCAAATTGGAAAAGTTGACAACAAATCTTCGTAAGAAGTTTTCCATGCCTTGCAAACACTGAAGATGACAAATATTCTTCAGGGGAGACAACTGAAGTATTGCCTCAACCTTCAAAGGGTCGACTCTTATACCCTCTTTAGAAACGATGAATCCGAACAAACGACCTGACTTCACGCAAAAGATGCACTTATGAGGATTTAATCTAACTGAATAGTTCCAGCATATTTCGAATACCAATCTCAAGTGATAGGGATGACGCATTCTCATACAAGAATGAGCAGCGAAATCATCCAAAAACACTTCAATAATTGACTTGAGATCGTGGAAAATCAAGGTCATTTCCCGCTGAAATGTAGATCCGATGTTTTTAAGGCCGAAAGTCATTTTCCGAAATGCAAACGTTCCCCAAGGACAAATAAATGCAGTCTTGTGTTGGTCCTTAGGTTTAATCTGTATCTGATTATACCCGAAAAAGTGGTCCATGAAGGAGAACACCTCGCTACCCACACAGTCATCCAAAATCTGATCTATAAATGGTGTGGGGAAGTTATCCTTAGGACAGGCACGATTCAAATCACGGAAATTAGTGCATATGCAGATTGCTCCCTGCTTCTTATCCACCAGAATGGGGTTTGAAACCCACTACGTCAAGGGAACGAGATAGATGAAACCGGCTTTCAACAGTTTCTCTATCTCTGCCCCTTAATGGCGGGTGCTTTCCTAGGATTCACCGCCTATAAACGTTTTCGAATAGGCTTAGCGTTGGGGTGAGTCTTAATCTCATGCTCAACAATACGAGGGTCAATACCCGACATCTCGTCGTAAGACCAAGCAAAAATATCATGGAATTCCCTGAATAGCTCGGTATATTCCAGAATCTCAGCATGGGAACATTCCACCCCAATATAGACATTCTCTATTGTGCCAGGATTGCGAGAGATGTTGATAGGGATCGTTGAAGATATGTTTGCCATGTTTCCATCAGCCATTAGACTAGGAGATCTTAATGGAACCACAGGACTACCAACTCTCTCACTAAGAACTGCCCTAAAATCCTCACGCTCCAAACGGTCAAGCTCTGGGAGAAAGTATGATCTATGATGAAGTTCCTCCCATGGTGGTTCAACTCTCGACATAGCCTCAATAATCGCTTCATCCGAAGGGAAAACTGTATCAAGGTAGTCGTGGGCATGAGAAGACTGTACTGCCCATGCTGGCAGCACATACGGGTCCTCCTCCTCCGTCCGTGAAGAGGAAGGACTAGGCTCTGCAACACTCTTGAGATTAGCTTGATAAGCTATCATGGCTGCAGGAAACAGCACGCTCATCTCGATAGGCTCACTCGAAGTACTCGGTGTAGGAAGAATCCAAGAATCTTCCATATGATTCATGCGAAAAGACAACAATATTGTAGAAGTCAAAGCCTCATCAGAACTAGATCCTATCATGAGGATTGGTGCAAGACAACTAAAGCTTCCCATGAGGGATGGATACATGCCTACACCCACACTCCCAGTTGCCGGCTGAGAGTGTTCAACGATCGGGATCGAAGCTCCCGAAGATGCAGTAACAGATGGATTCTTGAATGTCATCTGATCAATCGTTACGATCTTCCCGTTATGTGGAAAGCATGAAACGCGAAACAAGGAAGAAGCAATGGCTTGCATACTGTACATCCAGTTCCTACCCAGCAAGAGATTATAGTCAAGGGGCACATCAACCACCTCAACCTCTATCGCAACGGTCTTCCCCCCCAAACAGAACTTAAGGGAAGGAAGGATGTCGTGCGGCCTAAAAGATCTCCCATCGAAAGAAGTTAACATAGTCGCTGATTTAGACAGCTCAGGAGAACCAAGACCCTTCCAACAGCCCAAAGACATCACAGAAGCAGCAGTGCCCTCGTCAATCACAGTACGTTTGACCATCATACCAAGACATTCTACGTGCACCAAAAGAGACACATAGTAGGGAAAGCAAGGCTGATGTCCTGCGGTTTCAAATTTGATCACAGAGGAAGAATCATCATCGTTCACACCAAGGGCAGAAAGCAACGCCTTCCTTTACGAAGGACAACTCTGAAGCACTTCCAATGCAGACATTACACAAGGAGTATGGCCCAAATCCTCGACAACTGAATAATTCTGGGTGGCTCAGGCATTTGGATTATGCCATGACCGCTTAAGAACTCCCTTAGGAATGCGAGGTGTAGCCTCAGGTTTATCCGTAGGTTTCTCAATGCGCAAAGGGGATCCTGGTAGATCAGGTTCTTTGCCTGGGCTGGGTTGTGACAAACTATAATCTTTCACACAAGTCACAACTTTTGTAGCACAGACCATGTTAATGCACCCACGACCAATACTCTCTGGTGTATCATCATCACTAGACTGGTCATGGGACTTCGAGTTCATATTTTGATTATGCGATAAAGGGTTAGTTAGCACAGTTGGGCCTTGTGCTAAGAATCTCGAAGCTTCTTCAATCCGAGGGCACAAGTAAGTGAGGTGATCGTCCTTACATAGCTTGCAAGGGAATTTAACCTTACGTTTCACTTGCTTGTCCCCCCCAGCATTTCTACCATTCTTGTCATTATTGTTAGCATTCTCATTCTTATTCCCACCCTTTTGATTATTATTTTTACCCTTCTTTCTATTCCATACGGGTTGTTGGTTACCCTTCTGGTCCGATGATTGCACAGAAAGTACATTCACCATTTGGGAGGGTTGAGACGAAGCCGTAGCTTGTCCCAAAGCAGATTGGTTGATTGACAATTTACTAGCTTGTTTTGCAACCGAATCTGCAGGTTTCACACTTGCACAACCCATAATTCCATCGACATGTGGTCCAGGTTTGAATTTGGGATCGAAACTGGAATGAGGAGCATTGGGAATAATCTCATACAACAAACCGGACTGAGCATAGATCAAGTCCAATTCATGCACCCTAAAGATCGCTTGTTCCTCATTCTGCACTCCGGATGTGGAAACATCCTTCGCGATATATGTCAATAACGACTTGAGGAACCACTCGAGGAGGAATGTCAGCGGTATAAAAGCTTTAATTAATCTCTTCCGTCTACGCCACTCTTGAATATGATCAGAAATATGTGTGGCTTTATCTTGCCGAAATGTCGACAAGAGTTTAGTACCAACGTCATAGCGCACTGGTAGCTGGAAGTGATTAAGGAAAGTCATCGTAAGGTCGTCGAACAAAGCAAAATCTCCCTTGGGTAACTCTATATACCATTTTGCCACAGGCCCTATGAGGGTGCGTTGAAATAGTCGCAAACGGACTGAGTCCTGATGTAACGAATTCAAAGAGCACCAAAGGTGAAACGTAGTAACGTGTTCACTCGGATCCTCTCCCGATTTGCCTTCAAACTTAGGTATGTCCGAAGGAGGCTTGGTAGGGACAGCCGGCCAAGCCGGGTCATGAGCCATAGGATCATTCATAAGTCTCAATAAGTCAAGAAGCTTAAGCGTTGCAAGGAAAGGGAGCCTAGGATGATGAGGTCGATGGACCACTCCCTGGTTCATATAGGGTTGATTACCACCATGGCCTTGGCCATAGTGTCCTCCTCCTGTCTGACCTGTATAGGGTGGCGTGGAAGTACCATAGTATGGTGGACCTTGACTAGTAAGAGCTACAAAGCCATAATTAGGAGAGTAAGCAGGTTGTTGATACCCGCCTCCATAAGGTGAAGAAACCTGTCCATACTGCGTCCCATAATAAGTTCCATAGGTCATCGCATGCGATGCCCCATGGGACACTCCGTAGGTAGGAAGATACGCTCCAGAAGTAGGGATATAAGCCCCAGAAGTAGCATGATGACCTCTAGAAGCATGAACATAGCCTCCCGACGTAGCGGGTGGTATGTGAACTTGAGACACAATCAGTCTAGTAACCGCAGTACGGGCCTGACTCGTAGCCATATACCGGCTTGAAGGACCACGTGAATAAGGTGGAGGATGTAGATTTTAAGAACTAGGGACCAAGGATGAAGGAACCTGAGTAATAATATATTGATTACCGCCTATCGTCACTCGTCTCAGATCTGGTATCTGAATCAGATCGCTAACCCTAGACCTAGGACGGAGATATGATGGAGCTTCCACCACTGGGACGGAAGTTGCAATGTGACTAGTGCTCCCAAACCTCTCTGCATGGTAAGGAATGAGAGTGCCCCCAGGCATAGTGTTAGGCTCGAAATCGGATTCGACATGAAATGTCAAATCATGTGTAGGGAAACCAGACGTAGCATAACTACCGTAGCTAGTGCTGGCAGGTGAAAAATGAGTCTTGGCATCCTCCGGCATTCCATACCGGTAACGCGTCAATGGGGAATCAGACCTAGAGTGAGTAGGTCTATCGTGCAAGGGTCCTATCTCAGAGATCACAGGACCTAACTCAGCTAAGTCGGGTGAAGGATAATAAGTAGGATTAAATTCCCCATCGTCTACATCAATGGGAGGAGGTGGTTCAGGAATATCCTCTAAACGATCTCCCATGGTGTGTGAATCAATGTGTGTAATAGTCTGCCTGGATTGTCTAGGTCTCTCTCCCAAAGGAGGAGGAGAAATAGAAGGAAGAAGTCCCGCTAAACGACGAGAACAACGAGGAACCGCACTCGAATACACGATGACTCAAAAAATAGCAAATACTCTCTATTTACGTAAACCCTAGGCCAGCTATCGTGCACAGAGCAATCACTAATAAAATATAAAGCCAAATGCAAGCAAACAAGGGCTGGATAAGTGAGCTCCCCAATGAAGTAGGTATGTCTTGCCTAGGAGAGGCTTGAGACTCCCATACACAACAAGCAGAGGTACGTAACCAATTATTGTGGCCCTCAGCTTCAACGCGTAAAGCGACTGTGCTGTCCAACCCCAACTTGGTCGGGACACCTGTAGAATAACCCCTGCGAAGTACCCCCTCGATATCCTAGGTAAGGCCACTAAGTTCACCTCAATATAATCAATGCTCAGGTGGACAGTCGCAGGCGGGATTGACCGTAGCAAAGCCCAAAACTCTCGAAAGAGCCCCCAGATACGAATACAATCCTGGAAATATCTCCGATGCTACTCAGTTATGGCTAGGGGTCATCCCAATCAATAACCGCTCACACTGCCTCGTGCTTAACTCCCTTTTGAGAGGAGGATCCTGAGAACACTGGTTATACTAAGGATTTCACACACTCACCTGGACCGACACCTAGATGTTGTTGTTTAGTGATATTGTAGAATTGACTTAGAATGAACTATTCCAAGATCCTAAAACCTAATCGTGTTGGTGCAATCTAGAAAAGAAAAGAGTGTAATTCATTTATTTAGCGTTGATTTTAGTTGGCTTTATTACTCAAAAAAGGGATATGATCATGCAACTAGTGGTGTTATGACGCAACAAGAAGTAAAATGCACACCTAAGAATCAATGCAAATGCATTGTGTCCATGAAAACAGGGTATGCTACTACGTGAAATGCACAATTCTTCTTCAAATGATAAATGAAAATTTTCCTATATTAAGTCCTAACTAGTACTCCAAAGCAAATCTATCTAGTGCAAGTACAATGCAAAGTGAAAAATGCAATGCATGATGATAAGCAAATGTTTTTGGATTTTTTGAAAATAGAAGAGATGTGAAAAGCAAAAGAATGATTCTACGACCCCTAGACTCTGCAAGCACACCCAAGAATCACTCAAGCAAAGCACTAAGGTAAAAGAACTCTAATGCACTAATCTCAAACAAAAAATTGAAAATGCCATGACAAGAACAATCTTAAAAAAGAAAAATTAGCCTAAAAAAAAACGTTTCTGGTCAGGAATAGAGGTCAAAACAGACTCAAGCAGTGCCAAAGGAGACTCAGCAAGTATTAGAATTCACCTAGCAACCAATTATCTTCCCCAAAAAGGCAAAATCAAGGGTATATGTGACTGTTCGTAGTAAACCCGTGTGTATACGCGGAAATTGCAAGAGAAACTGCGTGTATACGTGCCTGCAAATCAAAAACCCGCGTACAGGAAGAAAGGTGCATAAAATCAAGGCAAACAGACAAGCTGAGACAAACTTCACACCAATCAGACTCTACCAGGCATACATGCCCCCAGTAGCGACACAGAAACAAGAGAGAAAGAGCAATTCAAATTCATTGAATGCCGAGAAAACAACCCCCAAAGGACAACTACTAGGAACTCCCTAGCGGAGTCACCAATTCTGTTACGGAGAGAGATTCCTATGGCTTGGGGTACCACAACAGACAGCTTGACTCCAGAAATCAATCCTTTCCAATATGCAATAGAAATTAAATGTCTAACACTAAAGGATCAAACCTCGTACCTTATTCCGGACGGTTGAAGTAGATCCCCGTTGAGCTTTCCAATCTTCATCTTGAATTGATCTGTTACTTCCTCAACAACAAGTAAATAATACAAACATTCTATGTATCATGGTGTTATATCTATTCTAGCATATATAATCAATAATGTAAAAGCATTTGACATGATCCCATGGATAAAATATTCATTCAAACACACATTATTGGACAGGAAAAGATATTTCTATTAATATAAATCAGAGATTACAAGATACAACCTCTGACGGCACGTCTGCAAACTGGAGAAACTGAATCCCCCACTTGGGCCTCCACCACTTCAATCCTCCATCTCTCGATAGAAATCTCACAAGAAAAAGGCAATCTTGGGAAGAACACAAAAGTGCTCCAAGGGACAAAGGGATGCAGACTCAAGCATAAGTTCTGACAACAATGGACTATAGTTTTGTTGCTCTCAATTCTCTCTTTTGCCTTCAATGTACCAAGGGGTTCCTTATATAGCTTTTCAAAGGGGTAATGAAAGGTCAAATCCGAGCGATCTCAAGGCATAGGGAAGGCCAGGAGTCAGATGAGTCAGATCCATGTCAAGGAAAACTCCAAAAGGATTTGGATTATGCACACATCCTGATGTACGTGGTTTTAGTGGTCAAACCCGTGTATGTACGTGCTTATAGGTTTAAAAGTCGCGTATAGAATTTTTCATATGTTTTTAGGGATGATCAAGGAAACATCAAAGGAAAAAAAGTGGTCCATAGGGTCTAAGGAGTCTGCAGCGGGAGAGGGGAAGGCCATACAAAGTGTGATTCACATAGAGTGGTGAAATACGCTATAACACCCACTGTATGACTATTAGGAGAAATCGTGCCATGGGAGGTGGGGAGTACAAATCTTCCCTTCTCCATGTCCCCTCATACAACAATATTACCAGGATAGAGGGGGGTTGTAGAAAAGGAAAAGCATGGAAAGGACATAAACTCCTTTGCCAGTCGGTAAATCATGTAGAAAGGTGATTTTGATCATGAAACACACACCTAGGGAAGGACATGTTTCTTATTCGATAGACAGACAAGTGGTTGAGCCCAGTGGTCCATCCTGCCATCGAGCTACATGCACATCAACCTACCATCGAGCTACATGCCATCATCCTGCCATCATCCTGCCATAATCATCCTGCACATCATCCTGCCATCGAGCTACATGCCATCATCCTGGCATCGAGCTACATGCACATGTTGAACATAATGCTTGGTTTTCGTGTAGAACTCCATCAAAAAATCACATACTCGTACCTGTTTCCATGAAAACAAGGGTCGTATTAGAATATGACCTTTAGAGAATGTATATGTAGAAATTGAATGTGTAAGAGGAAAACATGTAATAATCATTTGCACCTGTGACTTCACCAATCAAATATTTTTACTTTCCTTTGCACTATCCGATTGATAGGTTGCGTACTTGAAGCTTTGCATCTCCATAGTCATACTTCCAAATTGATGCTCATCGCTTCCATGAATGCAATGGTTCAAAAGATAAAACCCACTACACATGGAACAATTCCCATATAGACATGATTTTCCATAGTATTTTTGTCCTTCATGCCTTAGACACATGATGCTGACGATAAAATATATTGACGCATTCGGTGGTATTACAAATTCATTACATCCCTGCTCAATGTTAGTATGCAAATCACAAAATATATGTTTATATGTGTCATAAAAATATTCATATTCTACATGGTATCTACAACAGCATGTGTTCCGATCAATGCATATATGAATGTACCATGTTGTACATTTCTCAAAGGACCTTTGGCCAAGGTTCAATTGTGAATGCTCATTCCTAAATTTCTCATAGAGTTAAGTCTGTGTTGTGTCAAGGAAGTGTTTAACGTGGGGTTCATGTTCAGTAGAACCTTTTCTCAGCTTTCGCACATCTCTTTGGTTATATGAAGGTCTGGTATGACCATGCCAGAAATTTTGTACTAATTCCTTAACAACATCAATTAGCTTCATATCTCGATGAGGAAACCTATCGACAAAAGCCCAACAATATTTTCCACCTAAAGTATGAATATTTTCGCTTATAACAAAGTACTTCTAAACATTTTTTCTATTTAATTTAAGTATGTGAGAAGTGTGTGAAAGGAGGATATGTTGCCGTGTGGACTTGCTTACAACTAATTCAGATAACACACGATGAGCCGCAAAAAGATCTTTAGTACGAGATGTCTTCCCAATCGCATTAAAAGCAGATTGGATATTTCTATCAATATGATTGTTAGCCTCTGAACTTCTAACCATATTTATGCCCAGAATTTTCCTAACAACAACAACATTTACCTGCATTGTCTTTGGATTCAAAATATTCCTTCATTAATTTGCTACATTTCCAATCGATAGTGCATTTGGGAAACTTACCTTCAATACTTGACAAACAACTTTCATCCACATGGATACGTCTAGGAGTCCTTTGTCTTGCACTAGGTAGTCGAGGTAGGGAAGGTGGACATGAGCTACGAATCCCAGGGCTTCTTTGTTGTGGTACTTCATTCACATGTTGGTCCATATTGGAAGTGTGCTCGACATGGTTGTGGTATTCTTGGAGAGATTGAAAATTAATCATTGCCCCTAGGTCCAATGCTTGATACTCATCGTCTCTCAATATAACTATGTCATTGGCCCTAGGTCCAATGCTTGATACTCATCATCTCTCAATATACCTATGTCTTCAAGAGATTCAGCATGGCTCGTTGATGGATTGTTGGTTGAAGAATGTGTTGATGTTGGAATTTGATATGGGTTCATTGGATGTAACCGCTTCATCTATGGTTCTGAACTAGAGGTTGTTATGTCATCAAATCTGTTAGGATCAGTCGTAGTATCAGTGAAAATGTCTTGACCATGTCTCACTCTGTCCATTGGAAACCTGGCATTTTCTCTTACCTCATTTTCCTTTTCAATGGGAATATTCCTTCTAGTTTTTCTTACTTTGTTACGTGAGTTTCCCATCTCCAAAAGTTTCTTTATCAAAACTATGAGGTCTACCACTGCATAAGAAGAAACAAACAAGGTATTAGCTCCATTATACAAGAAACTTGATGTGTTCCAACATAATTAACTAAATTACATATATGTTAGTATGGTAATTACTGGAATTGATACATAAACGTTGATTAAAGGTTTCTCTTTATGTTCGAAATAAAGTTTAATTTCTATACTCTATTTGAGTCAAGAGAGTCATGTTTGCAGGTATTACATCTATAGAATTATGACTTCCTTTGTGTTCAAATATTATTGGAATTCACACGAAGATGAGTGAAATATTATTCATTTCCAACACCTTTGGACGAGATGAAATTACACGTAATATGCCACATTAGTTGTGAGGGAAGACACAAGTTGGTGTTTGGATTTCTCAGGAATAAATTACACTCATTAAGTTACACTAACTAAAGAGAACAATTTGACTAATTACACAATGAGAAGGTTGCAAATACCCCGAAAAAAAGGAAAAATCATTGAGGTAGAGGCATCCCTGTCAATCTCAAAGGCATGTTATGATAAATGTAGCATGAAGAGGAGAGCATGGACAAGTTGGTGAACTATTCAATATGGACCCTCTCCCATGATTGCTTCCAAGGTTTTTATACAAATTGAAGAGTATCAAGAGAAAACCTCATCTATGCCATCCTTGTGGGAAATGAAAATATATTCATGTGCAAATGATTATTGGTTTACATTGCATACTTCATCTTGTATAGAGAATATGGACAACTTGGTGAACTATTCAATATGGACCCTCTCCCATGATTGCTTCAAAGGTTTTTTTTTTTAAATTGAAGTGTCTCAAGACATAACTTCATATATGCCATAATTGTGTGATCCGGTGGATTATTCATCTTCAAATTACAGTGATCCTATATGGTACAATGATATTTAATATATGGTTCAAAGAACATAACATATGTTTTAACTCATATATATAGCTGCGACAGACTTATCACATTGCTGAGACAAACTTAGCTGTGACAGACTTATCACACTGCTGTGACAGACTTATCACACTACTGTGACAGACTTAGCTGTGACAGACTTATCACACTGCTATGATAGAATTAGCTACGATAGACTTATCACACTGTTGTGACAGACTTATCACACTACTGCGACAGACTTAGCTGCGACAGACTTATCACACTGCTGTGACATACTTATCACTTGTTGTGACAGACTTAGCTGCGGCATACTTATCGCACTTGCTGTGACATCGCGGAGTTAGTGGTGACATCAAATGGTTATGTTACGTGTGACGCTATGGTATGGTGCCACATATGTGTGTAATGGTCATTGCAACGTGTTGTGAGTCAACATGTGCGTGGAGTTAGTTGCAACGTTTCGGGGATATGGAACGTCGTGGTAACATAATGCTTGTGCAGTGACTTGGCCAAATTGCATGGTTCAGCTTAGCATATGGTTGTAACAATAATAAAAAAAGATAACAGCTGAGATGATGGAATCGGTTACTTATCCCTCTCGCTAAACTCTTAAATAGAGGAGGCTAGCCACCGAGAAGGGGGCGGATTATTTTGGAGCGTAGATTATTGTTTCTCTGTTATGAGAAGCTTAGAGATCATTTTTGCTGTGAAGTGTCCAAATGCTGTGCTGTAGAATTCAACATTCTCTGTTATATTTTAGCTTTCTTTATCTTTGAATGCTGATTGTAATTTCGAGAGAAAGGTCTTAAAGATTTTGTACAGCATTCTATTTACAGTTGCTGAAGTTGTTTCCAGAACCATTTTGTACCATTTTAAAAAGATTAATTGGATCGGTACCCATTGGATAGGGACCCGGAGATGTAGCCCAGTGGAGGGGTGAACTCCGTTATCAACTTATGTTTGGGACGCTCTGATTCTGTGCTTCTTTATATCTGTTTATCAGTTTGTTTCCCATCTGTTTTCATTATTCAATTTCTGTTAATGTTGTTCCATTAATTAACCTGCTGAACGCATTCTTTTAACACAAACTTTTAATGCACACAAGTTGAGGTCCGACGGATCATGTTATGGTATCAGAGCTGGTTGACTGCTTGTGCAAGTTTGTGAATGCTTACCAGATCCAGGTTAAAGAATGGTGAAGGAGAATTAGCTGAAGAAGATCCTGATATTGGCTCAAGGAGAACATTCTCAAGAACCATGTCTTCTCCACGAGGGGAAGAAGAAGGACATACAGAACGGGAAAAACCTGTTATTTCTGAATCTGAGTTTTTAGAGGCTTTTATGAGCATGAAAGCCATGATGGAAATTCTACTCGATGAGCGAGCAGAAAGGAAGAAGAAAGAAGAAGGATCTTCATCCAAAGATGCAGAAGTGAAGAAGGAAGAAAAGGGTAAATGAGTAGGAGGTGATGGTGATCCTCTTTATACTACTCAAACTTTCTCTTCTTGTCATGATTCTCATTCACATAATGCTAATGCAAATTCTAATATGCCTTATTTCAAATTGGATGTTAAGTTTGAGTTACCAATTTATAATGGAGATTTAGATGCTGAAAAGTTAGACAATT
This sequence comes from Pseudotsuga menziesii, assembly GCA_001517045.1. Taxonomy (NCBI): domain Eukaryota; kingdom Viridiplantae; phylum Streptophyta; class Pinopsida; order Pinales; family Pinaceae; genus Pseudotsuga; species Pseudotsuga menziesii. Next base: position 219,988 of record LPNX010872571.1, on the reverse strand, counting down.
GGATCAAGCAGATTGAAGTATATTGCAGGGTGTAGGGCATTAATGATGACCCTTCCAGGATTCAATTGGCCACTTTGAGAATGAGTGGAATGGCTCTTACTTGGTGGGAGAGCAAGATTCAGCAAGATCTTCGAAAGAATGGTAAAATTATTTCAGTTTGGAATGAATTCATCGAAGTATTAAGGAAGCAATTTTATCCTTTAGGACATATCCAACAATTAACCATGGGTTGGCAAATGTTTAGACAAGCTAAAGGACAGAGCATTCAAGATTATACTCATGAATTCAGAAAGAGGGCTATTGCATTGAATGTTGCATTAGATACACAGGAAACTCTTCTTAAGTACATTGGTGGCATGCATTCTTATTTGAGACATACTTTGTTGATGTTTAACCCTAGTAATTTGGATGATGTATGTGTTCAAGCTACCCATTTAGAAGCCAGGGGTAAGCATGCTAATGATACTTTTGTGAAGAAATCATTTAAATTTGACAGCAAATCGAAAGGTCAAGATAAGGGGAAAAAGAATATGGCTACTGTTAAGAAAGAGGGTGAAAATCCTACATGTTCTCATTGTTAGAAGGGACATGATGTCTCTAAGTGTTGGAAACTTCATCCAGAGTTAAGGCCAAAGAATTTTGGAGGAAACAAGGATAAAGGCAAAGAAAAAGCTACTACAGCAGTCATTCAAGACTTAGGATCCGACTCGGGTGATGAAACAAAGGTTACATCTGTCAAAATCCAGGGTAAGAATAAAAGTATCTCACTTCCCATTGATGCAAAATCAAGTTCTAGTGCAAGTACAAATATGCCATATACTTCTAAGCAAAATGATAAAGATAGAAGTGCACTGTTTCATGTTCGTGTCATTGCAAATCACACAAAGATTAATACATTGTTTGATAGTGGTTTACAAGTAAATCTAATATCAGAAGAAGTGGTTAAGAAATTGCATTTACTTACTATGCCTCATGAAAAGCCCTATCCTCTTGGTTGGGTTACTAATGATACACAATTACAAGTTACAAAGAAATGTGTATTGAAGTTTGCAATTACTAAAAAGTTCATGGATGAGGTAGAATTAGATGTAGTGCCCCTTGACATTTGTGGGATAGTACCTGGGATGAGGATGAGGATGACTATGAGAATTAGCTAAAGCAAGCTTCTCGACATGAGAATAACGAATCTCTGCGTCAATAAGGTTTCGGCTCAGATAATATATGACATGCTCTTGGAGCTCCTCATCCTATTGAACCAAGACCATAGCAATCATCTCTAAGGATGCGACCACATATAATAAGAAATCACGGCTATAGTCTGGGGGACTAATCACCAGGGCCGATGCTAGGGCTCGCTTGAGTGCATCGAAGGACTCCTGGGCTTGCTCATCCCAATAAAAGGGAGTATCCTTCTTCAACAGATGCATAAAGCCTCTAGTCAAATTGGAAAAGTTGACAACAAATATTCGTAAGAAGTTTGCCATGCCTTGCAAACACTGAAGATGACAAATATTCTTCGGGGGAGACAACTGAAGTATTGCCTCAACCTTCAAAGGGTCGACTCTTATACCTTCTTTCGAAACGATGAATCCTAACAAATGACCTGACTTCACGCAAAAGATGCACTTATGAGGATTTAATCTAACTGAATAGTGCCAGCATATTTCGAATACCAATCTCAAGTGATAGGGATGACGCATTCTCATACGAGAATGAGCAGCGAGATCATCCAAAAACACTTCAATAATTGACTTGAGATCGTGGAAAATCAAGGTCATTTCCCGCTGAAATGTAGCTCCGGTGTTTTTAAGGCCGAAATTCATTTTTCGATATGCAAACATTCCCCAAGGACAAATAAATGCAGTCTTGTGTTGGTCCTTAGGTTTAATTTGTATCTGATTATACCCGAAAAAGCAGTCCATGAAGGAGAAAACCTCGCTACCCACACACTCATCCAAAATTTGATCTATAAATGGTGTGGGGAAGTTATCCTTAGGACATGCACGATTAAAATCACGGAAATCAATGCATATGCGGATCGCTCCATGCTTCTTATCCACCAGAACAAGGTTTGAAACCCACTACGTCAAGGGAACGAGATAGATGAAACCGGCTTTCAACAATTTCTCTATCTTTGCCTTAATGGTGGGTGATTTCCTAGGATTCACCGCCTGTAAACGTTGTCGAACAGGCTTAGCGTTGGGGTGAGTCTTAATCTCATGCTCGACAATACGAGGGTCAATACCTGGCATCTCGTCGTAAGACCAAGCAAAAATATCCTGGAATTCCTTGAATAGCTCGGTATATTCCAGAATCTCAGCATGGGAACATTCCACCCCAATATAGACATAATTTATTGTGCAAGAATTGCGAGAGATGTTGATGGGGATCGTTGAAGATATGTTTTCCATGTTTCCATCAGCTATTAGACTAGGAGAGCTTAATGGAACCACCGGACTACCAACTCTCTGACTAAGAACCGCCCTAAAATCCTCACGCTCCAAACGGTCAAGCTCTGGGATAAAGTATGATCTATGATGAAGTTCCTCCCATGGTGGCTCAACTCTCGACATAGCCTCAATAATCGCTTCATCTGAAGGGAAAACCGTATCAAGGTAGTCGTGGGCATGAGAAGACTGTATTGCCCATGCTGGCAGCACATACGGGTCCTCCTCCTCTATCCGTGAAGAGGAAGGACTAGGCTCTACAACACTCTTGAGATTAACTTGATAAGCTATCATGGCTGCAGGCAACGGCACGCTTATCTCGACAGGCTCACTCTAAGTACTCGGTGTAGGAAGAATCCAAGGATCTTCCATATGATTCATGCGAAAAGACACCGATATTGTAGATGTCGAAGCCTCATCAGAACTAGATCCTATCATGAGGATCGGTGCAGGACAACTAAAGCTTCCCATGAGGGATGGATACATGCCTACACCCACACACCCAGTTGCCAGCTGAGAGTGTTCAACGATTGGGATCGAAGCTCCTGAAGATGCGGTAACAGATGGATTCTTGAATGTCATCTGATCAATCGTTATGATCTTCCCATTATGTGGAAAGCATACAACGCGAAACAAGGAAGAAGCAATGGCTTGCATACTGTACATCCAGTTCCTACCCAGCAAGATATTATAGTCAAGGGGCGCATCAACCACCTCAACCTCTATCGCAATGGTCTTCCCCCCCAAACAGAACTTAAGGGAAGGAAGGATGCCATGCGGCCTAAAATATCTCCCATCGAAGGCAGTTAACATAGTCGCTGATTTAGACAGCTCAGGAGAACCGAGACCCTTCCAACAGGCCAAAGACATCACAGAAGCAGCAGTTCCCTCGTCAATCACAGTACGTTTGACGGTCATACCAAGACATTCTACATGCACCAAAATAGACACATAGTAGGGAAAGCAAGGCTGATGTCCTGCAGTTTCAAATTTGATCACAGAGGAAGAATCATCATCGTTCACACCAAGGGCAAAAAGAAACGCCTTCCTTTACGAAGGACAACTCTGAAGCACTTCCAATGCAGACATTGCACAAGGAGTATGGCCCAAACCCTCGACAACTAAATAATTCTGGGCGGCTCGGGCATTTGGATTATGCCCTGAACACTTAAGAACTCCCTTAGGAATGCGAGGTGCAGCCTCAGGTTTATCCGTAGGTTTCTCAGTGCGCAAAGGGAATCCTGGTAGATAAGGTTCTTTGCCTGGGATGGGTTGTGACGAACTATAATATTTCGCACGAGTCACAACTTTTGCAGCACAGACCATGTTAATGCACCCACGACCAATACTCTCTGGTGTATCATCATCACTAGACTGGTCATGGGACTTCAAGTTCATATTTTGATTATGCGATAAAGGGTTAGTTAGCACAGTTGGGCCTTGTGCTAGGAATCTCGAAGCTTCTTCAATCCGAGGGCACAAGTAAGTGAGGTGATCGTTCTTACATAGCTTGCAAGGGAATTTAACCTTACGTTTCACTTGCTTGTCCCCCCCAGCATTTCTACCTTTCTTGTCATTATTGTTAGCATTCTCATTCTTATTCCCACCCTTTTGATTATTATTTTTACCCTTATTTCTATTCCGTACGGGCTGTTGGTTACCCTTCTGGTCTGATGATTACACAGAAAGTACATTCACCGTTTGGGCTGGTTGAGACGAAGCCGTAGCTTGTCACGAAGCAGATTGGTTGATTGACAATTTACTAGCTTGTTTTGCAACTGAATCTACAGGTTTCACACTTGCACAACCCATAATGCCATCGGCATGTGGTCCAGGTTTGACTTTGGGATCGAAACTGGAACGAGGAGCATTGGGAATAATCTCATACAACAAACCGGACTGAGCATAGATCAAGTCCAGTTCCTGCACCCTAAATATCGCTTGTTCCTCATTCTGCACTCCGGATGTGGAAACATCCTTCGCTATATATGTCAATAATGACTTGAGGAACCACTCAAGGAGGAATTTCAGCGGTATAAAAGCTTTAACTAATCTCTTCCATCTACGCCACTCTTGAATATGACAAGAAATATGTGTGGCTTTATCTTGCCGAAATGTAGACAAGAGCTTAGTACTAACGTCATAGCGCACTGGTAGCTGGAAGTGATTAAGGAAATTCATCGCAAGGTCATCGAACAAAGCGAAATCTCCCTTGGGTAACTCTATATACCATTTTTCCATAGGCCCTATGAGGGTGCGTTGAAATAGTCGCAAACGGACTGAGTCTTGATGTAACGAATTCGAAGATCACCAAAGGTGAAACGTAGTAACGTGTTTGCTCGGATCCTCTCCTGATTTGTCTTCGAACTTAGGTATGTCTGAAGGAAGCTTGATAGGGATAGCCGGCCAAGCTGAGTCATGAGCCACAGGATCATTCGTAAGTCTCGATAAGTCAGGAAGATTAAGCGTCGCAAGGAAAGGGAGCCTAGGATGATGAGGTCGATGGATCGCTCCCTGGTTCATATAGGGTTGATTACCACCATGGCCTTGGACATAGTGTCCTCCTCCTGTCTGACCCATATAGGGTGGCGTGGAAGTACCATAGTATGGTGGACCTTGACTAGTAGGAGATACAAAGCCATAATTAGGAGAGTAAGCAGGTTGTTGATACCCGCCTTTATAAGGTGAAGAAACCTGTCCATACTGCATCCCATAATAAGGTCCATAGGTCATCGCATGCGATGCCCCATGAGACACTCCATAGGTAGGAAGATACGCTCCAGAAGTAGGGATATAAGCCCTGAAAGTAGCATGATGACCTCTAGAAGCATGAACATAGCCTCCCAACATAGAGGGTGGTATGTGAACTTGAAACACAATTAGTCTAGTAACCGCAGTACGGACCTGACTCGTAGCCATATACCGGCTCGAAGGACCACGTGAATAAGGTGGAGGATGTAGATTTGAAGAACTAGGGACCGAGGATGAAGAAACCTGAGTAATAATATATGTATTACCACCTATTGTCACTCGTCTTGGATCTGGTATCCGAATTGGATCGCGAACCCTAGACCTAGGAGGGAGATATGATGGAGCTTCCACCACTGGGACAGAAGGTGCAATGTGACTAGTGCTCTCAAACCTCTTTGCATGGTAAGGAATGAGAGTGCCCCCAGGCATAGTGTTAGGCTCGAAATTGGATTCGACATGAAATGTCAAATCATGTGTAGGGAAACCAGACGTAGCAAAACTACCATAGCTAGTGCTAGCAGGTTCAAAATGAGTCTCAACGTCCTCCAACATTCCATACCGGTAACGTGTCAATGGGGAATCAAACCTAGAGTGAGTAGGTCTATCGGGCAAGGGTCCTATATCAGAGATCACAGGACCTAACTCAGCTAAGTCGGGTGAAGGATCATAAGTAGGATTAAATTCCCCATCGTTTACATGAATGGGAGGAGGTGGTTCAGGAATATCCTCTAAATGATCTCCCATGGTGTGTGAATCAATGTGTGTAATAGTCTGCCTAGACTGTCTAGGTCTCTCTCCCAAAGGAGGAGAAGAAGTAGAAGGCGGAAGTCCCGCTAAACGACGAGAACGGCGAGGAACCACACTCGAATACACGATGACTCAAAAAATAGCAAATACTCTCTATTTATGTAAACCCTAGGCCAACTATCGTGCACAGAGCAATCACTAATAAAATCTAAAGCCAAATGCAAGCAAACAAGAGCTGGATAAGTGAGCTCCCGAATGAAGCAGGTATGTCTCGCATAAGAGAGGCTTGAGACTCCCATACACAAGAAGTGAAGGTACGTAACCAATTATTGTGGCCCTCAGCTTGAACGCGTAAAGAGACTGTGCTATCCGAACCCAACCTGGCCGGGACACCTGTATAATAACCCCTGCGAAGTACCCCCTCGATATCCTAGGTAAGGCCACTAAGGTCACCTCAATATAATCAATGCTCAAGTGGACAGTCGCAGGCGGGATTGACAGTATCAAAGCCCGAAACTCTCGAAAGAGCCCCTAGATACGAATACAATCCTGGAAATATCTCCGGTGCTACTCAGTTATGACTAGGGGTCATCCCAATCAATAACCGCTCACACTGCCTCATGCTTAACTACCTTTTGAGAGGAGGATCCTGAGAACACTGGTTATACCAAGGATTTCACACACTCACCTGGACCGACACCTAGATGTTGTTGTTTAGTGATCTTGGAGAATTGACTTACAATGAACTATTCCAAGATCCTAAAACCTAATCTTGTTGGTGCAGAATAGAAAAGAAAAGAGTGTAATTCATTTTATTTAGCGTTGATTTTAGTTGGCTTTATTACTCAAAAAAGGGATATGATCATGCAACTAGTGGTGTTATGACGCAATAAGAAGTAAAATGTGCACCTAACAATCAATGCAAATGCATTGTGTCCATGAAAACAGGGTATGCTACTACGTGAAATGCACAATTCTTCTTCAAATGATAAATGCAAATTTTCCTATATTAAGTCCTAACTAGTACTCCAAAGCAAATCTATCTAGTGCAAGTACAATGCAAAGTGAAAAATGCAATGCATGATGATAAGCTAATGTTTTTGGATTTTTTGAAAATAGAAGAGATGCAAAAAGAAAAAGAATGTTTCTACGACCCCTAGACTCTGCAAGCACACCCAAGAAGCACTCAAGCAAATCACTAAGGTAAAAGAACTCTAATGCACTAATCTCAAACAAAAAATCGAAAATGCCATAACAAGAACCATCTTAAAAAAGAAAAATTAGCCTAAAAAAAAACGTTTCTAGTCAAGAACAAAGGTCAAAATAGACTCAAGCAGTGCCAAAGGAGACTCAGCAAGTATTAGAATTCACCTAGCAACCAATTATCTTCCCCAAAAAGGAAAAATCAGGGGTATATACGACTGTTCGCAGTAAACCTGTGTGTATACGTGGAAATTGCAAGAGAAACTATGTGTATACGCGACTGTAAATCAAAAACCCGGGTACAGGAAGAAAGGTGCATAAAATCAAGGAAAACAGACAAGTTGAGACAAACTTCACACCAATCAGACTCTACCAGGCATACATGCCCCTAGTAGCGACACAGAAACAAGAGAGAAAGAGCAATTCAAATTCATTGAATGCCGAGAAAACAACCCCCAAAGGACAACTACTAGGAACTCCCCAGCGAAGTCACCAATTCTGTTACGGAGAGATATTCCTATGGCTTGGGGTACCACAACAGACAGCTTGACTCCAGAAATCAATCCTTTCCAATATGCAATAGAAATTAAATGTCTAACACTAAAGGATCAAACCTCGCACCTTATTCCAGACGGTTGAAGTAGATCCCCATTGAGCTTTCCAATCTTCAGCTTGAATTGATCTGTTACTTCCTCAACAACAAGTAAACAATACAAGCATTCTATGTATCATGGTGTTATATCTATTCTAGCATATATAATCAATAATGTAAAATCATTTGACATGATCCCATGGATAAAATATTCATTCAAACACACATTATTGGATAGGAAAAGATATTTCTATTAATATAAATCAGAGATTGCAACATACAACCTCTGACGGAATGTCTGCGAACCAGAGAAACTGAATCCCCCACTTGGGCCTCCACCACTTCAATCATCCATCTCTCGATAGAAATCTCACAAGCAAAAGGGAAGCTTGGGAAGAACACAAAAGTGCTCCAAGGGACAAAGGGATGCAGACTCAAGCATAAGTTCCGACAACAATGGACTATAGTTTCGTTGCCCTCAATTCTCTCTTATGCCTTCAATGTACCAAGGGGTTCCTTATATAGCTTTTCAAAGGGGTAATGAAAGGTCGAATCTGAGCGATCTCAAGGCGTAGGGAAGGCCAGGAGTCAGATGAGTCAGATCCATGTCAAGGAAAACTCCAAAAGGATTTTGATTATGCACACATCCCGATGTTCACGGTTTTAGTGGTCAAACTCGTGTATGTACGCGCTTATAGGTTTAAAAGTCGCGTATAGAATTTTTCATATGTTTTTAGGGATGATCAAGGAAACATCAAAGGACAAAACGTGGTCCATAGGGTATAAGGAGTCTGCAGTGGGAGAGGGGAATGCCATACAAAGTGTGATTCACATAAAGTGGTGAAATATGCTATAACACCCACTGTATGACTATTAGGAGAAATCGTGCCATGGGAGGTGGGGAGTACAAAGCTTCCCTTCTCCATGTCCCCTCATACAACAATATTACCAGGATAGAGGGGGGTTGTAGAAAAGGAAAAGCTTGGAAAGGACATAAACTCCTTTGCCAGTCGGTAAACCATGCAGAAAGGTGATTTTGATCATGAAACACACACCTAGGGAAGGACATGTTTCTGATTCGATAGACAGACAAGTGGTCGAGCCCAGTGGTCCATATATAATTTCTATTTTAATATATGTAAACAGTGGCAGTAATACCATGCTCTAACTTGTTAGTAGTTGATTATGACTAGTGTAAACAGTTTCATGTCATGTTTTGAGGATTAACCTCGGGGACAGAGATAGTATAAATTTTTTCCCATAGAGGGGAGAAGGGTTGGAAATTTTAAAGAGCAGAGGCTCTCCACTGTAACATGTTTCAAGCTTTCCAGATATGAATAAAATTGTAGAGGAATGATAATCCTTTCATGGCAGAGAATCCTCATGTGTTGTATTTTTCTTCAATAAGTAACTTCTTTATGTGAATGTTTATCCTGTTTTTCATTCCAGTTTGTATTTACTTTTCATGTTTGAGCATTAGTGTATATGGTCCAGAATTCTTGTTGTATGCTCTTGGCACATTGTTCAAGCATTTTCAAACATTTTCTTCTAAAGCCATGCATAATTCACCCTGGTTAGGTGCTCTGTGTGATGGAATATTTTCTCATGTCTACTAATCACCTGCTAAATATCTCCAGATTAAAGGATGGATGACTATCTTGCCTCTATCTATAAACTTTCATGATTCCTTACCTTCTGCAACATATTTCAGACTGGATTGTTGACTCCATTTCCCAATGGTCCCCTCCATGATCATCCCACCATACTTTATAAAAACAAACTTGTTCTATTTAGAAATATGACCTTCTGACTTGTCTTTGATTGAATATATTGTGTATGAAAACTCTATAAATAGTGATACATTCCTCTCTTAATTAGCCACCAATTAGCTTACTGCATGCCTATTGAGTTACAAGTGGTTTCCATTTTCATACATTGAGTTTCCCTCATCTTTATCATGATAATGGGGATTGTGGTTGTTGTTGATATTTATATATTCAATTATCATTACTCATTGTATATCACATGGATGTAAGGATGCATAACAACAAGCCTCATATTCATAAATACATTCATAAAATCCAAAATCCAAAGAAAATATATCAGGGTTACACATTACAATTTACAATTGTCATAAGGAAAAGAAAATCACTTACTTGAGCCAACTATAGTTTTGGAAGCAATATAGCGTAGACACCACCCCGTGAAAAAGAATCAACCATCACTACAACAAAAACCATACCTGCAAATTCCCAAGTTAGACCAAACCCTAAAATATCCAAGGTAAAAAACTCTTGAAGGAAAACTACAACAATAGAGTTTACCTCGAGTTGCCATGGCGAAATTACCAAGGTTTCCATGCAAAAGAAAATGAGACCACCCAACTATAAAAAAATATGTAAGAATAATCAACCCATAGTTACCTACATTAGACATTACTTTAATTATTTTTGTCTTATTACCTAGTTTCCTAGATTCCATTCTATGCTAGTTTCCTTCTACATGTCCTAGAAGTCAACACATGCTAAAACTGAGTCATGAAGCACTTGGGAAACATCCTGGAAAGCCAATTTAGCATGTCTTCTTTCTTCTAGATTCTCTAAAGTGCATATCTGCTTTTTCTGAAAAGTTGCCTTGTTTTATTTCTGAATTAAGGCAAAATGAAAAGCTAGACTAAGTGTAGTTGCCTTGTTTTTTTCCCACATCATACTCCCTTATTTTCTGCAAATAAAAGAATTTATGAGTTGTATTTCAATCCCTCTTTAGCTTTCCCACTTGACTTAGCAAATTTGTGAGCATCTACCTATATTTGGAAACTGCTTTATGCACCTATGGGGGATTTGACTAGTTTTGGTAAGCTTGCTTTTTGACTATTTTGAATGGTATCTTTATGCATTCAATTCTCTCATGTAATTATATATTACAGAATCCTATTACTTCACAAGGTTAGGTATTCTACACTTACTCAATACAGATTAGTGTTATGCCCCAATTTCAATCTCCTTTGGTGTGAATTTTGCATGTTTGATTAGCAATTTTGTGAGTGTAATTGTTCTATCTCTTGGGTTAAATTTCCACATGGTATCAGAGACTTTGTAGATCAATTTCTCTCCTTATAAATTGTTATTGCAGGTTTGACATCATTGACTAGGAGCGCATTATGCTGACTGGAGGGCACAATTTCTAAGTTATGGAACAATCTCAGAAAATCATCTTGGCTCCATTCAATTTATTTGAGTGGAAAGTTGAGATGGAGATATTGTTGAGAGAAAAAGGTCTCCACAGGGTGACTATGGCAACTGAGGCAGAGCCTAATGTAGCTACAGAGAAAATTAAATGGCACAACAGGAGGGATGAGGCCTATGGTCTTTTGTGTATGAACATTTCAAGAGACCTCCTCTTCCATCTTGATGGATTGACATAACCTAATGAAGTGTGGGAGAAATTATAAGAGATTTTTGGAAAGACAGATGAGATGAGAGGACATCAAATTGAGAATGAGCTGATCTCCTTGAGTCCCAAAAGCTTCAAATCACTGCAACTCTACTTTTCCAAGTTTAAGGCCCTTGTTTTGCAGTTGAAACAGTGTGGGATCGAAAAGAAGGAAGAGAAACTAGTTTTGGCCATACTCTCTAAGCTTGGTCCTGACTATTCAGTGTTTTTTTTTACCTTCCATGCCACCAAGTTGACAGCTCGATCCTGGAAGATGCCTAATCTTGTAGAGTTCATGGAATCCCTCACACATGAGCAAGATAAGTTGGTGATGATGGGCACCATCAAATCTTCCAAAGACCAAGATTTGGTTGTTGGAGATTCAAGGGTGGATTCAAAAAGCAAGAAAAAATCTATAAATCCACTTGAGAAAAAGAGAGACAAGAACAAGCCTCAAGAGGAGCCCCAAGGTTCTAAGAAGAACTCCCAGAAGAAGAAGAACAAAGGAGAATTCAGCAAGTGTGCATACTGCAGTAAGGGCTATCATCCTGAGAGATCTTGTATGAAGAAGCAAATTGACATGTTGACCCAACTCCTAGAGAAGAATAACATTTCCCTTCCTGATTGCTCAAAGAAGAAAGAAGGAGGATCAAATTCAGAGGAAAGAGAGAGAGATTACATTCCTTGGTTGCTGGCACATCAAGATTACCTAGCTTCATCATAGAATCTGGAGCTTCTAGACATATGGTTTCGACAAAAGAGACATTCTCCTCTCTTGACATGTCAAAAGTTCCACCAATATTTTTGGGAGATGACTCTCTCACTAATAGTTTTGGGAAGAGAAGGATTGATCTTGACCATGGTAAGTTCAATAATGTGTTGTATGTTCCAGGTATTGCCTCTAATCTCTTGTCAGTTTATCAAATGAATCATACTTGGTCTCCAAAGAAGGTCATCTTCTCCCCTGATGATGTTGAAATCACCGAGATTTCGAATGGTAAAGTCATAGCAAAAGGTGTTATTGATCACACTTTGAAGGTATATAAGTTTTCCCATTTTATACCCTACTCAAACCCCTCTGCTCTTCTGATTCATGCTAATGAATCAAGCAAGTTTTGGCATGAAATATTTGGCCATCTTAACTACAAGTATATTTATGATTTCAGTGAAAAAGATATGGTCATAGGGTTACCAAAGATCAAGTTTTCTAAGGGAGTCTATCAAGGTTGTATCCTAGGAAAACACCTAGAGCACAAGTATGAGAAAGCTAGTCATGAGAGAACCTCTACACCTCTTGAGCTGATCCACAGTGACATTTCTGGTCCATTACCTCATATGTCCATGAGTCAAGCCAAATATGCACTGACCTTCATAGATTACTTTTCTAGGTATTGTTGGGTTCACTTCCTAAAGCATAAGTCTGGATTTTTTTACCTCTTCAAATTCTTTAGAGCCTTGGTTGAAAACCAGTCTGGGAGGAAACTCAAGATCCTCAGATATGAAAATGGTGGTGACTATGTAAATTCTGAGTTCATTCAGTATTGTAAAGATGCAGGTATTCAGATGCAGGATTCAATCCCTTAAACACTGTTAGATTTTTAACATTAAGCTAGTATAACATTAGGATCTTTAACTAAGAGAACAACATGCACAACAATCAAACACAAGAGACAATGAACACAATGTTTTTACTCGAGGAAACCATAAATGGAGAAAACCCCACAACTTCCTCAGAGATAGAATCAACACCAAAAGTAAAACCCCAAAACAGTAAGATGATATCCCGACAGTAGTAACCTTATTTCTATCTAGCCCTAGTGTCTTCTCCTTCCTCAACTATGTGCTACACTTGAGTGTGTATGAGTTGTGTGCTGAATAGAGAGGCTAGATCTCTATTTGTACTAATCTCGACATGACTAAAACCCTACTAGGGCCGACCTCTCTAGGAGAATCTAATAACCCTAGTTCCCCGAAACTGCGGGGACTTTAACCCTTAGACAATAGGAGGGTTACCCACAATGACTTGACATGACTTGTTTACATTATAGATTTTCCTGAACAGAACATCGGGGCATGACATGACTCAAGTACATTACAAATACATCCTGGAATAAACATCGGGTTACAATACATAAGAAATATGGGTGAATACATTCCGAAGTTACATATACATCAACACTCCCTCTTAACTAGGAAGGTATTCTCTCGACACAATTTTCAGCACAATTATTCTTCTCTGTATCATCTGGGTCATCATCAAGTTCTTGTCATCTTCATCTTCAAGTAATCTTCATCTAGATCTGGATCATCGCTAGATATAGATCATCATCATTGGATCATACTCGATTTGGATCATCACTCGATCTAGATCACCATCACTAGATCTGGATCATCACTCAATCTGGATCACCATCACTGTATCTAGATCATCACTCAATCTGGATCACCATCACTAGATCTTGATCATTATTGGGTCATCATCACTAGATCTGTATCATAGCTTGATCTGGATCATCACTGCTAGATCTTAATCATCACTCGATCTGGATCATCTCAAAGACATCATAACTGGATCTGAATCATAGCTCGATCTGGATCATCACTGGGTCATCATCATATGTGCTATCTCATGATTCTTCTCATCACAGGAAGTTCTACAGAGCCATCCCTTTTTCATGTTGGGTGTAGGCCTACCTCCTCGTAGGTCTTTGGTAGCCCTTACATCTGACCTACTCATCAGAATGGCCAGCACTCACATCTGACCTTGACTCGTCAGAAAGGCACAGCACTTACATCTGACCTTGACTCGTCAGAAAGGCACTTAGTCCTATACTAAGGGTTCTTGGTAACTAACCAAGTGCCTCCATTCAGAGAATGGTAGTAGCCCTTACGTCTGACCTACTCATCAGAATGGTCAGCACTCACATCTGACCTCCTCATCAGAAAGGCAGTAGCCCTTACATATGATCATGTAGAAACTCATCCTACAGTCACATCAGAATGGTTAGCACTCACATCTGACATACTCATCAAAAATGCAGTAGCCCTTACATCTATGTAGGATCTCATCCTACATTAGAATGGCCAGCACTCACATCTGACCTCCTCGTCATAAAGGCGGTAGCCCTTACATCTGTGTAGGAACTAATCCTACATCAGAATGGCCGGCACTCACATTTGACTTACTCGTCAGAAAGGAAATAGCCCTTATATCTGATCAAGTGGGAACACATCCCTCAATCACATTAAAATGGCCATGTGCTCACATCTGATCATGTAAGACTAAATCTTACAATCGTCTCAGAAAGGCCCTTAGTCCAAGACCAAGTATTCCTGGTAACTCACCAGGTAGCTCCATTCCAAGAATGGCAATAGCCCTTATATCTGATCATGTAGGAACCAATCCTACAGTCATATCACAATGGCTCAACACTCATATCTGACATGGAAGGAACCAATCCTCTCACCATGACAGAATGGCTCAGCCCTTATATCTGACCTGCTCGTCAGAATGGCTTCCAAACTCGTCACTTCCTCTTGGAAGGGACCTTGATCTGGAGAACACCAAGCTTCTCCCTGAAGTACTCAAACTTCACTTTGGCCAATGGCTTCATCAACACATCAGCTATTTGATTTCCCGTCGCAATATACTGGAGCTTCACTAACCCCCTCTGCACCATATCCCTGATATAGTGATACTTGATCTCGATATGCTTCGACTTGTCATGGAACACTAGGTTCTTTGACAACTTCACACAACTCTGGTTGTCACAATGTATACAAGTAGCATCCAACTGGAGATCAAATAAATCAAACAGTAGCTTCCTGAGCCATACTTCCTCACAACTAGCTAAACAAGCTGCAACATACTCTGCTTCAGCTGTACTCAGTACCACACAGGATTGCTTCCTACTAAACCAAGAGATCACACCTGATCCCATACTGAAGCAATATCCTGAAGTGCTCTTCCTATCGATGGAATTGTCTGCCCAATCTGAATCAACATAACCCTCCAGGTTAATCTTCTGATTCTTATCGTACTTGAGCCCATAATCAATCGTACCTTTCAGGTATCTCAGAATATGCTTTGCAGCAATTAAGTGAACATGTCTCAGATCTATCAAGAAATGGCTTAAGGTGTTCACAACAAAGAAAATATCTGGTCTAGTGTTCGTCAGGTACATCAAGGATCCAATCATCTGATGATACATCATAGCATCAACTGACTCTGATGAAGCATCGCTCAATAGCTTCAGGTTCGATGCCATAGGTGTGGCCATAGCCTTGCAGTCCATCATCCCAAACCTTTTCAAGATCTCCACTGCATACTTCCCTTGTCCAAGGGAGATTCCATCTGCACTCTACCACACCTCCATGCCTAGAAAATAATGCATCATACCCAAGTCATTCATTTTGAACTCGGCAACAAGCTTTCTCTTCGTATCAGCAATCAACCCATCCAAACCTGTCACAAACAGATCATCTACATATAGTAGGAGAATCACTAGGTTGCCATCTTCAACCTTGTAGTAAAGGTTGGAATCTGATTTACTCTTGGTAAATCCCAAACTAGATAGAAAGATGTCAATTCTGCCATACCAAGTCCTGGGTGCCTATTTCAAACCATACATGGCTTTCTTCAATCTGCATACATGAGATTCTCTGTCATGTGTCTCAAAACCAAGTGGTTGTTCTACATACACTTCCTCTTCCACTACACCATTCAAGAAAGCAGTCTTGACATCCATTTGGTGTATCTTCCATTTCATCACTACAGCCAAGGCAAGTATTGATCTGATGGAAGTGTATCTGGCTATAGGTGCAAAGGTTTCTTCATAATCTGTTCCTTCGTTCTGTGAGAAAACCCGAGCAACAAATCTTTCTTTATATTTGTCTATGCTATTGTCTGCAGCATGCTTGATCTTGTAGATCCATTTGGAAGTTACAAATGACTTCCCTTTTGGTCTTGGGACAACATCCCAAACATCGCTCTTCATGATCAATTGATATTCTTCGATCATAGCATCCTTCCATTCTTTCCATTCTGTCACTTCTTCATAACTAGAAGGTTCTTTATCAATGAAATCACATAGTAATGCTACATACCCAGAGCAGGATCTGGTCCTTTTTCTTTCTCTGCGATTCTCTTCTGGAGCACCATATCTTTACGCACCTAGTTATCATACCCAAACAGGTTTCCTCTTATGAGGATTCTTCTCTGGAGGTGGATCTATAGTTCTTTGTGGTTCTTCAAACTCTCGATCTTCTTCTTGATTTTCTTCATTCATGGTTGTATCATGAATTCTGGTTGCTTCTGCTTCTTCAGATTCTTCAGCAGCTTTATTTCTGGATTTGTTGTAAGCTGTGTCTTCATCAAATGTCACATCCCTACTGATGTCAATATTCTTGTATCCTGGGAAATATATTCTTTAAGCCTTCGAGCTTTCAGAGTATCCCACAAATATACCATTCTTTCCTAAAGGATCTAATTTTGTTCTCTTTTATTTTGGAATGTGTATGTACACAGGACAGCCGAATATTCTGAGATGGCTGACTTCTGGTTTCTTGTCGAAGAAGACTTCTTCAGGAATCATGTTCTCAAGTACTCTATGTGGAGTACAGTTATGTACATACACCGCTTTTCTGGCAGCTTCCACCCAAAGATGCATAGGAATATCTTGATCATGAAGCATTGCTCTTGCAGCTTCCATGATAGTTCTATTCTTCCTTTCTGCAATCCCATTCTATTGTGGATTATAAGGAGTGTAAAACTCCCTCTTAATCCTTGAGTCTTTGCATAGCTCTTTGAATTCATTAGATGTGAATTCTCCGCCATTATCTGTTCGAAAGGTCTTGATCTTCTTATTTGTGTGATTCTTGATCAAAGCTTTGAATGCCTTGAACTTGCTGAATACTTCATCTTTGTTCTTCATGAAGTAAATCCATATCTTCCTAAAAAATTCATCAATAAAAGAAACATAGTATACATACCTTCTTAGTGAGCTTGATGACATAGGACCGCATACATCGGAGTGGATGATTTCCAAGATTCCTTTTGCTTTACTTTTGCTACTTGGAAATGTCTTCTTTGTATTCTCTCCTTTCGCACATCCTTTGCAGACCCCATCATGTTTTGCTTGAATTTATGGAAGACCTTCAACAGATTTGCTTGCAATTGGCAGTGCTCTATAATGCACATTTACAAGCCTTATATGCCAAAGTTCATTTGGATCTACTGTGTCATGGACCAAGGCTTGTTCTGGATGGCCCTTCAATTTGTATAGACCTCCTTCTTGTTCCCCAATCACTACTGCATCATTAATAGTCTTTCCCTTTGGCCACATGATGAATTGGCCATCTATGAATGCAGCTCTCATTCCTTTTGCATCTAATGCATATATGGAGAGAAGGTTCTTCTTGAGTCCTGGTACAAACAACACATCTTGCATCCTCATAGACTTTCCAGAGTCTAGTTTATAAGAAGATTCTCCACTACCTTTTATTGGATATTGGTAGTCATCTCCAAGTTTCGCCTTGTGAGGTGATTCATGTTCTGAAATCTTCACAAAGGATTCTTTGAATCTTGTCATATGGTTGGAAGCCCCACTGTCTATAATCCAATCATTGCTTCCATGTGTGATTTTTCCCGTGAGAGCAGAAATCAAGACATATTCTTCATCACTTGAAGAGTCTTCACTTTCATATCTGGTTTTCTTCTTGGATGGTTCATCATCCTCTACAGCATGAGCATGATGTCTTTTCTTGTTGCCCTTTTTCTTATTTTGTCTTTTAGGACAATCTTTTGCAAAGTGTCCTACTTCATCACAAGTATAACATCTGCGTCTAGAAAAATATTTTCTAGAGTTAGTTTTAGAAAAATGGTTACTTCTAGAGTGATGAACTTCTTTTGGTTTTCTTGGAATGAACTGTGAGAGCTTGATCTTCACTTCTCATCTTCTCTTCTCTGGCTGCTATCCTAGCTTCTTCTTGAGAGCATTCTTCCCATAGTTTGTTGAACTTGACTAACTTCTTTCTGGAACATATCCCTTGAATAAAGGAGTCCCATTATCTAGGGAGACCATTCAAGGTGGTCATTACAATCTCATAATTTTCCACTTCTTCATCTACTTATTCTAGTTTTTCTTTGATTTGAGAAACTCTTATGAAGTAATACTGGATGGTTTCTGCATTCTGAATCTTCACATTCTTCAGTTGGTTTCTTAGAGTCATCTTTCGGTTTATGTTCTTCCCTTCAAACAACTTGGTTAGGGAATCAAACATAGCTTTAGGTGTCTTTAGGGAGGACACCTATGATATGAAATGATCCTTGATAGAATCGGCAATGATTCTCTTTGCCATAACCATCTTCTTCTTGTGTAAGGCCTTAGCCTCATCTCCCTCTAGAACTGGAACCTCCTCATTGATGTAGGAGTCCAACTCATTATCTTCTAGGACCAGGGAGATCCTATACTTCTAGGCTCATAAGTTATCAGCTCCCTCAAGCTTTTCATCAAGCTTGGTATGATGAGACATCTTAACTGAGAACCTCAAATGGAAATACAAAAGATTTATATCTTACCAATTCAAGATATCGGATCTGGATTTGTAGCTGAAATTCTGTAGTGCTAGTTTAGAAACAGATTAGGGTTTTGCTTTTCCAGAGTTCTATCCAACCAATTGGTTTTATATTGTTCCCTAACTTCAATTTTAGGGATGATATCAATTCAGGCCTGGGCTCATTGAAAAAATCCTCTTCTGTGAAAATCTCTAATTTCCGGTAGCAGTGTCAGGTCCAAAACTAAAAAACCTCATAATTGGATTATGCTTCGACAGAATGATGCACCCTAAGGAGGAGAGTTATTCCAACCTTATTTTGTTGAAAAAATATGAAGAGAGATCCACAAAGTAGGAAGCCCTAGTTCCCGCAGCTGCACAGTTTCTTCTTCTCAGGTTAGCTCTGATACCATGTTAGATTTTTAACATTAAGCTAGTATAACATTAGGATCTTTAACTCAAAGAACAACAAGCACATCAATCAAACACAAGAGACAATGAACACAGTGTTTTTCCTTGGGGAAACCATAAATGGATAAAACCCCGCAACTTCCTCAGAGATAGAATCAACACCAAAAGTAAAACCCCAAAATAGTAAGATGATCTCCCGACAGCAGTAACCTTCTTTCTATCTAGCCCCAGTGTCTTCTCCTTCCTCAACTATGCGCTACACTTGAGTGTGTATGAGTTGTGTGCTAAATAGAGAGGCTATCTCTCTATTTATACTAATCCCAACATGACTAAAACCCTACTAGGGCCAACCTCTCTAGGAGAGTCTAATAACCCTAGTGCCCCAAAACTGCAGGGACTTTAACCCTTAGACAATAGGAGGGTTACCCACAATGACTTGACATGACTTGTTTACATTATAGATCTTCCCAATCGGAACATCAAGGCATGACATGACTCAAGTACATTACAAATACATCTCGAAATAAACATCAGGTTACAATACATAATAAATACAAGTGAATACATTCCGAAGTTGCATATACATCAACACACACCACATCAAAATGGTGTTGCTAAGAGAAAGAACAGATCACTGAAGGAGATGGCAACCCGCATGATGGAGGCTAAGAATTTTCCACCAAATTTTTGGGCCAAGGCTATAAACTGTGCATCCTACATTTAGAATAGGGTGCCTCATAAGAATATTTATGGTATGACTCCTTTCAAAGCTTGGAGTGGGCACAAGCCAGATGTGACCCATTTCAAGATTTTTGGCTCAAAGGCTTGGGCTAGAATTCCAACTGAAAAGAGGAAGGATTTGCAACCCCAAAGACAAGAGAACCTATTTGTTGGGTATTATGAAGATTCAAAAGGGTACAATATGATAAACTTGATCACTAACAAATCTTTCATTGAAATAAGTGTTCAGTTATAAGAAGAGCCTTTAGCAGTAGTTGAAGTTAGAGAGTCTTCTTCACCACCAGAACCATTGACTGTAAGTGAAGAGACTAATGAGTTTGTTGATTCTGATATGTCTGATAATGATGATTTTATTGTAGATCCTAACAGTCCTACAAGACCAAAATGGGCAGAAAATACCATTCATGCAGCTAGGGAACTAGCTGGAAATCCTAGTGACACTAGGAGGACTAGATCTCAATTTGAGAGTGCCCTTTGTGTGAAAGATCCTCTATGTGTTGAGAAGTGCTATCTGATGGTTGAATCAGATCCATAGACATATGAATATGCAACACATGATCCAAGATGGAAAACAACCATGAAAGAAGAATCCAGCTCGCTCCAGAAGAACAACACTTGGGAATTGGTTGATCTTCCCCTAGGGAGGAAGATAGTTCAATGTAAGTGGGTTTTCAAGAATAAGTTTGATTTCGATGGTTCACCTTTGAAATATAAGGAAATATTGGTAGCTAAGGGGTACTCACAAGTACATGGTATTGACTACAATGAAACCTTTGCACTAGTGGCAAAGATGGACTCCATAAGGCTAGCACTAGCCATTGCAGCTTCGAAGCAGTGGGAGGGAAATCACATGGATGTGAAGTGTGCTTTCCTAAATGGAGATATCACTGAATATATTTACATGCAGCAAACTGAAGGGTTTTTTTATCATCCATATTTAGTGTGCAGGTTAAATAAATCATTGTATGGGCTCAAGCAAGCCCCCAGGGCTTGGTATGCCAAGATTGATGTCTTTCTGTTGTCTCTGAGTTTTATTCGATGCAAGTCTGATCCTAATGTCTATTTGAAGTTGATTCATGGTTCCTTGATGATTATTGTTTTATATGTGGATGAACTACTGATTACAAGAAGTTCAAAGAAAGAGATTGCCTCCTTGAAGGATGCAATGAAGCATGCATTTTCTATGACAGATTTGGGATTGTTCAGCCAATTCTTGGGTCTCAAAATCCCTCAATCCCAACATGGAATCAAATTACATCAGTCCAATAATGCTTTAGATTTTCTGAACAAGTTCAACATGAAAGATTGCAATCGAAGAAAGACTCCCTTCCTTTCAAAAGTTAAGCTTGAAGAAGAAGGTTCTTCTCCTATGGTAAATAATACACTGTATAGGCAGTTGATTGGGTGTTTGATTTATCTTACACATACACGACCTGATCTATATTATGTAGTTAGTGTGGCTTTGAGATACATGGATCGGCCTCATGAGATCCACTGGATAGAAGCCAAAAGTATCCTAAACTTTGTTCAAGGAACAAGAACTCATGGGATCTTCTACAAAGCAAAATCTGATCTTGATTTGATTGGGTTTGCTGACAATGATTGGGCAGGTGACAACACAGATCAAAAGTATACATCATGATATGTGTTCATGCTTGCAGAATGACCAATCAGCTGGTCAAGCAATAAGCAGAGTGCCATAGCACTCTCATCTACAGAAGCAGAGTATAGAGGAGTTGTAAATACAACAACTCAATGTTTGTGGTTGCAGGGGATACTTGGAGAATGTGGCTTCGAATCCTAGTTTTCAACTATTATCTACTGTGATAATCAGGGCACCATTCGAATCTGCAATGATCTAGTTCATATATAGCGAACCAAGCACATTGAGATCCATATGCACTACATCAGACAGCTTGTGCATGATGGTACCATTGATCTACTATTCTATGCGTCTTCAGAACAAGTAGCATAAATCTTCACCAAATTTTTTTGTGAGAAGACATTCAGCAATTTTAAATCAATGTTGGGGATTGCTGATCATGCTGTGAAGCATGATTGATGACAATATTTCCAAATTTTGGTTTTCCTGTCCATGTTTAAGGGAGGATTTTCCCACTGGGTTTGTGCCTCTTTCCTTGGTTGTATGGACAAGCAGTATGTAAAGGGTGACTAAGACTTGTTTCTAAGCCCTATAGTTTTCTGATATTTACTCATAAATTCAAGCTTAATGGGGGGGTTTAGAATAATCAACCCATAGTTACCTACATTAGACATTAATTTAATTATTTTTGTCTTATTACCTAGTTTCCTAGATTCCATTCTATGCTAGTTTCCTTCTACATGTCCTAGAAGTCAACACATGCTAAAACTGAGTCATGGAGCACTTGGGAAACATCCTAGAAACCCAATTTAGCATGCCTACTTTATTCTAGATTCTCTAAAGTGCATATCTACTTTTTTCTGAAAAGCTTCCCTGTTATTTTTCTGAATTAAGGCAAAAGGAAAATATAGACTAGGTGTAGTTTCCTTGTTTTTTTCCCACATAATCCTCCCTCCTTTTCTCCAAATAAAAGCATGTATGAGTTGTCTTTAAATCCCTCTTTAGCTTTCCCACTTGACTTAGCAAATTAGTGAGCATCTACCTAGATCTGAAAACTACTTTATGCACCTATGGGGGATTTGACTAGTTTTGGTAAGCCTGGTTTTTTACTATTTCAAATGGCATCTTTATGAATTCAATTCTCTGATTTAATGATATATTATAGCATCCTAATACTTCACAAGGTTGTCTATTGTACACTTACTCAATACAGATTAGTGTTATGCTCCAATTTCAGTCTCCTTTGGTGTGAATTTTGCATGTTTGATTAGCAATTTTGTGAGTGTAATTGTTCTATCTCTTGGGTTCAATTTCCACAAAATCCACCCTTCCACGAGGAAAATTTTCAGAAAAGTGGTCAAAATTGGTTCCAACATCCTCAATAGAATTGGTCCCAGCAGCGTTAAGAGAATTCCCACCATAATTCATGGTTTGAGAAGAATGCCCGCACCATGGTACCGTCCTATAGCTAGTTGGTTTGGATACCTATTCATGATTTGAGTTTGCTTTAATATTTCTTGAGTAGAAAGATATAGGCCTGCAAAATAGGGTTTTTCACCGGTGGATGCAAAAATGTCTACCCTAAATTATGGGTTAGAGTAAATGCCCGCAGCACAAAGGGGTCTTGTATATTGGTCTTCGTCCTACCTGGCCATATCTTGAGATTGTCTTGGAAGTGGATGAATAAATAGTTATGGACCTTCCAAAAGGGTGTTTTAGGCAGATTAGACCAAATTGAGAAATTTGTCTAAGTATGGAATTGGTGTTAAATCTACCCAAGTGGCCTTAAGGCAATGCCCGCCATGCCTCATAGGATGATGTGAAAAATGTATTGAGAATGTGAGTCTCTAGAGTGTTGTATGGAGCATACAACCATGTCACTTGCCTCACCAAACTACAACATATATTTAAGGAAGAATTGGTCCCAGCCGTGCCTTAGTCAAAATTGGTCCCAACAGCCTTAAGAGAATGCCCGCCACAATTCATGGTTTGAGAAGAATGCCTACACCATGGTACCATCCTATTGCTAGTTGGTTTGGATACCTATTCATGATTTTAGTTTTCTTTAATTTTTCTTGAGGAGAAAGATACAGGCCTTCCGAAACAGGTTGTTTCACTGGTGGATGCAAAAATGGCTAAGTAGCCTCAGAAAGATGCTTGCCCTAAATTATGGGTTAGAGTAAATGCCCACAGCACATGGGGGTCTTGTAGATTGGTCTTCGGCCTACCTGACCATGTCTTCAGATTGTATTGGAAGTGGATGAAGGAACAGTTATGGACCTGCCAAAAAGGTGTTTTATGCAGATTAGACCAAATTGAGAAATTTGTCTATGGAATTGGTGTTAAATCTGCCCAAGTGGCCTTAAGGAAATGCCTGCCATGCCTCATAGGATGATGTGAAAAATGTATTGAGAATGTGAGACTCTAGAGTGTTGTATGGAGCATAAATCCATGTCACTTTCCTCACCAAACTACAACATATATTTAAGGAAGAATTGGTCCCAGTAGCATTAGTCAAAATTGGTCCCAATAGCCTTACGAGAATGCACGCCACAATTCATGGTTTGAGAAGAATGCTTGCACCATGGTACAGTCCTATGGCTAGTTGGTTTGGATACCTAATCATGATTTGAGTTTTCTTTAATTTTTCTTGTGGAGAAAGATACATTCCTGCCAAAACATGGTGTTTCACCGATGGATGCAAAAATGGCTAAGTAGCCTCAGAAAGATGTCCGCCCTAAATTATGGGTTAGAGTAAATGGCCACAGCACATGGGGGTCTTGTAGATTGTTCTTCAGCCTAGTTGACGATGTCTTCATATTGTATTGGAAGTGGATGAAGGAACAGTTATGGACTTGCCAAAAGCTTTTTTTAGGTAGATTAGACCAAATTGAGAAATTTGTCTAAGTATGGAATTGGTGTTAAATCTACCCAAGTGGCCTTAAGAAAATGCCCGCCATGCCTCATAGGATGATGTGAAAAATGTATTAAGAATGTAAGTCTCTAGAGTGTTGTATGGAGCATACAACCATGTCACTTGCCTCACCAAACTACAACATATATTTAAGGAAGAATTGGTCCCAGCAGCCTTAAGAGAATGCCTGCCACAATTCATGGTTTGAGAAGAATGCCCACATCATGGTACCGTCCTATGGCTAGTTGGTTTGGATACCTATTCATGATTTGAGTTTGCTTTAATTTTTCTTGAGGAGAAAGATACATGCCTGCCAAAATAGGGTGTTTCACCAGTGGATGCAAAAATGGCTAAGTAGCTTCAGAAAGATGCCCGCCCTAAATTATGGATCAGAATAAATGCTCGCAGCACATGGGGGTCTTGTAGATTGGTATTGGGCCGACCTAACCATGTCTTCAGATTGTGTTGGAAGTGGATGAAGGAACAGTTATGGACCTGCCAAAAAGGGTGTTTTAGGAAGATTAGACCAAATTGAGAAATTTGTCTAAGTATGGAATTGGTGTTAAATTTGCCCAAGTGGCGTTAAGGAAATGCCCTCCATGCCTCATAGGATGATGTGAAAAATGTATTGAGAATGTGATTCTTTATACTGTTTTGTTGAGCATACAGCCATGTCAATTGCCTCACCAAACTACAACATATATTTAAGGAAGAATTGGTCTTGAGCAGCCTTAGTCAAAATTGGTCCCAACAGCCTTAAGAGAATGCCTGCCACAATTCATGGTTTGAGAAGAATTCCCACACCATGGTACCATCCTATGGCTAGTTGGTTTGGATACCTATTCATGATTTGATTTTGATTTAATTTTTATTGAGGAGAAAGATACAAGCCTGCCAAAACATGGTGTTTCACCGGTGGATGCAAAAATGGCTAAGTAGCCTCAGAAAGATGTCTGCCCTAAATTATGGGTTAGAGTAAATACCCATAGCACATAGGGGTCTTGTAGATTGTTCTTTGGCATACCTGACTATGTCTTCATATTGTCTTGGAAGTGGATGAATAAATAGTTATGGACCTGCCAAAAGGGTGTTTTAGGCATATTAGACCAAATTGAGAAATTTGTCCAAGTATGGAATTGGTGTTAAATCTGCCCAAGTGGCCTTAAGAAAATGCCTGCCATGCCTCATAGGATGATGTGAAAAATGTATTGAGAATGTGAGTATCTAGAGTGTTGTATGTATCATACAACCATCTCACTTGCCTCACTAGAGAGTCTCTAAGGAGGAATATGTCAACCTACCAAAAGTGCCTCCAAGCCATATTTGCACTATTCCAGTACTAGAAAAACTGCCTAGGTGGCTTCATGAAAATTCCCGCCAGAGATTGTCCTGATGATGATAAATTTATCTGAGGGTATGGGGTTATTCTTTGATTAAGTGGCTATTTTTCCATGTTCTTAGTTTTTGTTATGGTGACAACATGAGGAAAATAACAATCTACCAAAATACAAGAAAAACTTTTTTGCATATTCAAAAGTATGAAAAAATTGACCAAGTGTTAAGAACATGAGTTTGAGAGGTTAGTTGGAAATGACCACCAAGGGATGTCTTTGTTCAAGTAAATTCATTGAATGTAATGGGTCCATTCTTTGGTAAGTTTTCCATCTGCTCATGACTTCAGGTCTCCATAGGGTGTTCACACATGTGAAATAAGAGTCTACCAAAATAGGAAGAAATGTGTTTTGATGCTCAAAAGAAGTTAAGAAGTTATTTTTATATGCCCGCCGGAGGCTCAGTTTGTCTCAGTAAATTCTAAGGGTGACATGGTCTTGTTTCTTAGTGGACTGGCTATCTAGCCATACCTTTAGTTTGATTAGTGATGGACATATGACAAAAATACAGGTCTCATGATGTGATGAGGTTGGAAAGACACATGAGGGTGTCCTAATGTCTCATGATGTCTTTGTTACATTCTGATAGAGGTTTGCAAGAGTATGATAATTTTGGGAATTTGACTAAGTGATGAAAAATTTCCCTAAAGCAGCTACGTTATGAAAATGTCCACAATAATTCATTAGAAGAAGAAAATGCCCATTGAGGAGAGACAAAGAATCTCTAGAGGATGAAAGTGGTCCTGATGGAATCACCATGTTGGCTTCTACTGATTGGGTGTCTCACACCTCAAATTGGATGAAAATAGAATCTCATCACATTGACCTAGGGTTTGATAATTTTGGTAAAAATGCGTAAGTGACCTCACTAAAATGCCCGCCATTTCTAGTAGTTGATGGATTAAATTGTTCTGAGGGTATGGGTCTCTATAGTGTTGATTGGTGCATCTAACCACATCATTATTTTGTCCAAAAAATCTCCGAAGATAAAGTTACCAGTATGCCAAAAGTGCCCTCTGGCTTGTTTTTCTCCAGTCCAGTAAAATGCCCACCCGACTCAGAAGAATATGAGTCTGAAGAGGAAATTAGTTTGGTTGTGCTGAATGGGATGTACTACATCATCTAGTATCATTGGTTCAGGAGTTGGTGAAATTAAAAATCCCTCATGTTGACTTAGGGTTTTATAATTTTGTCCAAGTGGTAAATATGTAGTTTAAAATGCTATTTTCAAATGCCCACCAGATGATATGTGTGTGTCAATTAATTCATTAAATTACATGTATTTGTTCCTTGTTGAAGTGTTTATCCAGTCATGGTTTCAGTTTTCCCTATGGAGGTCACATCAGTGAAAAATTAACCTTCCAATGTGAAAAAAAATCATGTTCACACAGCGTATGAGTTTTCCCGCACATAGCTTAAAAATATATAATAAAAAAGTTTTTCAAATGCCCGCACAAGCTAGAGATTTAAATAGAGATTGCTCAGCCAGTTAATTAAAAAAAGATGAAATAAATAAGAGAGATAAACAAAACAGAGTTTATTATTTAATTAACATACATAAATTTAATTTATTTCGAAGAGATTGATGCTTTCTTTCACAACCTACAAGCAGTCTCGTATTGATCACTAAAAACATTAGATTTGGAGATGAACTCTCTATAATGTTATATTATATGCCAATAAATACAAAACTCCACCATACAAAAAAAAATCATTAACTTTCGATAAATACATGTATACAGTGATATGCCAACTAAAAGGAATTTTTCATTATATGCCGATAAATACAAAACTCCATCATACAAATATTTTGTTCATTAACTGTCGATAAATACATATATACATTGATTTATAAATGTCTAGCATGTTTCAGAGATGGCTGCAATCCATCCTCTTGAGCAGAAGACAAATATGAATTGTCTCTCTTGCCTTTCGTGGAAGACTGTAATTGTACTGGAGTTGGACAAGGCACTTATTGCTATTTCTTTTAAAGCTCTTTAAGTCTGTGAATTTTTTTTTAAATTTTCAAGCTAATGATTTTTTTTCCACCATCAGTTTGTTCAACATTTCCACATTTTTCTTATACTTCATTGATTCCTGTTCTTCCTTGACCTCCAATTTGTCTTTGGTATGTTTCAACTGGTTTTTAAGTTCAATCAATTCACATTTCAGATTATGTATTTCTTTCTCTTGCTCTTTTGCCCTCAACTTTAGCTCATTGGGAAGGAAAAGAATTGCACTCATCGTAGCAGCTGACCCTTTTAATTCCTTCTCCAAATCAGCAATTCTGGATTTAATTGTTTGAATTTCCATATCACATCCAAAATGCTGAACTTTTCTACCTTCTAAGAGTTTGCTTCCAGCTCCCTTATTTTTGCATCTTTCCTGGCCATATTCTCTTTCATTTCTTTATGTAACGGTGATGATCCATACAAATCACCTAGTGCAAGGCTCGCTGAGAATCTTTCTTGTAGCATCTTCTCTCATCTTGCTAAGGACTTCTCTCTCTCTTCTAAGGACATTGTACCTCTAGGTGTATTTTTCCTTCTGCCCTTACCCTTAACCTTACCATCGTCTCCTTTGGTACCCTTACCTTCACCCTCACAACCTTCTTAACTTGAAATTTGTTTTCCTCTACTTTGTTTTTAAGTTTTAAAGTTTCATAGATCCTTGCTAACCTTGTTCCTTTCGGCTTATCAGCTTGACTAGAAATGGTTTTTCTCAAATCGAAAATTATTGATTCTAATTATCCAACCTTTTTTCCATGGATTCCCTCCCACTCTTTCAACTTCAACTGATATTCTTGTACTAGCTATTCATATTCTTTAATTTTCTTCTCCGTTACCTATAAAGGACCCATTTCTATCCTCATTGGTGGTACATTGAGAACATGTGGTCTTTTTTTCAACTCTTCTTTGAGTTCACTCACTTCATCGTTATCTTTTTCCAAATCCTCTTCATATGCAACCCTCAAGGGCTGAATTGATTTTTGAGCAACATCATTGTGTTTATCTACTTCTTTGGATAATAATTTAGCCATTTATGCTTTCCCTTTTATAATTTTGTCTGCTCTGAAATGATTATCCACAACTACCTTCTGCAATGCTGCTATCTATTTTATGCATTGTAAAATATTATCATCTTTTCTCAAGCACTCTTCCACCCAATTGCATATATAGAAAGCTTGTTCCTTTAAATGATCCATTTTATCATATAGGATGAACACGTACCTACTATCAAACTTATATGATGCAATGTCTAAATGCATAGTGGAAGCCCCTGATTCTGGTTTGGAAGAACAATCATACTCAATTGCCAACTGTTTAGGAGGAATTCTATCAAAATGTCTTGAGGAATGGAAAGGTGAGGAGTAGTTTACTCCATTTTGTTTCCTGTCACCTCCTCCCAATGACCTCTATATACATGCCCCTTAAACTCTTTCAAAGTTATGGCAGCACGAATTTCATCATTTGTGGCCAAATCAGGATATTGTACTTGTAATTCGCCATGGTGCTCAGGACTTTGTATTGGTGATTCCTCATTCTGTTCAGTAGGGTGTAATGGTAATTCCCCATGGTGCTCAGGACATTGTAATAATTCCTCATTCTTCTGAGGAGACTGTACTAGAAATTCCTCATTAAGTTCCCTACTTTTATGTTTCTTAACGTATGTTTTATGAACAGGTGGTTTTGGAAAATATATTTTTCCATGCTGGTTGATATCACCAATATCTATTTCAGTAGCATGGGGTCAACATAAATCAATAATTTTTTGAAGTGTGACCGAGAAACTAAATTTAACCTTCCTATTATTGGCTCTCTTGTAGGGAAGAGTGGAGTTTCTTAGCCAGTAGATAAGGAATATCTATCTTCCACCCAACGTATCACTACCTGCATACATTCACCCAGAATGTCAACCCTATGATGATTCAGAATTGTCCTAAGGACAATATGAATCAAAGTTATGTATATTCTGGGAGGGACATCTTGCATTTTTAAACCATTCCTCGAAACATTTGCTTCTTGCCCACAAATTTTACTGGCCATCTGGTTCTTCTCTTGTCCGGGGGTTTTCCTTGAGCTTAAAATCGCTCCCCCTCTGCATGGAATATTTGTAGCTCGGGAAACCAAAAATTATGAGTTCTATATTCCCAACATCATATTTCGAAATTGCCTCATCTATCTCCTCATCAACATAACTAAACCTCCCCCACAAAAAGTCGAAAACTTCTGCTTTCCTTAGGATAGTTTCCATACTTGGTGGCCACATCTTTGCATCTCTCCATGCATCAGATTTCTCCTAGAATTTTTTTATTGTTACCCTATCATCTATGGATGACTATGTTTGAACTGGGGTTGTAGAGGAGGATGCCCGCATTTCAGCCGCGCTCATCATGCTGGACGCCCCTGTTTGAAGTTCGGCCATGGTTATCCAAGTTCGAAGCATAGGTGAGATGATGAATGTGTACTGTATTTAAGGCGCACAAATTAACCCCGCAAACTAATTTTCAGGCTCACAAGTTTGCCTGCAAAGAGGTTTTCAGCAACAAATCAACGGTTTGCTTGGGTATGCACTTTGTAAATAAAAACATATAGAAAAGGCATTTGGAAATAAAAACATATAAATATCATCATGACATAAAAGATATAAACACGTGCCTCTACTCTTTAACAATTAAATATCATTCATGATCTTCTTCTTCACCCAACTCAACATTTGTATCAGGATCTGGTTCAGAATAAATATTCATGAAAGACTCATTCACATCAACATCATCATCAATGGCATCTTTGCTAATATAGTCATCTACATCGTGAATGAGATCATAGTCTACTAGATTTGGATGATCAACCTCTTCAACTTCTTCATCGAGCACATCGGTTGGAGCCACCTGCTCCTGATCTGAATCATCGTCATCATCTTCTTCTTCATGATTATCTTCATCATCTACATTATTATACTTTACTAGTCTTACTCTTGGATCGTATCTAACAACATATGACCAACCTGCTTTACCTGGTACCTCTGAGTAAAAGACTTGCTCATATTGACTTGGAAGAACATAAGGCTCTCTACCTAGTTCAAATGCCCTTGTATTAACCATGGTAAATCCATTAGCATGCTCAATAATAATTCTTTCAGGATCATGTTCATGCATCTGTATCATGTACCACTTCACCTCAAACAAAACTATTTTAAAGGAATTAAAATCACCCTCAATTATGTCCTCTAAATGCCCATAGTATCTATTCTCAGTTTCTTCTAGATGTCTGTGACTTATAGAGGAAACATTGGTGACCTTAAACACTACATTTATCCCACAATCCGAGGTTTTCATATTATAATCCAACATTTTGATACAAAATGTACGACCATTACACCACACAGCCTTGTGATGTTTCAACTGCAACATTGACAACAAGTAAAAAATACATTGTGAATTAATAAATGTCATATAGAAATTAGAAAATATATTTGAAAACTTAAACAAATCAAATACATTGAAAAAATGGGAATTAACTAGAAAAATGCAGGTAAACAATTTACTTGCCTCTTTATCTTTTAAACCATAGGCTAAATCAACTTCCGTTTGCAACATAAGATTAGGAAATTGATGTCAATGATGATGAGTTGTTTTAATCATCTCACTGACCGCTTCCCATGATAACCTACTGGAGCATTCTTCACAATCTTCTATCCAATGCTCCATCCAATCAAGGTTGTTTGCAATGTATAAATGTAAAGAATCCCACACTCGAGCAACTATATGAAAAAATAACAATTCACTATCATTAATTAGATATCATTACATGCATAGTTTAATACAATTGAATGTGCGAGATTAATAAAAAAATAACAAATCAGTATGATAAAATAAAAATGGAAAAATACATGATTATTAATTCCACAAAATCTAATAATTACCTTTCACGGTCCTCATTGTACCTTTCCCCAATAGGACCTACCCTTCAAATTTGTTAATGGAGTTGAGATGCCAAATGCGAGGCACATTCATATTTTTTGCTAATTTAGGTAGATATTCACTAATATACACCATGCATTGGTATACCATATATCCTTCGACCATAGAACCCTCAGGACGTGCTCTTTGTCTAACAAGATCCTTCAACGACTTCAACTGCCTCTCCACTATCCACATCGACCTTGTGTGTACCAGTCCACATAATTCAATCTCCTCAACTTGGTGTATGAGGTAGTGTTCTTGTGCATTGAAAAATGTTGGAGGTAGATACTATTACATTTCACACATTAGTCGAGGAATTTCTCTCTTCCAATACCTTATATCTTCTTTATGGATTTCTTTTGAGGAAATCCACCTACAAATGATGCAATAAAATAATATCAGCCCATATATAAAATTTGCGGACAAAACATAATATGTCAATAATTTCCGCAGCAAATCACGAACCAAGTACATTTTCCATGTAAAACATTAATTTCTTACCTCATGTATTTTCCAAGAATATAAATAATTTGTTTTATGTTGTTGTCAAAGTCGTATGGGAGAGATAAAGGTAAAACATATTGTATCAAAAAACACATAATTAGTATTTATTTTCAAATAAGAGAATAAAATTAATAAAATAGTGCATACCAATAAGGAATTATATTAAAAACTCACAATTACCTTAATGAATGTATGCCAGTCATGTGTTTTAGCCCCACCAAAATCACCTTTTTTTGTTAAGATATTCTTTATGTTAGACGAAAACCCCATCGGAAACATGATTTTTCTGATAACCTCTTTTACAATATTGCTATGTTGCTTCGTCAAGCACCAAGGAAAACTACTATTATGTTGACAAACATCATCATTAGAATTAATGATCACACTTTGCAATGTGTGGTTAGCTTCTTGGATGTCACTACAAATATTTCCAATTCTTTCTTTGTCAGTCCTTCAATCTAATATTCTCCATAACAATTGTGTTATGCTCTTCCCGATATGCATTGTATCAAACAAATGAACTATTTGTAGGTGCTCGTAGTATGGCAACCTACTAAATTGCATCAGGTAAATTTTCATTCCTCATGGAAGCCCATTCATGCCTTAACATCATTCATGAAACATCAACAAGATCAAATTAACCCTAATTAATCAATATAGGTACACACCACGTTGAACATAATTTACTAAAAAAAAGATTTATATAATATATGATACAAGTTGAATGTGATTGTCATTTATGTCAAAGGAGTTCAGTGAATGACAAAAGGATAACAAAAGACATGATGGTAGGGTAAACTCAGTGAAAGACAAAGCAATGACAAAGGAAGTAATGACATGGCAAGTATGATGATGTGTCATGTATGGTGAGGTTGGAAATACACATAATTGTGTTCTAGTGCTATCAAGAAGTCAATGTTGTAATCTGAAATCATTCTGGAGAAATATGGCAACTTTGTTAAACTTTGGAAATTGACTAAGTATGAAAAAGTAGTCAAAATAGTATTTTTCCTAGTTTTGGAAAATTGATATTTTGCATATGTGACCATTGTAAGTCAACCTGAAAGTATGGCTGGATATCCATTTCAACAAATAAAAAATCGATGCCAATTGATGAACCTATTGACATACACCCAACATCTGGCAGGCATTTCAAAGTGGTCTTCCAAACTGCTTATTGACAATTAGACAAATCTCTTCAAACCCCAAGTCACCAAGGTGATTTTATTTTTTTCATCAGACTTGGAGAGTGAGACATCAAAAATGTGAGGAACGTCATACTGACTCAACCATGCCAATGATCTCTCTTGTAACCTCATCATCTAACCTTGGCGGGCATTTCACTAGGATAGTCCAAATGAAGGTGAGAGGCACTTTTGGCAGATTGATACCTTCCTCCTTAGAGTCTCTTTGGGAAATATGAAACCATGGTTGGATGCACCAACCAACATAACAGAGCCTATCACTTTACAATAACTTTTCTCATCATCTTATGAGAGGTGGTGCGCATTTCCTTGAGGCCACTTATGCAGATTTTACCAATAATTCCATACTTAGACAATTTGTCCAAAACCTAAGGTGGATTTTTCATTTCACTCAAAACCTGAACTAATGCTAATAGATGATGTATTGCACCTTACTGAGCACACCTATTTTGTTTTCACTCCTAGCCTCATCTTCATTTTCCCTAGGCGGGCAGTTTACCGAAATTTGGTGCAAGATGACCTGAAACCTTGTTTTGGTAGATCCATATCTTCTTCCTCAAGCATTATCAAACCAATGTGAGAACATAGTCAAGTAAACAAAAAATACACCTAATGGATGACCAGTCAAGTAGACAAAACATACACCTAAAGGATGACCGGGTGGTGCAATCATTTTATTCAACCAACAAAATATGGCAGGTATTTCCCTAAAGCAATTCTGACTAATTTGACCAAAAATCCTTCTTTTGGGAGACCTGTATCTTCTTCTTCAAGGAGTTTTTCTGAGAACCGGGGCCATGTCCAGATATATATTTCAACATAATATAGGATTTCATTTCATGGTGGGCATTTTATTCTTCTTATGAATTATGGTGTTCATTTTCACAAGGCAGCTGCTTTAGGGAAGTTTTTCAACACTTAGTCAAAATCCCCAAATTATCTTACTGTTACTACTAGAATGTAACAATGACATCATGAGACATTACGACACCAACATGTTTTTTTCAACCTCATCACACATGCCATCTCAACACTTATTTTTTCATTAATGACCTCCTTTGACATCAATGACAACCATACTCAACAGTGGCCAACAATATATAAATAATTTGGCATACCTTGACGATTTCTATTATATTCCAAATTCCATAGGTGAGGTGTCATTCGTTGTGGTTTTTTTCCATTATTTTCTTTAACATTGAATTTTTATTTGTTTGTAGTTCGATAACTATGGTTCTTAGGAAGAAAGTGCCTATTTTTTTTCCCCGGAAAAAATTCATAATTTTATTTCAAAAAAGAACAAAATTACATCTGCACATGTAAGAGGATCACTAGGATCTCTACATTGTCACATAATTGCTGACTCATATGGTCATACAAAAATGTAGCTATAAAAGCTTATCATCACAGAAAATATGGGTATCACAACCCAAAGAACACACAAGTACAAAAAACATCAGATATACTGTCGATATCAAAGGCCACCACCTCTGTAAACACCGTCGCCGCCGCAGAGATCCCTAAGGACACTATACGGGTCGCCATGCAAGAGTATATCCTCAGCAAAAGAAAATCCAGCATCCTCGAGAGATAGAAACCCTCGACCCCAAAACTAAACCGAAACCCAGCCATACGCCCCCGAACTTGAGACTTGAAACCCCACAACCCCGGATCTTGAAGAAGACCACCGATCAAGCCGACCCCAACAAACTGAAGCCTCCTGCGATCAGAAGCTCCGCCCAAGGCTGGATCACGAATTTACAAAAATATATCAGGCTTTAACCCGCAGCAATCTTGAATCGTGAAAACAGCAGTTCTTTAAAATAGAGAAATGAGAAAACCCTCGAATCCCACAGGCATCCTGACAGATTTCTTCATGATTTCCAGTGGTTGGAGACGACTGGCGATAGATCCCGGCCGTGAAAAAGAAAGGCGACTGGTGAGAATTCATCCCCGCTGCAAAGATGTGTCCGATCACCACTCCGTCTTCATATGCAATACGCTTGCGTTTTCTTGGACTTCATTTGAAGAGGCGATGCAACAACCGGCCTCTGCGCCATCGCAAAATGTAACGGATAGCCTTGTCATCTGCATCGTAAACTTCATCTAAATCGAGCAGAGCTTCTTCAGAGTCCAAAACAACGTCGTGGCTGACATCGAATGAGGGAATACAAAGGGGACGAAAACGACGCAACGGCTCTGCCAGATGAATCGGGAAGCGGCGTCCAAACTGAGCGTCAGCCCACCCAATCTCGCCATCGAAACCCCTCCAAGATCAAACCATCACACCAGAGTTTCTTGGACGAAGGGAGCCATTGAATTGGAGCGTTCTTGGAGCTCCCTCCAGAAATAAAGTGCCTATACTCATCAAACACTTCCTTTTCTAAACTCCTTGAATGGAAATATTTTATCCTGAGACCGCAAGATGAACATGCAAATTTACCCTTTGTTTGAAGAACTACAAGATATATGAATTAGTGTAGACAAATAGAATTACCATTTAAAATAATGCATGATATTTTCCATAGATATATATAATATTAATTAAGAACAAAATAAAGTAACAATATACCACAAAAATGTGTTAACCTGAGAGCATCATGAATTTTCCATCCAAGTATTCCCTGGAATTGTCAATTTGGGAGGTGGAAATCCCCCTTAGGTCCTGGAACAAATCTCTTCAAAACACTGTACAACCTTCACTAATGGTGGGTATGATCCTTGTATCTATTATAAAACATTAATGAAATTATATTTTAAGCATCATATGTGTTTTTGGGGTCGAATAGGTATCCAAGGGAACTCCATGAATTTACTAGTAATTTTGAGGTTCCAACCCCCAATTGTAGATGACTCCAAATAGCTCCAAATGCTCTTGAATTGTACCAGAAGGTGTATGATTGATAAAATAACTTAATTATAATTTTTATTGGTGTATTATGGCCTTCCAATTACTTCTGAAATTCTATATAAAATTCCGAATAAGATAGATGCTTTAACTAGCAATTTTGGGGCTCAAATCCCCCCTGGGTAATTGTTGGAATGGCTTCCTAAATGTGTAGAAAATAACTCAAATTATAAAATTGAATAAGGGGATTTGTATAATACATTATCAAAGACTCATATTCAGAACCAATATAACTCCCATGGCTTTTATCACTTCTTTCAATCAGATATAAAAAAAAATTAGTTTTGGACCCTTGGGGAAATGGGATGTATTTTGCTCCAATTGCTATGAAATTCGACCCAATGGCCACAAATTATCATTTACTGAATATGAAACCCATAATATGTTTTAATTACATTCCATTCATTCATAAATCATCAATATTTTATGCATCCATTCAAATCTATCAATATTATAATAGTTTACAACAAGGAGGTGGGGAAATGGCACCGTTTCTTTATTATTGATCAATAATACTTGAGATTTATTGTCCTTTAGACCTGATAACTTTATGAACAGAGATATTAGAGTATTTACATAATAATAATAAATTCTAGAGCAAGAGGAGCTCCCTCGAAAAGATAAATGGCTCACCAAGTGTGCCTCACTCCACTGGGCTGAAATATGGTGAAAGAATGTGAGATGGGAGGGGGAATGAGCTGAATACTGAAGTGTCCAAAAGCTGATGTATTTGCACATGTATATTATAACTCCATTTATTCTCCTTGAAATACCTTATTGGAATCTCCAATAACCAATTAGGATGGGAATATTTCACCCTCGAAATTGGCTCAAGCATGAACTAGTCACTCACTAGCTCTCTCTCTTCACAACAACAAATTTCACAACTGATCAAAAAGCTCCTTCTCATGGCTTCTCCCTATAT
This sequence comes from Pseudotsuga menziesii, assembly GCA_001517045.1. Lineage (NCBI taxonomy): Eukaryota > Viridiplantae > Streptophyta > Pinopsida > Pinales > Pinaceae > Pseudotsuga > Pseudotsuga menziesii. Next base: position 182,695 of record LPNX010872571.1, on the reverse strand, counting down.
TTTATAAACATTAATAGTCTCCTAAGCTTCCAAATACATACATAAACCAAATCCAATTCGAATTGGTGTGGTTGCTCATGCTATGCCATGTGGCATCTCTCTTCACCTTCCATCTTCTCCCAAATTGAGTAGGAACCCATTGGGCTTCTCCAAATCACATGAGAGATATATAGGATGATATATTTAGAACTGATATGTCAGATATGTCAGATTTCATACTTCAGATCTGACGTGTGTCATAACTGTCATAGAATCTCCATCATTGGTGTCATAGATGTCATAAGTGTAAGGGGAATCTAGCCAAGTGTCCATGAAAATCCCCATTTGGCTCTTCCTTGCTCATGTAAGTTACACTTCATACAAATTTAGACCTATGAAGTATATGGAAAAGTATATTAACCTTATAATCCATCCAAAAACATTAGGCTTCCCATAGATTCGAATTTGCAAGTGGATACCATTTAACATATGAATTATAGCTTGTGTGGGTCCCACATCCTCCATGTGTCTTCATGATCATTTTGCACTTTGATTTTCCATTGTATTTATTTATTTATCTCCTTTATTAATTATTTATTCTATTATAATGTTCAAACATCATTTATTATCCCCCTTATTCCAAATCTCAAAGCTTCCACCCCTAACCTAGGAAACTAGTGATTTTCCTCCTTGGCAATTATTTGACCTTTAGCATCAATTTGAAAACTTTCATGAATATGGAAAATGTGATTTGGCCATTGTGACCCAATGAAAAATTTGGGACATTAAAACCTAGGCCAAATCTTCTACAATGTTATAGTATTGGGAGGCACGTGTGTTAGGATTAATAATGGACTTACGAAGCGTACTCTTAGGTGGGCAGAAAACTGCCTTAGGTATAGTTTTTTCAATATGAAGACCATTACTAGGAGGAGGTGTGGAAACTGAGTTTTTATCAGACGGAACATCATCAGGTTTCTTCTCCGGAGGAGGGTCATAACTATGTTCCCTTGTATTTAGGTTAATCGTTTCACTGGACATCATTTTAACTTCATCAATCGATGAAGAAGGCCCATGCAAATATTGATGATCAATCAATTGTTGTTGGGTAGGGAAAGGGTCTTTTAGAACTGTCGGGGTGGGTGAACCTTTCAAACAATTACTAAATTCCTCTCGACGAGGAAATTCTTTGCTGAAATGATCGCCTCCATAGATTAAGAAGGGATATTTTTCCTTTCCCTTACCTTCTGAATCAGCATCGGGATTTGGTGGTTTATTCCCTTCCTGTTGATTATTAGATTTTTTCGATTTATTTTTTCCTTTTTTCTTTCCACCTAAAGGTTCAGCGAATTGGACCACATTTACCTCGATGGAAGCAATAGGAGAATGTGCAGTTTTGGATGGGGGTACTGGTTGGCTTACTGTTGCTGTGGGTTGAGTTTTCTTTTTGGTATATTTCGTCGTTGTTTGTGCTTGAATTGAACCAAGGATTCCATCAGCAGGTGGTTTAGTTGTAGGTCTTGATGGATCAGTTGTGGGATGAGGAGAATTTTGAATTAATCCATATAGAGTACCTAACTGGGAGTAAGTCAAATCTAAGTACCGAGCATGACTAATAGCTTGCTCCTTTGTAACAATGCCCACCATGGCAACATCTCTAGCAATGGGTGGGAGTAAAGACTTTCTGAACCAATCAACGAGTAACTGGTTAGGAATAGGGGCCTTGATTAACCTTCTTCTTCGTATCCATTCATGAATGTCATTGGAGATATGTGTTGAGGTGGTTTGTCAAAGTGAGGTTAGTAGGTCTGTACCTGTCTCATATCGGATTAGTAATTGAAAGTGAGTTAAGAATGTCATTTCTAAGGCATTGAAATAATAGAAAGAGTGTTGTGGTATCTCTATATACCATTTTGCTGCAATTCCTATGAGGGTTCTCTGAAATAGTCGTAGATGGATTGAATCGTCCATCAGAGAATTGGATGAGCACCATATATGAAAAGTCATCACATGGTTCTTTTGATCCTCACCGGTTTTACCGTCAAAATTTGGTATATCTAAAGGTAATTTGACTGGAATGGCTGGCTAGGAGGGGTAATGATGAATTAGATCATTTATCAGTCTGGACAGATCTGGCAGATCTAATGTAGCCAGAAATGGAAATTGTTGACTAGATTGAGGATACTTGTAATACTGGTATGGCATTTGCGGACCAATAGAACCATAGGCATATTTATAAATGGGCATGGATGATTCCCTCAAGGCTGTTTGATTAGGTTGTTGGTTACCAGAAGTTCCACCAAGTGGTGGGCCACTTGAGGGAAGCGAGCCTCTAAGGGGTGGTCCTTTGGACGGTGGTGGTGGTGGTCCTCTAGGTGGGGGTCCTCCGGGTGGTGGACCTCTGTAAGGTGGTCCTCCATATGGAGTTCCTCCGAGAGGTGGGCCTCCAGATGGTGGGCCTCCAGGTGGGGGTCCTCCAAATGGCTCCTGGTAGACCACCATACCCCCTGAAATTATTTACGAAATCTCCTCCATAAGACGGAACATTAGACCAATTTGGTTGTCCCCAAGGTACAAAAACATTTCCAGGGTAACGAATTCCAAGATAAACTGTTGCCGACGGTGGTGGTTTATAAGCTTGATTAATCATGGGTGGATGAGTTCTGGGATACGTATATCCCCAAGAAAGTAGAGTAATGATAGTTTGGACCCATGACGGTGCTCCCTGGTTGGTGGGAGGTACAACCATAGTAGTATTAGGATGAGGAATATTTTCCACTAGTGGTCCCATTGGTAATTTTTTCCCCATGCTAGAAATGGGTCCTCGAGTAGATGACTAAAATTGTATTGGTAATTACCCCCAGCTACATAAACTATAGGAAGAGTTGAAATAAATGGGGAATATTGACTAGGAGAGGGGGTTTGGACTGGATTTTGACTAGGGGGTTGGATATGAAACATGTCTTGGGTAACCAAGTTTTGGTTCAGTGATTCTGGAAGAAGATCTACTTGAGGTGGTAACAAGGCATGATACCTAGGTGGTGTTTTTCTTGAAAGACTAGGAAGAGGGGAAATGATTCTCCTCCTCGTTTTCTCATATTTCCTAAATTATTTTGCACGTTGACGCAAATGCTGGACAAAGTCTCGGATAAATTCTTCATTTGACGGAGCATTCTCTAAGAGTCTCCTTAAAGGAGACAGTATAGATGGCTCTAGTTCATTTATAGTAGTTCCATACTCAGAAATAGTATTTCCTATAGATGTTCTCCAAAAGGAGAATTTGGGCCATATTTTGCTTCTATAGTTTCATCCAGTGGATGATTAATAGTCCAGTTGGATGTGCCAGGTTGACCTTCAATTGGGAACTGAAAGGTTGTGTCAGCTGTAGGAGGAAGTTGGACCAAAGGATTATTGTAAATAGAGAAATCTTCTCTGGTTTCAGTAGCTAAAGTAGTTTCTATATGAGCATCAACAGAAGCTGGTCGTTCCATGGTTTCACCTTCATGTCTTTCCATGACAGGAGGAGAGTCAGGTGGTAAACCCTATAGTCTGTGAGATCGCCTTGCAAATTGCTCATCAAGGGTGATGGCTAAATTTTTCTACCCTAGGTAAAAAAGAAAAAGACACACACAAAAAGACCTACGCAAGCTAAAGGCTGCAAGCATACTTAAATGACGGGATGGGCTAAAGATAGTTGGTCTCTCACTAGGATTTTCAAGTTGTTGCAACTCATGATATACCGCAGGGTCCAATAGTAAAACGTGGCGAGGAGGATCAACCATCCCTCACCTGAATACCCGAGTACCTAGATGGCATGTGTGTGGTAGCTCCTCGAGTGTTGTTCTCGTTGTATTGCTCCAACATGACGACCAAAGGGATTTTATCAGATGGTATAGGAATTCTATTAGGGTCTCCCAATATACGCAAGGTACGTGGGAGATCAAATTTGTGTTTGTTTTTTCTAATGCATGACTATTCGAAAGGGGCCCTCCTATATACAATCGAGTACGTGAAGTACCTTTCGATATGCCTCAAGGGTACGTGAAAGGCCATTCTATATACTAATGGTACGTGGAGGAACCACGCAGACCCCGGATTGCAGTGCAGGCATGAAACAAGAGCTCCTATGTTTAAAGACGTCGAAACACGTCTCTACCCTATCACTCAAATTTCTATAAAAATTTTAGCCTAAAATATACCGTTTATTTTATCTGAATGATTAGTGAATGTTTGTGAGGTGTTGTCTCCAAATTGAAAATTTACTCTATATGTGATGCACTTCTTTTTCCTTCAATGAAAACTAGCTAGGGTAGGGAAAGGACCATTTAAGTTTCTTTCAAAAACACACTAATTCAAATGCAAGACCTAATAAGAAACTCTAAAGAGAATTCTTCAAACACAAATATTTCACCAATAAGAATTTGATTTTCTAAAACAAGAAAAGAAAGCAAATCGTCTATGATTTTTAGAATTAACTTTTATTCAAAATTCCAAAAATACCTATTCGTCTAACTCACTCATGCAAGTGAAAAAACAAACCTTTCCTAGGCATAAACAAGACAAACTAACTGATTTCTTTTTTTATTTTCAATTGAAGTTCTGAAACATAAAATACATAAAGCAGTTTAAAACAAACTAACTCATGAGAGGTTATGGATTTCCTTTTCAAGATAAAATTTTCAGAGATCAGAGCACACAAAAATAAAAAAACATCCAAAACTATCTTCCACACAATTCCTTTCATAACGAATTTTTACCAAATGAAGAATGTAAATGTCTTGAAACTGAGCTCAACAAATGAGAATTAGTTCATAAAAACCAGCAGGATCAATCAATCAGAAAACTCAAGCAAACCACACTAGAATCTTTCATAGATATGGAAAACCATAAAAAAATAGGCAGTTGAAATGGCCTACCTCGGTGCACGAAGGAAAGCTACACCAGAGCGCGATAGTAGGGTCAGCACTTTTTGTCCACTACAGTAGGGCACTGTCAACACTCTGTGTCAACTGCAGAAAGGAGTTATCGACGCTCTTCACTAGAAGGCTGAAGGAGCTGTGATGGGGTTGGCGCTCTGTCAACCATAGCTACGAGCGTCGGTGGATCAGTAGATGAAAAAATCAAAGATCTGCATAAAAAACCAAGAAACAGAGATGAGTTGGATTATGAGGAGTAAACACAACTTCTAAACAGAGGAAATAATCAAAACAATAAGATAGATCTCTTACCTTATCAGTTGAAATGACTAAAGGAAAAGAATGTGACCTTCATAGGTGAGAAAGTTACCAACAATCATAGATCTGATTGGATCTGCACCAGATCTGACTGGATTAAGCTATCACCAGTATGGTCACCAATTTTGTTATCAGGAATGTTACACCTATTGTAGATTCTATCTATGATAACTGGGATTTCACCAAGCATTAATGCTAGCGTGCTTTGTACTTGCCTTCTGGAACCACCCATAGCTAAATTGTCGAGGTTGAAGCGGACCAACAAATGGATGATGTATATGACTTGTTAGGTGCAATAAGAGAGAATCGGTATCCCTCAAGGTATCTTAATATGCTTGTCGAGTTTTTAAGTTGTTGACCAGTTGAGTTGTTCCTCTACCCTGCAAAGCACCAGTGTAGAAGAAAAGAGCACAACAACATATATTTCCCCTAAGTAATCAACTTGAATAACATGAAACCAAAATCATACCGTAGACCTAAGTCCTTTTGTCCTTGTTCTTAAAGTCCTTGCAATGTCCAATACCTGCAAAATATATCAAAAGACGAAAACACAAAGTGAGAGCATCATGACAAATCAACTACCTATGTCAGTGATCAAGGAGTCCAACAATATCTAATCTACAATTAAAACACATTACATATGGGAAAAGATAACACTTTTGTATTGATAATGAGAGATGAAAGTTGCAACCAAGCCTTGATGTTGATGGCTTTATCCTCTACAACAAATCTATAATCCTCCACACCTATGACAATTGCTTCACTTACAAGCCCTCTCTATCTTACCTCTAACTCATATCTCAATCCAACAGCATAAGGGTACTTTCTTTGGCCTCCCTCACTTACTCCATGAAGGATTCATTTCAAAGGCCAATTCTCATAAGGTTCACTTAAGGAATGGATAGGAGGTGATCCCAATAGGTGAGGAAGGCAAATTCCACCTCTCCCAAGCAAGTAGGAACTGCCTCCATGGAAACTTTCGCAAGGAAGCTTCTAGAACTTTCTTTTTTCACATTTTTGGTTGACTGGCGCACTTGGCTTCAGGTGAAAGAGCGTCGATGCTTATTTCTCAACTAGGAGAAGGGTCGTCAGCGCCTGATGCTAAGAGACAAACTGGAGCTAGTGCACTTTACTCCATTGGACAGAGCACCATCAATACTTTGTCAGAATAGGGAAAAAGTGTCGTCCTCTCTAGGGATGGAAAAATAGTTGCCAAGGAATCTTAGGTCAGGCTTTCTGAAAGGAAAACAGGAAAATATGGGGTTATCAGGTGCAACACATTATAATGACACATTATTGGCTCTATGATGTATTTGTTGAATACTCAACCAAATATATGTTTTGATGTAAACACACTGAGCTAGTATGTGGTGGATCCCTGACATGTTCACCTAGTTGCAACAAAACATGTGATGAGGTACCTTAAAGGTACACTAGATTATGGCCTCAAATTTGCAACGAATGGTGAAATTAGACTTCATGGTTATATAGATTTAGATTGGGATGGGAGCACTGAAGAGAGAAAGAGTACCTCAGGATGTTGTTTGAGTTTGGGATCAGGTGTGATCTCATGGCTCAGTAGAAAGCATATTTGTGTTTCTCTCAATACAGTAGAGGATGAATACATTGCCTTGTGTTCAAACTGTAATGAAGCAGTTTGGCTTCACAAGTTGTTGACATGATTTCTCAATACAGAGATGGATGAGACTGATATCTACTGTGATAATCCAAGTTGCATCAAGCTGACAGAGAACCATATATTTCATGAGAAGTAAAAAAAAATAGAGATAAAGTTCCATTGTATTTGAGACATGATGTAGAATGGAGTTGTACAGCTACGCTATATTCCTACCGAGAAACAAGTGGCTGATGTATGGACTAATCCTCTGTCTCATGTAAAGTTTGAATACTTTCAACACAACCTTACTGTAGTCCATAAGGACCTCCCTCGAAAGATGGAGTGATGATGTGGATGTGGTAGTGGTTCCTATTGCAGTGGTGTGGTAGCTCAGTCTAAGATTGGTATGTCAACCTGATAAGGTCTGGTTGATCCCAATGGGATTCATATATTAGTACTGACAAGGAATGGTTTATCCTAGGGGGATTAGTATGTATAGCTAGGATTGTTTGGCCCAAAAGGGTTAGTAATTCAGATAAGGTCGGTTGGGTCTCTAGGTAGATCAATATGTATGGCTATTCTTGTTTGGTCCGAAAGGAGTAGTAAGACAGACAAGGCCAGTTGGTTCTACTAGAGTTTCAACCTTGATGCTACTTCAGATGATTCTAGCACTCTATGTTAATGATGTGGTTGTGGTTCCAACAGTTTTTATTGATGATGTGGTTGTGGTTCCAGTACTTTGTGCTGATGATGTGGTTGTGGTTCCAGTACTCTATGTTGATGATGTAGTTGTGGTTCCAACACTCTATGTTGATGATGTGGTTGTGGTCCCAACACTTTATGTTGGTGATGTTGATTTGGTTGTGTTCATAACACATTGTGTTGATGATGTTGATGTGGTTGTGGTAACAACACTTTGTGCTAATGATGTTGGTGTGGTTGTGGTCCCAGCACTTTATGCTGATGATGTTGATGTGGTTGTGGTCCCATCACTTTGTATTGATGATGTTGATGTGGTTATGGTCCCAACACTTTGTGCTGATGTTGTTATGGTTGTCTTAGCATTTTATGCTAATGATGATGATGTTGTTCCAACATTTCTATGCTGATGATACAAATGATGATCTAGCATTTCTTTGTTGATGATGTTATTTTTAGAACTAACATGCTAATGATGTTGATGATGTCCTAGTATTCACATATTTATGATGTTGTAGATGATGATGATGTCCCAGTATTCACATACTGATGATGTTGCAGATAATGATGGTATCCAGTATTTGCATACTGATGTTGAAGATGATGATGATGATGATGTCCCAGTATTAAATACTAGTGTTGTAGATGATGATGATATCCCAGTATTTACATACTAATGTTGTAGATGATGATGATGTACCAATATTCACATACTGATGATGTTGCATATGATGATGATGTTCGATGATGATGATGTTGCAGATGATGATGATGTTTCATGATGATGAGTTTTCATGATGATGATGTTCCACGATGATTATGTTCCATGATGATGATTTTCCATGATGATGATGCTTCATGATGAAGAGGATTCTTATGATGATGTTGTTACAAAACTTCGTATGATATATAGATCCACCAGTCAGTTGTACAACAATAGTTGTGGTTATTGTTGTTGATGTTGAATACCTTCCTTGTTAAGAGGGAGTGTTGAAATAATGTAACCGCAAAAGATATTATAATTTTACCTTTTATAATATTGTTCTTATCCCTCCTTTCTGGAGATGTTGTTCCTCCGATTAGGGATGTCATTGATGTAATTAGTCATGTAAATTCTCGAGGTAAAACCTCTATTATAATTCAGGTCAATAGTACCCCAAAGATAATTATTAAAATGTATGTTTTATGTCTCCTAGGTGAATTCATCCCTATTGAGAAGGTGAATTCATCTCTCTTTGGTTATTAGACTTCACAACTAATGTATACAAATAGATGAGGTGCCCTCCTCATTTGGACACTCTCACAATTGAAGCAATTTCACTATAGAGAGAAACAAGAGTCCATCTGGAGGAGGAGAAGCAGTCTATGTTAGCCTTGTGGTCTTACAATGTACTTGTTTGGATTCTATATTGATGAGTTTTTTCTTGGTTTTCTTCCCCACAAGGGTTTCCCATGATAAATCTTCGTGTATTCTTTGTCTTTCTATGCTTGACATAATTTCAGTGATATTCTTCTTATTGTGCATCAAACTTTTAAAAAACTAACACATCATTCTTGCAACGTCCCTGCTTCAAGTGTCAAAGATCCTGAAATCCTTTTCACACCCTCCAGCTTATCCTCCTTTGCATGACACATAGTACAAGAAGGATAAGCATCAAATAGAATTAACGAAGCCTCTCCTTTGTCATTGAAACTCAAAAAGAAATATGGAAAATCCTACCTCAACATTCAAGGAAAGCCTCACCATATAATCCAAAAAAAATTGTTACCGCTTTCAAAATACTTTCCTTCAATAGTTTCATGTATTTGTATCTCCTTGGCCTATATTCTTGATTTTTTTTACCAAACCCACCCAGAGAGAAAATACTAACTGAGTGGAATCATCCCAATGTCTACAACTTCTCAATAGACACCCACCCAAGACAAATTCGTCACCTTTACAAGAGAATTTGGAAAATGGTACACATTAGCAAAGACAAAGGAAAGAGAAATATGTCTTATGACCACATGGTGAGAGTTAAAGGGGATTTCGATGAATCAGAAGCCTACTACAACACCTTCATACTAGAGAGAATAAAAAGGAAAATTCAGAAATCCAAGGAATAGGTAAGAACTGAACAAGACACCCCACAAGACGTAGCATAGAAAGTCAAGATGAATGTTTAGTTCTAGTATAAAATTACTTCCTGAACAAGGGAAACAAAGCAGACTGAAATCATTCTCCTATACTTGTAACTCAAATCCCTTATGGGTAAAGCCATTGTAGATGGGGAAGAAGATAAGAAGGAATTCCTCTTATAGTTGGACCAAATGGAAACATATATGGCTCAACTCCACCACCAAATGGGGAATTTGAATGCAAGAATAAGTGCAAACCCAATTGGGGAACCTAGATGTTAGAATAGACCAAATATGGACTCAGATGGGGACTTTCACTCAGAAGTTGATTATCCTTATTTGAGCATGTTGGCCTCCCAACAAGATCCCTTTCCAAGCTGCAGAGGAAAGGGAACCCACCAGTAAAATTTTGAAAAATTCTGAATTTCTGTAGCTTTTAGATACAGATTTCATTTCTATAGCTTTTAGCTACAGATTTATCATACGAGACTTTTTCTTTGGTATTTTTCATTATTATTTTTGGTTTTGATTTTGTAATTATTTTCTTTTGATTTTTGTAAATAAAATTTTTATCATTGGAAAGATAAAAATTTCAAAAAATTGTTTAAAGCGTGTCTCAACCAAAGGATGATCAGTTATTCATTCAAGATTGGTAGACCCTACACAACACAATCACAAGCTTAATCAGAGAGATTTGAATAATGAAACTGAACAGATAAAGGAATTCAAATCATAGATGTATATCCAACAATTATGATAAAGTATTGTATCATTTTCTCACCAAAGTTCAATTGAGGACTAAGATGATGACTAAAAACACTATGAATACTTTACCATTTTATCCTTGCCCTATTGTCTTGACATTCCTTTTATTTATCCTTTGGTTCCTTGATATTATGGATTTTTCATTTTCATTTCTATTTGTTTTAATTGCTTGATATATGGATTCTTGTTTCAATGTCTATCTCTTATGATTATTCGACATGGTTTAAACTTAGGAAATTTGACACATCCGTATTTTCATAAAGAGATGATCTCCATAGCTGATCGACATATGAGGTTTCGTTTTGGGTGGCATCTACTATCTCCTTGCAATTATTATTTGACATGACTGAACTCTAAGAGATGGGATTCATATAAATCTTCATTATGAAGATGTCACGTTAGAAATTGATCAACTACCACCTGCTCTCAAACAATGAGTCTACTTAATGGAGCCATCGTACTTACAAGTACTCGTATCATAACTTCTGTGATAGGAAGGGATGATTCTCGATAAGCTCATTCCATGTCAATTCATTGCTTTGGGTATGGCTCAGTCCTTGTCATTTTGATTATTGCTCAGCATAGAGCTCTGTTTGCTCTTGGTTTATGTTTCAAATAAGGCTTAGGGTTTAGTCCAGTACTAGTCATTCAGTTTTCAAATTTTTTCGCTCAGACCTGTCATCATTTTGGGAAAAAGGGATTCCATTTCTCGTTTTTATTAACAGACTTTCTGCTAAATTCCAATATTACTCCTTTGTGAGAAGTGGTCTGCACATTATTCATATTCCTGAAGGCGTTGTGGGGTAAACTGATGAAGAAGAGCTTAGTTTGGGCATTCTGGAAAATTCACTTCTGTTGTTGATTCCATTTGCCTTTAAGAACAATGTCTCATAGCTTGGATGGTTTTTAACTCATGCTGAGTTGGTTCACATTGCAAAATTCATACAAGAATAGTTTCAGGTAATCCCAATTCTTTCTGAATTTCTCGGTCTCAATTAATCAATAGAGTTTGAGGATGATCTGTTGAAAAGCATATTCATTAATGAAAACATTTCAAGGTTTAGTTAAATGGTTTGATTCTGGAAATTATTGAGTTACCAGCATGTCTGGAAAATTCTCTGTTATCATGAGATGATTTAATGATGCTACATGAACATTTCATTAACCAAGAAAGGGTTTTATTTTAGAACTCAAACAGTTTGCAAGATTATTCATCTATGGTCTTGGTATAAGAATTTACTGTTACGTTTTCAAAAAATTACTCTATGCAAATTCTGAAAGATTATGAAATATAGAAAAATTCGTTCGTATAACTCGTCAAATCTGGAATTATCATTTTACATTATTACATTTCTCCGAGATTCATTGTTTTGACAAAGCCAATATGATTCGATTTCTGTATTATGAGGAATTGACAAAATTTTAAGAACATTTTGCATATGAATACTGAGAAGGTTACAGATAACAGTTTTTTATCTTGAGATAAGTTTCAGAAAATGTATTTGTTTGATTTTAACAGAAGCTTGCATACTCACGTTTTCTCATCTTTTTGAAGTCAAGGGAATATTTGGAGCTTATGAGGGAATCATTATGCTATGTTTTTGGAATTTAAAGACCGTTGATGCCAAGTCAAAGGAAGAAAACATGCCACAAATTTAGTTCTTAGCCAGTAACAAAAAACGTGTGTCAGCACTGACAGACTTTTTTCCAGGCTTCGCTGCTCGCAAATGGAGATAAATTTCGAAATCCCGCCACATGGGTTTTTTCCAGAACGGGCCTATTTAGCTTTCTTCACGGCGATTTCCTCAGAAAGTGAGGGATTGTGGGACATTTTCATGGATCTTTGAACACGTTTTTTCAAGCTACGCCCAGCAAAACGATTTTTGTTTCTATCTTAATCTCTGTTTTTCTATTTAAAAAGGGAGAAGATCATTTGTAATGGGAGGACCTGGGGGGCACGAAAGGGCGGAGAGGTCAATGGCTTCTCTGTTAGATTGAAGAATTTTTTCTTCAAGAGGAATTTGAATGCATGATTGCATAAGTCCAGTGTCTGAAGATCAAATGATTTTGATTGAATATGTAACTCTGTTTTTTCCTGAAAATGAGTTTTTAGGAATTGGGGTTTATGTTTTAGAAGCTGGAGCTGTTCTCTTTTGTCATCCAGGGGTCGACTTTTGGGTTAGCAGGAGCACACTTTGAAGATACAATTTGTCACATGGGAAGTGCATTTAGACGAGTCAGCTATCAAATGATTTTGTGGTTGTTTTCATCTTTCGACTTTCAAACATTTGGTAAACTGTAATGTTTTCTTTTCAGTTAATGCAAAGTGAATGATTTCCCTTTTTTCATTTATTCTGAAAAGATTCATCTTGTCTCTGGTTACCTGAATTTGATGACAGTTAATTGTTATACTGAGTTTTATCACATGCAATTATTTGTATCTGATTTTGAGATTTGAATAAATTGTTTAAAAGAATGATTTCTCATTTAAATACATTTTATTCAGATTTGAATCACATATTAAAATATTGATGTCAAGTATTGGTTCTTTAATGCTATTATTCAACTATAAATATTATTAATATCTGAAGATTGAACGATTTCTCGTTTCAGATTTATAATCATTTCTATTTGCATCTGTTAAGGTAAAGAAACCAGTAAAAGAAGATTATACTGGCCAAGTTCTGTCTTTTGTTTATTTTGTTAGAATTTAGATTATCTTTATGCTCTGATATGGATATAAGCAGATGATTCTACTTGTATCTAATAATCAGATTAAAAGTTAGATTTTCATCTTTTCTTTTATTTAAAAAATAGAAAAAAGTCATAAAAAGTTCTCTCATACTTCCAGACAATATTTGATTCTATAATCTTATGTTTTGTGATCTTTTATTTAGTTAGATTTTATATTTCATTAATCAGATTTATATTAGTATTAGTTAGTTTATTAGTTTCATTTATTTTAGATTTGTTGTTAGTTTTCTTATAGATTTGATTTAGTTTGATCTTTTAGATTTTATTTTATCTTTTAGATTTCATTTAGATCAACTCATTGGCTAACGGAGCCATAAAACCCGTCGAGGATAGCCATCCCAAATAGATTGGAGCCTGTTTAAGGATCCCGAACTGGGATATCTCTCCCTGTTGCGAGCAAGTCACATTTGCCCGTCAACAAATTGGCGCTAGAAGGAGGGCCGAGTAGATGACAAGTTAATCTACTGGAGCTATATCATTGATTAATGGCTTCTGTTCTGATTAGGAAATGTTTTTCTCGAAAAATCATTTTTGACGCTCCAGCAAGGATAGTTGATCTTTTAACAGAAAACAAGTTTAATGACCTGAGGAAGTAACATCTACATATGAACATGTTTTACAATTTATTGATCAATGTATCTTTCACAAGATTACTGATAAAGATGTCCTGTGCATATGTTTGACTCTTACTTTTGAAGGACGAATCAAGAAATGGTGTGAAACCTTGTCAGTAGCTTCTATCCATTCTTTTGAACATTTAATTAGTGAATTCTTAGTTTCTTTTGGGGATTATTATTTCATTAGTTTGACCACTGAATTAAAAAAGTTAAGGAAAGACAAAGATGAATCAGTGGAAGACTTCATTAACAGATTTCTTCATCTTTGTTATATGTTTCCTTTGAAAGATATTCCTCGTTTAAGTGAATGGTTTCATCATTTGTTTCTTTCAAATGAACAAGATTTAAAAGCTAATCAATCTGAATTTTTATCAAATGATTATTCACAGGTTGATTTTACTTTTCATGAAAATTCTAAAAATCTAGAAGTGGAAAAAGACCAACCTTGTATGACAACGTTTTTCACTTTGAAGGATGTGGATTTTAAGGAACATGACATTTCAAATTATGATATGTCCATATCTTCATTGAATGAGAATGAAGTTTATGAAGAAAATTGTCATGTTTTAAAAGATACTACTTCTATTTCAGAAACGAAAGAAATTGAAACTAAAACTTCTAGTTTGGCTAAAGAGATTTGAGATTCATCTTGTGGAGATCTTATCATTGATCATTTTATCAAATCTCCATTAGTTCCCAATTCTTCTTATTCTAAAGAATCCAACGACTTTCTATCACATTTATATTCTTATGATGAACATAGCAAGGTCTCAGATAACTTGTTATGTTCAGATTTTTCTGTAGATCGTGTCATGGATATTAATCAGTCTATCCTAGAAGAAGAAACCAAACCACCCATAGACTCACTTTTTGAAGAGGAACTATTCAATGAAGAGTCTTCCTGTCATAATCTTTCTTGTCCACGAAAAGAATTTTATTCTCTTAATGCTTCAACATATTTTTCTTTGTACCCCGATATTTTTAATCAAGAGGCAATGCATAGTTCATATTCTTATGACTTTAATTTCACATTGTTACAATCTTATGTGGTACAATACAATCATGATTTGCATTTAGAAAATGAAGAAATTAATCTTTCTTCCCATGAAACATTTTTTCAATTATCTACATGGGAATTAGGAAATATTCAAACAAGCAGATTTGAAGAAGTCTCTTATGATTCATTGAAATTCTTAGATCAACAATCATATCATGATCAGTCACTTGAGTTTGAAAATCAATATGAAACAGGTAAAGTCAATGATTATCGTCATCATATTAATAATTTACATCTTATAGTTGATGATGATTTTCCACCTACCTTGTTGGATTTCTTTAGTTCATCTCAAGTTAGTGATTATGAGGAATTTAATCCCTATCAAGTTGATCAGGACATTAATCATAATGCAAAAAACACTCTCGAATTTGAATTTAAGAAAATTGAATCTGAATTCGATGATCTTTTTAAACGATGTGTTTGTTTGCAAGATGATATTCATGGAGAGAAAATTCTACAGGAAGGATTGTTGAACTTCGAGTTTCTTTCACATGATTCTGTACACAAAACTTTAGCACAAGACTGTCACGATATATCTCTCGCATTACCATATTCTTTCTAACAATCCTATTTTATTAATCACACATATTATGATAGGATTGCAGATTGGCTCGAGAGATATTTTCTTGCGAAGTTTCTAGAGAATGGTAAGGTTGCATTTACTTTGTTTTTTGAAAGTCAAAATGGTAAGTCTGATTTGTTTATTTTTGGTTTCAAAATACCTCAATTCTTATTGGTGACTTTCATTTTGTTTGATTTTGCAATATTGGAGTTATTACGATGGCTTCATTGGAAATATACTTTTACTTAATTTGTAAATATTTAATTAGTTTAAGCTAGTTTTATATTTAGATTAACTCATGTTTGTTTTTTTTTTTTCAATAAATGCAGGTATGAATATAACAAAATTATCAAAGTTTAAAATGAGATGGCCACGAACATATGCAGGGATGTATTCCTTACCCTCTCTCATTTTTGTTTTTCTTTACTTTCATTTTCAAAACATTCATGTCCCAACCGTATTCTTAATTTCAAAATTATACAATTTTATCATGAAATGTCTTGGATGAAATAAAAAAACTTTCTGATCTCATAACTGTAAAACTTTAGTTGAACTTGTAGAAGTCTTCTTTCTTTCTTTTTAAATAAAGACCTTATTAAATCAAATTTCTCACGATTTATTTATAAAAAAAAAACAAGCACTGTCGTCACTAACTTTTCTTTAAGTTAGTTGTATAGTTGAGAGACTTTGATTTTCATTTGGTCCTGGTTAATTGCAGACACTAGGAGGTGATTTTGAACCTATTCAGTGAATGATCAAATTCTGAAAACTTACTTTCAGTAGCTTGCTGAAAGTGAACTCTTGTAGATACCGTACATATTGTACATTTGTAAATATTTGATTGATTTTCTTTTCTTTTATTTTCTATTGTATTCTTTGCTTTTGTTTTAGTCAAAACCAGAAAATCTTTAAATTTTGGGAAGCTGGCTGATTGCAGAAAACAATCAAGCTATTAGAAAAATGTCTTCACTTCAGATTTGAAAAATCTGCACAAGAAACTGAAACTGTTGTAAAGAAAAGAAGAACACTAGGCAAAGACTAAGATTGTGTTTTATTTCTTTTATCATTATCCCCAGATTTGCTGAAATTAATAGATCATGAATTCATCCTTACTAGGAATATCATTACTTAGTCAGAAATCAGCCTTGGGAAAACAATTGAAATTCAGATACGAAACCAGCAATATCTAGGTCCTTTACGCTATCCTACTCGTAAAGAGTTTCCATATACGTTCCACCATTATAAGATGCAAATATTTAAATAGATAAGCACTCAAGATTTTGGGTATGAAACCTTCTTCAATTTATTTGTCCGGGGATATAAGCCATTGGGTAAAAGGGTTAAAAGATGGTCCCTTTCGAGGCTATGGACGCCTGCTGGCTGGAGTGGCTCTGTCTATGACCAATTTGGATTCCAAATCATAAGTACTACATTTGTACAAAACTATAAGAATCCATAACTCATCCCATACTCGTAAAGAGTTTCCAATGCTGGTTACCCTTAATAAATTCAGAAGTCCTAAATGCTCATATGTTGAAATTTTATCTTGGGACAAGAATGTTGGGATTGACGGTTAAAAGTTAACCCTTTCGAAGCTATGGACTCCTGCTGGATGAAGGGATAGAACTGTAGTATTGGGACTAAATCTATAAATGCTGGTTAGTTATTAGAAGTTCTTTGAATTCCCAGAGCTAATTTCTTTCCAAGTTTTGAATTTTCTGAAAAAACTTTAAAATTCGTGCTATTCCTGAAAGTAATCTTTGGATAATCATAAAAGACTTGAAATCAAAGCATAGTCTGACATTTAGTGTTATCAAAAAAGGCACAGTTTTCTGATTTCTGTATTAAAAAGTTTCAATCTGATTTGAAGGCAGTTTTTTTCTTTGTGCTTCAGGAATCTTATCAGATGGTGTATTTGTACAGAGATAACTGCTTCACCCCATGAGTCACCATTTGTTGGCCTCCCAACAAGATCCCTTTCCAAGCTGTAGAGGAAAGGGAACCCACCAGTAAAATTTTTAAAAATTCTGAATTTCTGTAGCTTTTAGCTACAGATTTCATTTCTATAGCTTTTAGCTACAAATTTATCATACGAGACTTTTTGTTTGGTATTTTTCATTATTCTTTTTGGTTTTGATTTTGTAATTATTTTCTTTTGATTTTTGTAAATAAAATTTTTATCATTGGAAAGATAAAAATTTCAAAAAATCGTTTAAAGCATGTCTCAACCAAAGGATGATCAGTTCTTCATTCAAGATTGGTAGACCCTACACAACACAATCACAAGCTTAATCAAAAAGATTTGAATAATGAAACTGAACAGATAAAGGAAGTCAAATCATAGATGTATATCCAACAATTATGATAAAGTATTGTATCATTTTCTCACCAAAGTTCAATTGAGGACTAAGATGATGACTAAAAACACTTTGAATACTTTACCATTTTATCCTTACCCTATTGTCTTGACATTCCTTTTATTTATCCTTTGGTTCCTTGATATTATGGATTTTTCATTTTCATTTCGATTTGTTTTAATTGCTTGATATATGGATTCTTGTTTCAATGTCTATCTCTTATGATTATTCGACATGGTTTAAACTTAGGAAATTTGACACATCCGTTACTTCATAAAGAGATGATCTCCATAGTTGATCGACATATGAGGTTTCGTTTTGCATGGCATCTACTATCTCCTTGAAATTATTATTTGACATGACTGAACTCTAAGAGATGGGATTCATATAAATCTTCATTATGAAGATGTCACGTTAGAAATTGATCAACTGCCACCTGCTCTCAAACAATGAGTCTACTTAATGGAGCCATCGTACTTACAAGTACTCGTATCATAACTTCTATGACAGGAAGGGATGATTCTCGATAAGATCATTCCATGTCAATTCATTGCGTTGGGTATGGCTCATTCCTTGTCATTTTGATTATTGCTCAGCATAGAGCTCTGTTTGCTCTTGGTTTATGTTTCGAATAAGGCTTAGGGTTTAGTCCAGCACTAGTCATTCGGTTTTCAAAGTTTTTTGCTCAGACCTGTCATCATTTTGGGAAAAAGGGATTCCATTTCTCGTTTTTATTAACAGAGTTTCTGTTAAATTCCCATATTACTCCTTTGTGAGAAGTGATCTGCACATTATTCATATTCCTGAAGGCGCTGTGGGGTAAACTGATGAAGAAGAGCTTAGTTTGGGCATTCTGGAAAATTCACTTCTGTTGCTGATTCCATTTGCCTTTAAGAACAATGTCTCATAGCTTGGATGGTTTTTAACTCATGCTGAAATTATCATTTTACATTACATTTCTCCGAGATTCATTGTTTTGACAAAGCCAATATGATTCGATTTCTGTATTATGAGGAATTGACAAAATTTTAAGAACATTTTGCATATGAATACTCAAAAGGTTATAGATAACAGTTTTTGATCTTGAGATAAGTTTCAGAAAATGTATTTGTTTGATTTTAATAGAAGCTTGCATACTCACGTTTTCTCATCTTTTTGAAGTCAAGGGAAGATTTGGAGCTTATGAGGGAATCATTATGCTATGTTTATGGAATTTAAAGACCACTGATGCCAAGTCAAAGGAAGAAAACATGCCACGAATTTAGTTCTTAGCCAGTAACAGAAAACGCATGTTAGCACTGACAGACTTTTTTCCAGGCTTCACTGCTCGCAAATGGAGATAAATTTCGAAAATCCGCCACATGGGTTTTTTCTAGAACGGGCCTATTTAGCTTTGTTCACGGTGATTTCCTCAGAAAGTGAGGGATTGTGGGACATTTTCATGGATCTTTGAACACGTTTTTTCAAGCTGCACCCAGCAAAACTATTTTTGTTTCTATCTTAATCTCTGTTTTTCTATTTAAAAAGTGAGAAGATCATTTGTAATGGGAGGACCTGGGGGGCATGAAAGGGTGGATAGGTCAATGGCTTCTCTGTTAGATTGAAGAATTTTTTCTTCAAGAGGAATTTGAATGCATGATTGCATAAGTCAAGTCTCTGAAGATCAAATGA
The DNA here is from genome assembly GCA_001517045.1 of Pseudotsuga menziesii. NCBI lineage: Eukaryota > Viridiplantae > Streptophyta > Pinopsida > Pinales > Pinaceae > Pseudotsuga > Pseudotsuga menziesii. Next base: position 163,264 of record LPNX010872571.1, on the reverse strand, counting down.
TTTTGATTGAATATGTAACTCTGTTTTTTCCTGAAAATGAGTTTTTAGGAATTGGGGTTTATGTTTTAGAAGCTGGAGCTGTTCTCTTTTGTCAGCCAGGGGTCGACTTTTGGGTTAGCGGGAGCACACTTTGAAGATACAGTTTGTCACATTGGAAGTGCATTTAGACGAGTCAGCTATCAAATGATTTTGTGGTTGTTTTCATCTTTCGACTTTCAAACAGTTGGTAAACTGTAATGTTTTCTTTTCAATTAATGCAAAGTGAATGATTTCCCTTTTTTCATTTATTCTGAAAAGATTCATCTTGTCTCTGGTTACCTGAATTCGATGACAGTTAATTGTTATACTGAGTTTTATCACATGCAATTATTTGTATCTGATTTTGAGATTTGAATAAATTGTTTAAAAGAATGATTTCTCATTTAAATACATTTTATTCATATTTGAATCACATATTAAAATATTGCTGTCAAGTATTGGTTCTTTAATGCTATTATTCAACTAGAAATATTATTAATATCTGAAGATTGAACGATTTCTCGTTTCAGATTTATAATCATTTCTATTTGCATCTGTTAAGGTAAAGAAACCAGTAAAAGAAGATTATACTGGCCAAGTTCTGTCTTTTGTTTATTTTGTTAGAATTTAGATTATCTTTATGCTCTGATATGGATATAAGCAGATGATTCTACTTGTATCTAATAATCAGATTAAAAGTTAGATTTTGATCTTTTCTTTTATTTAAAAAATAGGAAAAAGTCATAAAAAGTTCTCTCATACTTCCACACAGTATTTGATTCTATAATCTTATGTTTTGTGATCTTTTATTTAGTTAGATTTTATATTTCATTAATCAGATTTATATTAGTATTAGTTAGTTTATTAGTTTCATTTATTTTAGATTAGTTGTTAGTTTTCTTATAGATTTGATTTAGTTTGATCTTTTAGATTTTATTTTATCTTTTAGATTTCATTTAGATCAACTCATTGGCTAATGGAGCCATAAAACCCGTCGAGGATAGCCATCCCAAACAGCTTGGAGCCTGTTTAAGGATCCCGGACTAGGCTATCTCTCCCTGTTGCGAGCAAGTCACATTTTCCCGTCAACAGAGCAATGACGAAATTTGAAGAAATGATCCATTCGATGGCTCATGCAACAGGAGGAAGAGCTCACAAAATGACTCCTACAACCCAACGAACCCAACAAACTCAACAATTTCAATCAACTCATCAAGATTAATAGGCTCAAAGCAATCAGGTTATCATTGCCTCTGATGAAGACAACCCTTAATTTCTCTTTGTTTCTTAAAGTATAGACATCTTAGGATAACTTATAATCATCTAAGACTACTTAAATTTTGATATGACTAGCATACATAAGAATTCTCTATCGTGGATGTTTAATCTAATCTTTCAAACCTTGTTTTATGGTATGATTTTGCAGAGAGGCATACTACTAATTTCCCTGGACTTGGTTTTTTGAAACTCTATGGTTCAATAGAATTTTTTCCTATTTTTTTTATTATTAGGTGTGATTAGCAAAAGACACTCTATTGTGCTTTAGTTACCAAGCTTTTCTCTAATGCAATCTCTCTTTGAGTTAAGAGAAGCATCTTCAATAGCATAAGAAAATACTAAAAATTCATTGTTATAAAAATCAAGTCTATTATGAAAATTCTTATTTTACTTATTTTCTTGGAATGATGTTAATATATACAGAGTAAAGATAATTTTTTTGTTCGAAATTTTTTACTCAAATGTTTAAATATGAATAGTGTTAGAATTTGAAATTTTTAATTTTTTCAAATATAATAAATAAATAAGCAATGTAGTCACACCTTTAAAAAAAAAGGTATAACTTAGTTTTAGGTATTATATAATTGTGAAAATGATATTACCACTACATTTAATAATAATAAATTGAAATAAGTTAACAGATTAAGTTAGCTTAAATGATTGAGTGTTATGAAATACAATAAAAAAAAACAAATTGCAATCAATTTGTATGAAATGGATTAAAAAATCTGAAATGAAAGTAAACTAAAATATTTAACAAATAAACAATATTCTAAATTTTATATAATAAAAAAAATATTAAGTTCTATTAATATGAGATTAATTTTAATTTGGTTGTGTCCATCACACCTTGTGCTGATGATGTTGATGTGATTGTGGTCACAACACTTTGTGCTAATGATGTTGATGTGGTTGTGGTCCCAGCACTTTGTGCTGATGATGTTGATGTGGTTGTGGTCCCATCACTTTGTATTGATGATGTTGATGTGGTTATGGTCCCAACACTCTGTGTTGATGTTGTTATAGTTGTCTTAGAATTTTATGCTAATGATGATGATGATGTTGTTCCAACATTTCTATGCTGATGATACAGATGATGATCTAGCATTTTTTTGTTGATGATGTTATTTTTAGAACTAACATGTTAATGATGTTGATGATGTCCTAGTATTCACATATTGATGATGTTGTAGATGATGATGATGTCCCATTATTCACATACTGATGATGTTGCAGATAATGATGGTATCCAGTATTCACATACTGATGTTGAAGATGATGATGATGATGATGCCCCAGTATTAAATACTAGTGTTGTAGATGATGATGATGTCCCAATATTCACATACTAATGTTGCAGATGATGATGATGTCCCAATATTCACATACTAATGTTGCAGATGATGATGATGTCCCAATATTCACATACCGATGATGTTGCATATGATGATGATGTTCGATGATGATGATGTTGCAGATGATGATGATGTTCCGTGATGATGATTTTTCGTGATGATGATGTTCCACGATGATGATGTTCCATGATGATGATTTTCCATGATGATGATGTTTCATGATGAAGAGGATGCTTATGATGATTTTGTTACAAAACTTCGTATGACATATAGATCCACCAGTGAGTTGTACAACAATAGTTGTGGTTATTGTTGTTGATGTGGAATACCTTCCTTATTAAGAGGGAGTGTTGAAATAATGTAACCACGAAAGATATTATAGTTTTACTTTTTATAATATTGTTATTATCCCTCCTTTATGGAGACGTTGTTCCTCCAATTAGGGATGTCATTGATGTAATTAGTCATGTAAAGTCTCGAGGTAAAGCCTCTATTATAATTCGGGTCAATTGTATCCCAAAAATAATTATTAAAATGTATGTTTTATGTCTCCTAGGTGAAATCAGCCCTACTGGAAGGTGGATTCATCCCTATTTGGTTATTAGACTTCACAACTGATGTATACAAATAGATGAGGCGCCCTCCTCATTTGGACACTCTCACAGTTGAAGCAATTTCACTATAGAGAGAAACAAGAGTCCATCTAGAGGAGGAGAAGCATACTAGTTTTGCTTGGTTTTCTTCCCCACAAGCGTTTCCCATGATAAATCTCTATGTCTTCTTTGTCTTTCTAAGCTTGTCATTATTTCATTGATCTTCTTCTTATTGTGCATAAAACTTTTAAAAAACTAACACATCATTCTTGCAATGTCCCTGCTTCAAGTGCAAAGATCATGAAATCCCTTTCACACCCTCCATCTTATCCTCCTTTGCATGACACATAGTACACGAAGGATAAGCATCAAATAGAATTAATAAAGCCTCTCCTTTGTCATTGGAACTCAAAAAGAAATATGGAAAATCCTACCTCAACATTCAAGGAAAGCCTCACCATATAATCCAAAAAAAATTGTTACTGCTTTCAAAAGACTTTCCTTCAATAGTTATATGTATTTGTATCTCCTCATCCTATATTCTTGATGTTTTTTACCAAACCCACCTAGAGAGAAAATACTAACCGAGTGGAATCATCCCAATGTCTGCAACTTCTCAATAGACACCCACCCAAAACAAAGTCATCACCTTTACAAGAGAATTTGGAAAATGGTACACATTAGCAAAGACAAAGGCAAGATAAATATGTCTTATCACCACATGGTGAGAGTTAAAGGGGATTTCGATGAATCAGAAGCCTACTACAACACCTTCATACCAGAGAGAATAAAAAGGAAAATTCAGAAATCCAAGGAATAGGTAAGAACTGAACAAGACACCCCACAGGACGTAGCATAGAATGTCAAGATGAATGTTTAGTTCCAATATAAAAAGACTTCTTGAACAAGGGAAACAAAGCAGACCGAAATAATTCTCCTATACTTGTAACTCAAATCCCTTATGGGTAAAGCCATTGTAGATGTAGAAGAGGATAAGAAGGAGTTCCTCCTATAGTTGGACTAAATGGAAACATATATGGCTCAACTCCACCACCAAATGGGGAATTTGAATGCAAGAATAAGTGCAAACCCAATTTGGGAACCTAGATGTTAGAATGGACCAAATGTGGACTCGGATGGGTACTTTCACTGAAAAGTTGATTATCCTTGTTTGAGCGATGACCAAATTTGAAGAAATGCTCCATTCGATGGCTCATGCAACAAGAGGAAGAGCTCACAACACGACTCCTACAACCCAACGAACCCAAAAAACTCAACAATTTCAATAGACTCATCAAGCTTAATAGGCTCAAAGCAACCAGGTTATCATTGTCTCTGATGAAGACAACCCTTAATTTCTCTTTGTTTCTTCAAGTATAGACATCTTAGGATAACTTATAATCATCTAAGACTACTTAAATTTTGATATGACTAGCATACATAAGAATTCTCTATCATGGATGTTTAATCTAATCTTTCAAACCTTGTTTTATGGTATGATTTTGCCGAGAGGCATACTACTAATTTCCTTGGACTTGGTTTTTTGAAACTCTATGGTTCAATAGAATATTTTCCTATATTTTTTATTATTAGGTGTGATTAGCAAAAGACACTCTAGTGTGCTTTAGTTACCAATCGTTTCTCTATGCAGTCTCTCTTTGAGTTAAGAGAAGGATCTTCAATAGCATAAGAAAATACTAAAAATTCATTGTTATAAAAATCAAGTCTATTATGAAAATTCTTATTTCACTTATTTTCTTGGAATGATGTTAATATATACAGATAAAAGATAATAAAAAAATTCGAATTTTTTTACTCAAATGTTTAAATATGAATAGTGTTAGAATTTGAAATTTGAAATTTTTTCAAATATAATAAATAAATAAGCAATGTAGCCACACCTTTTAAAAAATATATATAGCTTCGTTTAGGTATTATATAATTGTGAAAATGATATTACCACTAAATTTAATAATAATAAATTGAAATATGTTAACAGATTAAGTTAGCTTAAATGATTGAGTGTTATGAAATACAAAATTTCAAAAAAAATAAACAAATTGCAATCCGTTTGTATGAAATGGATTAAAAAATCTAAAATGAAAGTAAACTAAAATATTTAACAAATAAACAATATTCTAAATTTTATATAATAAAAAAAATATTAAGTTCTATTAATATGAGATTAATTTTAATGATTAATTATACAAAGTAATAATAATAACTTGAAAAATAAAGTCTTTAGACATTTAAGAAAAAACATTTACTTTTATCCATTAATATTTACATTTTGAATTGAGACTAAATTTTTGGGCGTTAACTTTCCACCCAACCATTTGCATCCATTGGACAATCAGCAATGTGTGATGTGAAAGCTCACGTGAGTCAGGTCATCTCATCGGTGCAATGATGTGAAAGCTCACGTGAGCCAGGTCATCTCATCGGTGCAAATAGTCTAGCGAAAAGGTAACTCCAAATTTTTGTATCCACTTAACAATTAAAACATAAAAATAAATTACTTCAAAGTTATGGAATTTAAGAATAAAATAAAATAACATTTCATTAGCCTTTGACATGAAAATATAACTAATTTATATAACTGGCTCTTGTCTCACCGCAAAGATAGGTTTAGAGTTGTGTATGAAGCACGGGAGCCTTTATTCAAGATGAGCTACACTCTGATCTGGGCCTACTTTTGACAAGTAGATGGGGGGTTACGTTCATTTTACATGGCATTTTTCAGAAATGGTTAATACTGTAATTCTGATAATTTAAATAGTCTTAGGATCATGAAAAATAATTCAGAGATTTGAGTTGAAGTTATTATCATTTAAGCTCTATGATGGCATTGCCATTTACAGTAAAGCATGCATCACCGTCATAGATCCATTTTTTTTATATATTCTTTAACAAAACACAGTTACGTATTAGGGTTGAAATTATGCATTCACATGGTGAATCGGTCGGTTTGAAACTCTCAGAATTTGAGACTGGCAGAAGAAGTTGGTGGTGCATGTGTTTATGCTTTTCGTCAAGCAATACTCACCAGAATGTCAACGCCTGAAAAAAATTCAAAGAAGAGCAACGCAAATTTATTTTGACACCCTGAAAAGAAAAGAGTTCTTTCTCGCCCCCACCATTATCCTGCAAACTCTGCTAGATTTCGGCATTTCTGATCTCGATTTCAGAGAAAGTCAAATTTTAAAACACCACCTATCATACGGTATACTTCTATTTCTCCGCTACCAACAAAATGAAGCCTTTGATGGTCGAGATAGATAAAAGAAAACTAAAACGCCCACTTTTTTTTTCAAATTTTTGATAAAAATTGGTTAAGATTGTTATTAGAAACTGTTATTTCCGCAATTTTAGCAATTGGATTTGTTTGTACGAGATTAAATGACAGATTTTAAGACTATCTAAATGATCGAAATTGCCATTTGAACAGTCTAAATTACCATTTCAGCAGGAATTGCTCTGCAGGATTCTGCTCGAATCCCCCTGGTTGAGGGCGTTTTGGTTAGCACTTATACTGCTCCTTTGATGGCTCCTGGTGCCAGTTGATTGTTGAAGGTATGGTGCCAGTTGATTGTTGAAGGTATGTGTGCAGAAACAGATAAATCATATTGTTGGCGAATATTTCGGTTACAGCGCAGCTGTATCTCGCGGGAGACCAATATATACTTTATAAGCCATTGATTTGATGAGTTTATAGGTTTGTAGAATAATAGTATTAGACAAGTTTATAGGCTAATTCCATCTAGGATATCCAGTATTTAGGGTTTACATCCACGAAAACGAAACTCTTTGTAAAAACGTAGGCTTAACATCCTGGAATCGCAGATTAGCGATTAATTGTGTATTTTTATGATAGTATTTACTGTTTTAACAGACAGATCCTCTTCCTGAAATCTTCTTTTTAGTGTACTGTTCTAATAGATAGATCCTCTGCCTGCTAAGTGCAACTTCTATGCCCAATTTAATTTGTATTTATGATTTTGAAACTTTGGTACATCTATGGAAGTGTTTAATTCTAGATGATATATGATTATCATGTTAATGGATATTTATGGCTCCTCCGGCTTACAAAATCCTGAACCAAGACCAAAATTAGTAAACTTTTTGGATGAAATATAACTGTAACTATGTAAACTTTATAAGGTACATATTTTTCGGAGCGTTATCAACTAATTACCTGCTTTATGAATATGGTTAATGCTCATTTGAAATTCTGAAACATATTTTAATACTATTATCTGGTTAATGTAAATTATTCAAAATTTTAAATGTTTTCTTCTTCTTTGATATAGGTACATATATATCATCTTCATATATAGTATATAGCTAACAGGGAAATGGTTTTTTTTTTAATTTTTCCTTCAGAACAAAATATTATCTTGACTTCTCCTGAAGCAATGGTTGAAGTAGTTATTTTCTTCTTGGGTCCAGGTACATGTATATTCAACTTCTACTTATAAAAACGAACGAACATAAGCGCTCGCAACCATTTATAATTTTTCCATCGTCCTGGAAACGAGATCTCTGAATTAACAGTACAGGTAAATCTCCTAAAAACTGAGAAATAAATAGGCGTTCATAGTTACGGAGAACAATATTAAACATGCAGCAGATACTCTGGCTGCAGCATTGTGAACCCTTGGATCTCATCCAAGATCTTGGGGTTCACAATGCTGCAGCCAGAGCATTTATTACTCTGCTGCATGTAAAATATTTTTAGCCCATAGTTACATGAACTTTAGGCGATGTTTTCAAATAATTATGCCAGTACCATGTTAGATATTGTTATAACTGATAGAGATTCGAATCGCTTGTGCAGGAAAATATTTGAGCAGGCAGACATTTGTGAGATGGCCCGTAGGCCAATAATAGGGGCACCGGCTGCCATAAACACCGTAACGCCTTGTGCTGCCTGCAAGCTCTTAAGAAGACGCTGTGCTCAAGAATGCCCATTCTCTCCTTACTTTTCACCTCTTGAACCTAACAAATTTGCATCTGTACACAAGGTTTTTGGTGCAAGCAATGTCTCTAAAATGCTCATGGTGAGTCTTCTTCGACAAACATTCTTTTTAATCGTTATTTGCCTAGCAGACTAATTGTACTGAGAGAGGTAAATTAATGTTTTACAGTTTGCCTAACATACTATTGTATTGAGACAAGTAAAATGTTTTATAGTTTCTAAATACTTTAGAAAAAAGAAAATCTCTTAATTGTGTATCTTGTTTGAATTGTGTTTATCTTTCTTTAGTTATTGAATCTAGGAATAAGATTTATTTTCCTGCCATCGTATGCCTTCTTGGCAATAGTATGAAGTATAACTTGTATCATGAAAACTATATAGTAAAATCGCTGTGTATTGACTAATTCCTCATGAGGTCTACTTAAATTTTTTTTATGGTGTGATTAATAGAAAGTTCCTGAAAGCCAACGAGCAGATGCAGCAAATAGCCTAGTTTATGAGGCCAACGCACGCCTCAGAGACCCTGTATATGGAAGCACAGGAACCATCTATTCATTACAACGTCAGATACAACTCCTGCAGGTAGAATTCAATGCAGTGAGAGCAGAGGTAATGAGATACAAATACAGGGATCCAGTCTTCCAACCTCCAATGGTTGGTGTTTATGATGTTAGTTCTGATGACTTCATGGTCACCAATCCAACGGCCGGTACTGTTAATTCGGTTGAGCATACCGCAAAACAACGATATTATTCTGTCATGACTCACAACCGATGATCAAAACGAGCTGATGGTCAGTTAATTTTACTCTAAATAGTCCAAGAAAAGGCTCAGATTATTGTGAGCTCAGATTCCTGGCTGCTCAGCTATAGTCATAAACTCCATGAACTCAATGCAAATTATATTATAAAAGGGATGCATTTTCTTGCTCTGTTGTATAAGTTGTTTAGATATCTGAACAAATTCTCAATTCTGCTTCGAGTGTAAAAGGAAATTATGGAAAAGTAGACTCTATCCATGACTGACCAACATAACATTCGACTGGTTCTGCAGCAAGATACGTTCTCAATATGGTAGAATTTGCTTCAATTTCTTAGGCTCGTGTAAGGAGCTTCAATATTTGTCTCGTGTAAATATAGGAAATTGGCGACTTTATTCATTTTTCCTTCCATATATTCTTGTTTTGTACAATTATTGCAATTATGCACTCCGTTCCAAATATAGGTTTCGTACAGCGTATGCTAAGTCAATCCATATGGTCTTCTACTAGGTAATGTCCGTCCATGGTTAACTATTTTCATAAATACTTTGAAAATTTGTTAACTCCCTCAAAATATATCTTTGGGCGATGTGCAAAATGTGGGTTTTTTTGGGTTGACATTGTTCCTATGTGAAATAGCATCCAAGTGTCAATTTAATGTGTTAGATTTGTTAATCCATTTGAACTTGTGAGCATTAAAGAGAAAATTGTGAGTATAATGTGTTAGATTTGTTAATCCGTTTGAACTTGTGAAGCATTAAAGAGAAAATTGTGAGTATAATGAGTGGTGAGGCTGATTCAAAGCACCTAGTTAAGAAATTTAGTAAATAATTGGTTATCCCATGCACTTCCTCAGTTTTAGTAAGTAATTGGTTATTCCATGCACTTCCTCAGTTTTTTTTAGGCATGTTGGTGTAACCTACTCTGCAATGTGAAGGCTATTTAAGTTTAGATTGTTAATGGAATTTATGGAAAATTAATTTTAGTGATTGGAATTTATTTTATTGGGTCTAGAGACAATTAATATGAGGATATGTTGTAATGTTCATACCTAAAAAAAAATAAAGAAATAAATATTTAATTGTCGGCCAAAAAAATGTAAGTAAAAATAACAACATAATAAGGGGGAGATGTTGTAATGTTCCTACCCAACAAAATAATAAAAAATTGAATTATTCACCAAAAATGTTGGCCTTGCACATGGTAAAACCATGTGCAAGGGCTCCTAAACAACCCATGGTATATTGTACATGGTTTAGGAGGGCCTTGCAAATGGTTTAAAACCATGTGCAAGGCCTCCTAAACAGCCCATGGTTTTATTGTACATGGTTTAGGAGGGCCTTGCAAATGGTTTTAAAACCATGTGCAAGCCTCCTAAACAACCCATGGTTTTAGGAGAGCCGTGCACATGCTTTTAAAACCATGTATGGGGGAGATCTTGTAATGTTCATTCCTAACAAACTAAAAAATAATGAAAAAAATTATATGTTGGCCATAAATTATATTAAGTATTAACAATAAATATATTATATGGACTCGATAGAGCCTAGGATTTGAATCTATGGTAGTGTTAATTATAAATATGGATGCTTAATCCATAATTTTATAGATTAAGACTTAGGATTAAACAATTTCATATGTGTTGTGTTATTAGTATATTTGTAGTATTTGTTAGTACATTATAGTTTTTATGATTTAACATAAAAATATTATATATTATATTTTTTTTAATCAAGAAATAAGGATGGAATTATATTACAACAAAGATATATGATGGAATGTTAAATAAATATAATATTTATTTTGAGAAATTTTATGTATGGAAATCCACTAAAATTATGAAAGATTATGTTTTTTTAATGGTTTTCTTTTTTTAATTTTAATTTTATGACTTGATATGATTTTGTAATGATTTTTTATTTAGTTTTAAATTTGTATTTTATTAGCTGATATAGTTTTTTTAATTATTTGTTATTTGGTTTTTTTTTTTATGATTCCACATAAAAAATAATTAATTATTATTTTTTATTTTTGGTATATAAATTGTGTAAGTTGTGTTGCATTACATTAGACATCTCCCCCATACTAAGTTGAAAGCACCTAGCTACTATGGGTGAAACCAATATTTCTTTATTAAAGTGAAACTAAACTCTATATCATAATTTGAATATGTTCCTGAGTAATTTTCTTAAAATTTATTTTTTCTTTCATTGCATGAATTGAGATTAATTCCATTACTTCAAGGTGTCTATAAACAATATTATGTTCTGATGGTTGAAAATGTCAAAACCAAATCAAAAGAGACTTACAAGTGGAAGCATGACCAAACCTATATCTTATGATTAATTTTGATAACATATTTTTGGATTGATTTTGAATGTAATCAAATTTTTATCCAAGTCTTTAAATGCTTATGGTTGTCTCTTTTAATACATAGAATTAAACCAATTATATCATCATCCCATTTAAAGACTCATGGAAAAAATTAGATCTCTTCAATTCAGTATCCAACATCTCCCACAATAAAGTATAAAATGTACTTAACAATTTAGTAGATGTATCATAAATGCTTCTCCTTCGAATCTTTAAGTGCGCACACACATTTTCAAAGAACAAGCTTACAAATTATTTTTCATTCATGTTCTTGTAATTGAACCTCTCAATTATCACACACAAATAAGTGGATTATATAATCCATCTTTCATGTCAGTAGGGTTCTTATGAGTACACTCGCACAAGGAATATGTGATAAGTATAACAACATCTTCTCTTTTTATATATAATCACTATACAAAATTATTTCAAAAATTGTATTCATTTTGAATGTCTTATTTGCTAGAGCTTACTTTGAGTATGTAAATATTGTAGACATTTTTTTTGTTTGCAAGATTCTTGTTGACTTGCAAGCGTGGTATTTGGTCTAAAAAAACATAACCTAAGGATATCTAAGGTTTCAAAATCATGTGATAGAGTCATTTTAAGTTAAATTATATTTTTGTGTCATTTTCCTTTGTTAATTTTTTTGTTCTATTGTGAAATTGAGATGTTATAAAAAAGTGTTATTTTTTGTCCTTTCATGTCAAATTTTGTCCTTTCATGTCAAACAATATATCATAATTCATTATTTTAAATATTTAGTGTAACTTATTGTTGATTGTACAACATCCAGAGTCATTCTCCAAGACTTGTGTGGTATCAAGTCCTATCCATGTCCTCATGTATTGAGGTTGGTGTCCATAATGTGATCTTTTGTTGTATCAAGATTGGAATCTTGTGTTGTATAAAGTCAATGATTATCATAGATGGTACCCTATGAGAATAGACTTCCAATTGTGGAGATGATCTTGTGTTGCATTAAGATTGAAGTCTTGTATTGCATCAAGACTGTGGACCTCCATTTCATTGAGGTGGTTGTACTATGTGATATATTGCTAGTCATGGTCACTGAGTGCTATAAGTCTCCTTTAGGACTTAGATGCCCCTTGAGTGAATTGCTTTAGCATATGACCAAATGACCCGGGGTAATATATATGTTCATCATTATATATGGAATAATTATTTTGAGTATGATATGATAAGATGGGTAAATGATACACTTATCAACCATGCATTAATTATTTAGTGATAATGAGATAAAGAATAGAGAAAAAGAATTCGAATTTCCCATGTGAAAAATGTCCGACTGAACTCAAGTTATAAAACTTCAGTAAAATATGAATGCCTCATTCAAAGCATCATTTGAACTATTAATGAATGTAATAAGTTAAGTAAAGAATAGATTAATGTTCATCAATCAACATGCATCAGTTAACTAAAGACATCCATGAAAAAGTTAATAATAGAAATTGTGCATGGATGGGACTAAGAGTGAAGCACTTATGATACTTAAGTTATCATATTAACTAAGTGATCAAAAATTAGTTAAATATTGAGTTGATTTCACATTCAGTTAACCTCCAGTTCAAGTCAGTTAATATTCAATTCAAGTAAGTTAACATTCAGTTCAAATTAATTAACATTCAGTTCAAGTTAGTTAACATTTAGGTCAGGTAAATTAACATTCAATTCAAGTAAGTTAACATTCAGTTCAAGTTAGTTAACATTCAGTTCAAGTAAGTTATCATTCAATCCAAGTAATTTAACATTCAATTCAAGATAGTTAACATTCAATTCAAGTCATTTCACTTTCAGTTGAAGACAGTGAACATTCATTTAAAGCTACTTGAGGAAAGGAATGGCACTAATGTTTGCATGGAGGGATTTATAATTATCTCCTCCTTGTGATTGCACTATGTGGTGCTCTCAGTATGTTTACTAAGCCTTATATGCTCTACCTTCTACATGCTAGAGTTTTTGGCTTGTTATTAATGTGTTAGAAATATGGAAATTTCAATACAGTTGCAGAAAAATTCTTTTGCAGGGTTACATTGGATCTCTCTTCTCTACTACTATGGTGATATCTCTTATTGGAAAATATGTTTATGTGTTGTAAGCCATTCTTTGCAAATCTATATATCATACTCAAAGAATTGTTGGGTTTTTCGTCCTCCGTGTTTGGAGGGTTTTCCAATTATATATCTTATTTCTCGAGGTTGGTTGGTTTACATGGCTAACTTATGAAGCTCATTTATATGGATGACTTATGAAGATGATTTATGTGGCGGATATATTTGTGAGATTTACATGTGGATGAGATATTTATGAGATTCACATGTGGATGATATATTCAAATGTGGATGATTTATGAGATACATATGTGTTGAAATTGATTGATAAAAGTTTTAAATTTCAAGCTTCTCCAATTTTACTTAGACATTAACACTTTTTATACCATTATTGTACCTTAATTCTCATTGCAGTCCTTTTTTCACCCTATTTTTTTTAACCTAGGAACTGAACTAATATGAATTTTGAAATACTTTAAGCATGAAAATTAGTTCCTAAATTGACAAAGAAGTTCTAATAAAATCATAATCCTAATAATGTCATAATCCTAAGGATATAATGTATCATAATCATAATCCTAACTATTTATTTGGATTAAGAACAATTTGGATTAATTAGTTCTTAGTTTGACAAAAGGTATAAAGTATGTCTTTTTGGATTTTGAAACTATGTTTTGTTCTTCTTGTGGAATTTTTGAGGGAGATTATATGAAAAAATTCACTCTTTGTAAATATAATAGCACTTGAAGAATGTAATTTCCATTCAACTATTAACAAAAATGATAACTCTTTTGTTGAATGTGTGTGTGTGTGTGAAAAATTAGCTAACCAATCATAAAATCATCATATTAACCAATTAACCCAATATGAAATTTTCATATAACAAACAAGAAAGGAACCTATATGAAGAAACATAACATTAAGAGATTTTTGAGGTTAAAATGAACCTCAAAACAAGAAATGTACTATCAAAATCAACTTTTAAAAAAACAATCATATTATAGAGAATGACATCATCCATAATGGTTGAGGTGGAATTCCTCTAGTTAAATATGCTTATTTGTGGAATTCTAAATGATGGATAAAAACTCATAGTTAACTATACTCAAAATGAAAAAAATACGCATAAAATGCTTTTAAATATAATATATATACACTTAATACTATTAAAATACTTATAAAATATTTTCCTTCTTAAATAAATAAATAATTGAAATTTAAGAATAAGAAATGGGATGTGGAAATTGTTGAAAGTAATCCCAAAGTGAGTAATCAATCAAATTATTCAAAAGTTGTGTGAATTCATTGTTTTAAGTTATTTCATTGTAGTTTATAAAACCTTCTTAACATCAAGAAACAAAACTAGAAGGAATAATATTTTTGAAGTAAGATCCCCTTCTAAATGGATTCTCCATTCATAATATAAAAGGCTAAGGCTCCCCTTTGTTGAATTCTTAGGGGGTCCAATCTTTGTTGAATTCTTAGGGTGTCCAATAGGATTGGACATTTCAGTGTTGCTTTTGTTGTATTTTGTGGTTATTTTTTATTTATATTACGTTGAGAATGTAGCAAATTAGCTTTATTTTTTTTAGAAGTGTTACTTTTTATTTTTCATTTTAACAAAAAAACAATTAAGATTGAAGAGTAAGATATGAAAATAATTTTATAGATTTTTAACACATTGTATCTTAGGCCTTAATATGTTAATGAAATGTATTATCCTTACCAAAAGGATAGTGTCATATAAGGTGACCTTGAGATTGGCATGAAATACAAGGATTTGGTAGATTCTAATATTTGACTTTCTAGAAAAAAAATATGTTTTTCCCACAAAAACATAGGAATCCATTCAATCATGGGTATCTATCTTACTTTATGCCATCTAATTTATAAAAACAATTGATAATGCACATAAACCAATAAACCAATGAACTAACGATGTTGTGTCTACTAAATAATCTCTAAGGAAAATAAATAAATATAAATAAATAGTAAAGAATTGTAAAAATCTAAATCAAAATATACATGAAAACTAATTAAAGGGTGTGTGCAAGAAGTTGAGGGACCTTTTAGATGCAATGGTGGAGTGAAGTCAATCACTCTTCATAAAAAAATTAAAAAAAATCATCTCAAGCAATCCTGAACCTGCCAAGCCTAGTCCCAAGGCTTCCAACAAGCATGCCAATTAGGATAGTAAACCAAATCTTGCCTCTATTTTATTTAATCAAATCGCATCTCCATTTTATTTAATCAAATTGCGCCTCCGTTTTAGTGAACAAAATTGCACGCTCGATTTTGTTCACTAAAACGGAGGCGCGATTTGGAAATCTTGTTTTTTTTTTTAAATAGGCCAAGCGTGTCTTTTTCACCTCATCGCGCGGCTATTGGACTACTTTGAGCAAATATCAACTGGGTGAACGTGTTTTTGGGTGTGCCAAAGACATCCATCTCCACCTTTGGATAAACCTCCTATTTGTGAGGTATTTTCCTCATTTCTTTTCATGTTTTTTTCTCTTTGTTCATTAATTTATTTTCCCTAAATTGAAAAATTAAACCAAAATAAATTAAATTATGGCCAATGGAAACAAAAACCCCAATGGAATTGGCCAATGGAAACAAGAACCCCAATGTAATTGGCCAATTGAAACCAATTCCCCAATTTAATCATAAAAATTAAATAATTTTGATTATTTACCAAAATTCATACCCAAAATTCCCATGCCCAATGGAAACCAAAACCCCAATTAACTCAAAAAATAAATGAATTTCACTATTTCCATATGCATATTCATAAGGATCCTTGTGAATCCATACCAAAATCCACAAATATGCAAAGTTTGTCAAGCACATTGCAAGTTTGCATAAGTAATTTACATGTCCAATGTAAACCAAAACCCCAATTAATTCATAAAAAACAAACGAACTTCACTATTGCAAATCCAAACCAAAATTAACAAATATGTAAAGTTTTTAAATTATGTTGCAAGGCTGCATACAACTAAAAAAAATCAAGTAGAATTCATATATTCCCCTAAACTACATCAACAAACATGGTAAATCCCTTGCCTCTATCCGAAATATCGAAGTTGCTCTTCCAAGAACATCAATAAACACCTTATAGTTTTGATGAAACTTCCCAATCCAAGTGTTAAAATAAGGTATAGAAGCTTCCCATGCTTTTAACAAATATTTCATCTTGAATGAAGGGTACTTTTTGGTTAAGTTCAAGACAACAAAGTTCAACAATAGACTCTATGAATGTGAAGATACATAGGTAGGTTGATGTATTTGATTAAACATGCCAATCACATACTATCATACATGATATAATCCAGTGGAACCCTTGCAACCATAAAATCCATAAAGATCTGCTAAATAGACTTTGGAGTCCAAAAAACAACACACTACAACAAATAATTACATATCTAAAAAATTCGTTGCCTATACTGGGATTTTATTCATCAACAGCACATCATGCCGCCTATTCTAGGGTCTAGTTGTTGCCTCCACCCGGAATCTACGAGCTGGTCCTACAAAGGCAATAGTCAGCACCTCACAATTTCGACAAAACTTCATAATCCAAGCCTTAAAATAAGCTAGAGAAGCTTCGCAATCAACATATGCACTCAAGACACTTTATGTACACATACATACTTAAAAATTGGAATTAATACTTGAATTTAGGACATAAATATGAAATGAAAAAATGTTAAATGTTTATTCTTTACTGTAAAATTCAAGATCAATTTTTAAATTTACATGATAGATTTAGTTTATATGTTTTTATTTGTCATACATTAGTTATACAGTTTTCAGTGCTTAGATATGTCATTATATCATGTGTTTATATTTCTAATGATATTTTATTTGTATTTATGATTGCAATGGCTACTATGGATAACAATGCGGAGATGCTGAGGTTTATTGCCCATTTGAGAGAGATTGGTTTTTCTTGGAGGGGTGGAGATGAGCTCCGCTGCTCCTTGTCAGATTCTTTGTATAGCATCGCATATCACAGGGAGAGGAAAAGACAACAATATGCTTATGGGTTAAGTTACAACGAGGTAAAAAAGCTCAAAATAACAAAACAACACATCTATTCATTGTTTAGACTGCCTGGGACGGATGAGATTTTGAAGATCAATAGGCCACATATTTCTATTGAGTGGTGCACCTTTCCACCCATCAGAGACAATTGGATGGATAGGTGGTACATGGTTTTTGACATTCCCCCTCATAACAATAGGGAAGTACTGATGTACTTCCTCCAAAAATTGTATGCAGAGTTTGTGATGGGGAAACATGTCAACTATTTTGACATGTTGGGCTTCTAGGGAGTTGGTATGGGGATGCCCCAACACCGACCCCATGCTAGGCATAGAGATGCCAATCCACATATACCTACACCCCATGCCCAGCTACCAAGGGAAAAAATCCCTCCTGCACATGACATGGTTTCCCAGACATAGGAGGCATTTTTTACTCTAGTTGAATGGTCTCTTGACACACAACCACTATTGGCTAGAGAGCACCCTCTTCCCCTGCTAGTGTACAACCACCAGCTTCTGGTGGTGGAGGGACATCTATTGGTGGGGATAGACCGACATCCCATGTGCCTCAAAGTGAGCCACATGTCTGCACATCGTGTGGGGGACCCTGTTATGGTCCTAGACCAAGACATGGTACCACTACGATGATTGGTGGTCAGGTAAGGACATTGTTTTAAAACTCTGTTATTGTTCAATTTTTAATTTTTCCATACTATATGTAACATATTAAAAGATTCGTAATATATGCAATATTTACTCTTGTAGGAGATTGATGCCTCTCATGGGGGTGGTACTGCACCCAGTGGAGTTGTACCCAAGGCCCAAACAACCACCATTGAGGTAATATTTAAACACTTGTCATTTTGTTATTACATATAATTTTGTTAATGCATGTGTTAGTCTTGATTAATTTATTAAATTGTCTAATATTTACAATTTTTGAAGTTGCAAGAACCCCACTTAGAATGTGATGATGGAGATGTTGATATCAACGACATAGTCCAAGGTGGAATTTACGATTACTTGAAGAATGTAAGTACATGGGTTATGACTGAATCTTGTTCAAATTATTTAAATTTCTTACTATACACTCCTTTATAGTTCACTAATATTTATAATTTTTAAACTTGCAGATGTTATTAGCATCTGAAGAGGGGCAAGAAATTGATGGAAGTGGTCACTCCCATGGGGGAGATATGTCCCAGGCAGGGGTAAGTATATTACAACATGTTATTTTTTCAGTACATATTATTCCATCCATTCAAATCCATGTCTAACTATGGTAACACTTTATGACTGCAGACACCATCGCAGATCCCTGCACTGCCTCTTTGGTTTGGATCTCCCCATAGTCCAAACATAGATTAGGGGGTTGTTTACACCAGATGACCCTTTTCCTTGAAGAGAGCGGGTGTGCATGAGGATCAACCTACTCATCCCATGGTAATTTACACACTTCCAATGGCAGTTGTTGGTTAGCTATGAATTCACTTCACAGGTGGTTTTTCTTAATGTTATTTTCGCATGTTTACAGCATCAGGATGTAGAGTCATCCATGCCAAACCTTACTGGGATTGTTGATGCTACGGTCAATGCTGCATCTACAATAGGGATAAGTCACACTGAGGTACATCTACTTGAATATGTGTAATTGTACATTTCATTTGTATTGTTTATGGACATGCACGAGATCTAACTATTTAATCATTTGGTGAATGTGTCCACACCCTGTTCCATTCGTGTATGCAACTAAGGTTGATGTTCAACCTACGGCTCCTCTTACTACTAAAGAGTCCCAGCGTAATCCCCTAGAAATGGTTTTTTCGGTGAGATGTTCATTTTTTACATAATTGATTAATACTTTCTCATTCATGTACATGTTGATAATTCTTGAGATAATTGACATATATTTTTTTATTCACAGAGAACCATTGCAGAGAGGCTCTCTGCAAGGAGGAGGACACTAGAGGCACCTCTACCCTCGACATTAGAGGCACCTATACCCCCAACGGATGCAGTGAGTCTTTGTTTTATTTACAATTGAGTCATATTTTAAATTTTCAAACTTTGTTATTGATGGACAGTACTAGTTTAGTTACCTGGTCAAGAAATATTGTCATTGATTTGCAGTCTCCAGAGATGCATAGTGGTCATAGACAGAGCCGAAAAGCATCAGGGTCTGGGAAAAACAAGAGAAAGTTAGATTTTTGATGTGTTAGTCTAGGAAAAATATGTATTTTTATGTGCAATCCAGAGTTAGAGTATAGGGGCACGGTCCAAGATAGATGTACTTTTGTTTGCGCATGTATATCAAATATTTTTTCGATACATGTGCATTGACAAGCCATAGATAGGACTTCTATTTTTGTATTATAACTTTCATGATATAAAAAATATTTCATATCAAGGCTCTTGAGATCTTCATGGTTGAGTATTTTAAGTTTGATTATACACATGTGGCCAAGAATGTTTCTATGTGTAATGTTCCCAATTTTTTATAGATTTTATGATTGCATGGAGATATCAGTTATAAATTTGAGAACAATGCGCAATTACAATATTATGTAATGACAAAAATGTACATTTTAATTGTTTTTTACCACGATCCCGTTTCATTTACAATGTTATATTAACAATGTCAAATTGTATTCACAAAGATGTAACATACCTAATACACATAAGCACCCAGGACGGCTAAGCAACCGATCCAACTTGCTAGAATACAAAAGCACCTTACCCACATAACAACCTAACAAACTTTTAAAGGATGTACAAAGTTGTCACACCTAAGTGATGCACCTGTGTGGTCTACATAAATAAAATTAGTGTTTGGCATGATGTATTTCATCTAGCGAATACATGGGATACACATCAAACCTAAAACTATCTGAGTATTATAAGGTTGATTCAAAATAATGGTTATGACTATATCCTGCACATTATGTATGTCCTGCACATTATTTTATCATTTTTTTCATGTACATGGCATTTGATGAATGGCATCAAGTAACAAATTTGAAAGAGATGAAAGTTATGTGTGATTTTATTATAGTTTAAATTTATTAGAGAAGTACTATTCTGAAGCATTCGTAGCATGAAGATATATATATTTTGTAATAATGGCATAATAGGTTGCCCATTTGTTTCTAAACATAAACATGTTCCATTGAGTGGTTACTAACGTAATGGAATTGTCTCCTCCTGCATTTCATCGTACAAATGCTTACATATCTTGGATGAGGGGAAGATCTACAATCACCTTCAAGCTGACCTTTATGTGCAAAAATTTCACATTCACTTACTAAGCAAAACCCTAGTTTCCAAAATTGAAAAAAACAAATGATCCCTTGTCCATGGACCTAGAGTAGAGGGCCACTCTAGTACTATCCCAATGTACTGAATCCAACAGAACTGACGGTTCATCGATCCGAGCAACGGTCATCAATCTATGGAACGTTGAATCCCAGCTCCTACAGGCTTTTAGGGACACCTATTGAATCCCTAACCAAGGCCAGGAGTGGAAATCGTGCATCAAAAAGTCCTTTTGGTGGGTCGTGCAAACGTGTTTAGCTAGGTTCCATGTGGGAACGCTAGCCACATGTTCACGGTCAAGGAATTTGCAAAGCCGACCCCTATGTGCATAAATTGGACATTCACTTACTGAGCAAAACCCTAGTTTCCAAAATTGACCGAAAAAATGATCCCTTGTCCATTGACCTAGATTAGAGGGCCACCCTAGCACTATCCTGATGTCCTGAATCCAACAAAGCTGATGGTTTGTCTATCCGAGAAATGGTAATGATTCTATGGCACATTGAATCCCACCTCCTACAGGCTTTCAGGGACACCTATTGAACCCCTACCCGGGGCATAGAATGGAAACCATGCATAAAAAAGGGCTTCTGGTGGGTCGTGCAAGCATGTTTAGGCATGTGTTATGTGGGAACGCTAGCCACACCTTCACAGTCGAGCGACATGCGAATTTGACCCCCATGTGCAAAAATTTCACATTCACTTACTGAGCAAAACCCTAGTTTCCAAAATTGACCAAAATAATGGTCTCTTGCCCATGGAACTAGATTAGAGGGACACCCTAGCACTATCCTGATGTCCTGAATCCAATGGAGCCGACGGTTCATCGATCTAAGTAACAGTCATGATTCTATGGCACGTTGAATCCCACCTCCTACAAGCTTTCAGGGACACCTGTTGAATCCCTACCCGGGGAATAGAATGGAAATCGTGCATAAAAAAGGGCTTCTGGTGGGTCGTGCAAGCGTGTTTAGGCATATTTTATGTGGGAATGCTAGCCACACCTTCATGGTCGAGAAATATGTGAATTTGACCCCCATGTGCAAAAATTTCACATTGACTTACTAAGCAAAAACCTAGTTTCCAAAATTGACCAAAAAAATGGTCTCTTGTCCATGGAACCAGATTAGACGGCATGAGTCATGTAAGTATCAATATAATACAACAAATCCATTGTAGAAGTCTATTGAATTTATCAATATATCAAGCGCTCAATGTATCAAACTGCAAATAATCAATGAGACCATGAAACCAAAATATTTGACTACCACATACCTGACTACCTACCTGTGGTCATTCGACTAGACCATCGGGATCACCTCTAATAGCAACGGTATCCTTTATCCTCTCGTGCTCAGAGTAAGGCAACAAGTATCTTGACTTTGATGAGTTCTTATTTGGAATTGTTTGCTGCTAGAATTTTGTGCCAATAACTAAGTTTGTATAATGGTATACAATTTGACCTGTTCTATAATCTTCAAATACATAACCTTTTTTCTTTCGTGCATGGGAAACCTTTGTCAAATATTCCCCTTTGATAACCATTGACCCAATTGGAAAATCATTGCCATCGGAGTCGCTAAATGATACAATGAGGGTCTGCTTCCCATCCAAGCAACGTGTCAGCCAGTAGTCAGTGTGCCATTCATTGTCTCTCGGAGTAACCACTACGTATATGTACCCTGCATAAAATAAATTGCATACCTAGGAGTCAACTAACTAAACACAACTAGTCGTCAAACATTTCAAAGTGATCAACATAATAGTCGAACCTGGTTGTATGAGATCTGAAATGTGGTCATAGTCATGTGAAATACTCGAATGGCCTTCCTCCAACTGGGATAATTTTGAATTTATTTGTCAGCCAATGGGGAGTGATACATGATCCCAGCTGTCAACCTAATATGTGGATTCACAGTTGTCCCATTCACCACTGCTACATGGATAACAAAAACAAGAGATTTTTCTTATCCACATTTCAACTATAGCATTGTCTGACGTCCTAACTGAATGGAATGCACGATTTCTTTGGACAGTCTTGCACTGATATAGGTGTGATCGATCTACATCGACCACCTCCCAAAAATATCTATGTACATGTGATTTTTGAGATGATTGGTCTTCTTTCCTTCTAGATCCCTACCCCATCACTGAAGAACACCATGCAACAATGGTCTTTGCATCTCGGATGAGCTAAATAGTTGTGAATTTCATCTCTTTCCTACGTAATTCAGTCTTGATGCATGCACCTGCTCCATCATGTTCCCCTTTTCCACGTCCGGTCTCAAAATAGTTCCAAATATGTGGCACCTTGTGCCTCTTGTGGAGAATACACAGCCATTGGAAGACATGGGAATTTTTGAATTGCCCCTCACAACCATCAGACCAAATCCAATGTTGTTCCATCTGTATATTGTTATTCTCCAAGTGTTTGTAGAACAATTGAAAGCTATGTTGTACAAAATCCAAGTCATGACACCTGTCATCACTTATGTAAAAGTGATACTCCTTCAATATAACCTTGTTCTCTTCAGTACTATCTGACCCATGTCTATAGGTGATATGGACCATTATGCTAACCTGATTTGAGTGATAATATTGATTCTGAATCTTGTTTTGTGGTTGAAGAGTGTAGTTTTCCGCAAAATTGACCACTAATAATATCATTCCAATAGGAAATGCATCCATGCATGCTCTAAACTACTCATTTTGCCAACGATCCACATGTACATGCTTTATATAATGTTGTGTCTTTTCAAAGAATTCCTCCATGAAGTTGCATACCAGTACCTGGTAGATCAACATTAAAGATGTACAGATCAATAGGTTGTTACATATATGAAGTAGCAATAGATATCAATAGGAAAAAATACTATTCAGGAACTCATTGCTAACCTGAGAGGTGACCAATTGTATTTTTTTCCTTTCATTCCCTCCACCAATATCATATGTGGCATATTTGAATTACTACAAGTTCAGTTCATGTCTCCCAAGTTCATACTCATCAGTGACATGTATGCATTTGTCCAAAAATTCCATTCCACCACACCTTGGGCATGTCCCATCTATGTAAGGCCTTTGATAAAATGTGCAACCTTCTGTCCTTCTACACAAGATGCTATGGATAAACTCTCTAGATGATGTCGATGGCAATGTAGTTGAGCATTCTTGCACAAGAGTGTTATGCAAAACACGCAATATATGTATATATGTATCATAATAATAAGCGTACTCAATGTGATATCGACAACAACATGTGTTACGAGTTGTGTTTATTTTAACATACCATGGTTTGCATTTCTCGAAGGATATTTGGCCCAATTTAAGTTCATTATGTTCATTCCTAAACCTCTCATATAATTCTATTTGTGTCATGTCAAGAAAATGTTTAATGTGGGGCTCACGGTCGCTTGAACCCATTCTCAATTTTAGTACATATTTTTGGTTGGATGAAGGTCTACTATTGTCACGCCAAAACTCTTGCACCAAACCCTTTACCGCATCAATGAGCTTCATATCAGAGCATGGCAACCTACCAACGAAGGACCAGACATTTGTTTCACCAGAGTCAAGTTGTTCTCTTCTAGAACAATACCTACAGAGTGCTTTGATATCCAATCCTAGAAGTTTGGATGTAGGCTTAAGAAGGCAAAGGGACCTAGTGCTTTTGTTCACGATTGATTATGACAACACACGACAAGCTGCATTGCGATCCTTTGAATGAGAATTCTTTCCAATATTACTAAATGCATCTACCAAACTTCTAACAACATAAGAACTTGGTTCAGAACTATTTATCATCTTTATCCTTAAGTTTTTCCTAACAATAATCATAGACCTAGATTTTAACAACGATATAAATAATCTACATTTATCTCCATCACATTTAGAATCAAAATAGTTGACAAGTATTTGTTGAGCTTGATATGCAATACTACGTTTAGAAAGCATACCTTCAAGCGAACCAATGAGACTTTCATTGATTTGTATACGTTTTGGAGTTCTTCGGCGTGAAGTTGCTAATGGAGATAGGGAGGTTGGAATTGCACCTTGTACCATATCACCCAATCAGTATGGCATTTGAACATGAGATTCCTGTCCTTCCTTGTCTTCCTGGCAGTCGGACGGTGGCAATTGGAAATCCTCTTGAGTGGTCTGAACAACATTGTCTTCTTTGACCATACCTTCGGCATTCAATGTCTCTCTAACGTCGTCACTTGTATACCCACATTCAATTAAATCTGCAAAGGTGTCAAGTGGCCTTGATGTGCACCTGCGTTTTACTCCTTGATCAGTGCCATGCAGTGCTCATTCTTCTACTGATATGGTGATCGAAGACCCCTCGAGTGAATGCTTTTGTCTTTCTTGATGTGGATTGGTAGGAAGAACTATGGCATCCTCAGCAACTGGAATTATTTGAGTGTCCATAGAGCGTCTTCGATTGGTCATGTCATTTCTTTTCTTCTCTCTAATTTCTTCAAGGATTTCATTGGGTATCCACTTCTTTGCTGATTTTCTTGCTCGATTGCGTGAGTTTCCCATTACCACAATTATCAATGATATATATGGTTTCTTTTGCTAGCTCCTCAATGGGAAACTACCCAAGGCTTGGTTTCTTTCTTGCTCAATTGTGTCTAGATACTCAAGATAGGGGGAAGATTGGGAAGAATGTTGCCTTTGCTAGCTCCTCAATTCCAAGAAAAACAATGGTAGAGATGCTCTATGGTGCTCCTCAATGGGAAATTCCCCAAGCTTGGTAAATATCTTGAGCAATTGTGTCTACACACTCTTGATCTAGGGGGGAGATTGGGAAGAATACATTGCCTTTG